>CM040121.1:371107035-371676055 GCA_022559845.1 Amorphophallus konjac
TCGTGTCTTTGTCGCTTTGTGACCTCATCTCGTGTCATTTCTTCTCTCTGCTTGTTTAACTTCGTGTCACCTACTGTTGCTCCTCGAGTCGTTTTGTTTTAGTGTCACTGCTTCATCACGTGTCGCGATAGCCGTGTCACTCTTCTGACTTCGTGCTGTTTTCTGTACCACCCCATGTTACCCTTATGTCTTCGAGTCCTCTGTATTCGTGTCATTTATAGTTATTTGTCTTCGTGTCGTGGTCAGCCCGTGTCGCCTCGTCTTCGAGTCGTTCATTCGAGCTATTTTGTGCTCGAGTTGTTTTTCTTATGTTTTCAAGTGTTGTTTCACTTCGTGTCATCTTTTGTTGCCGTTTGTTAGTTCGTGTTGTTTTTCTGACCCAGTGTACTTTTTGCCCTGTGACCACACCTAATGTTGGTTTCTGTTTTTCGTCTTCGAGTTGGTTTCAGTCCGTGTTGTCCTCGTCTTCATATCGTTAGTTGTTTCTTCGCGTACTGAACACTACAGCACCTCGTGCTGTTGAATGTACCACCTCGTGTCACCCTTATGTCTTCGTGTTACCTTTCCTAGACCTCGTGTCCTTCTTGTTTTATAACCTCACTTCGTGTCATTCTCCTCGTTGTGTCTGTTCTGTTACAGTGTATCTCGTGTCGTTCTTTTCCTATCTCGTGTACTGGTCACGTCGTGCTGTTATCATATACCTCATGCAACTTTAGTTTTAGTGGCCATACTGCGTGTTAATGGTTTTTATCTTCTTACAGGTACGAGGAAGATTATTCTCAAATAAATGGGGTACACGTGATCCAAGACAAGAGGAACCAATCTAATGAGGTCACGTGGCAGGAATGTTCTGGATCGAGCGTGGGAGGCACACGCGTTTTGTGCCCTATCCACCTGCTGCCGCTATAAATAGAAACCTTCGTCCACCGATGAAGGTGATCAGAGCCAAGAAAGAAAAGGCAGTATTGCAGAGAGCTCGATCCAGCAGTAAAGAGAAAGAAAAAGAGAGATAGCAGTGGAGAGAAAGAAAAAGAGAGATAGCAGTGAAGAGAGAAAGAGAGTTTACAGTATCGGGTTTCTGAAATTGCTTCCCAGGAAGCTACATTTGTATTAACTCTCAGTATCGAATGTTTTCTCGATCAGTCGTTAGTTTCTTTTCTGATTTTCTTTATGTGTTCTTCGTCTATTTCTGATCTGTTCCCCTCCAGTGTGTGGAGGAAGGGAGTCTAACTCCGGTTTCCCTCTGGGTTACAGAGGAAGAGAGATCGCTGATCTCTGGTGTTGCTAGTGACGGGTTGTCATTAGCATGTTCCCTCCGGTGTGTGGAGGAAGGGAGAGGCACTCTCCGGTTCTATTCGTGCTGGGTGCTAGAACAGGTTACAAGCTCTGTGGGTAGCAGAGCTTGGTTGAGGGATTTGTCTCCCTTGGGTTTTCAAGCTGTTTGGCAGCAAGTTGTTCGCAGACTGAGTCTGCTGTGCTCTAGTAGTGGCTAGTGGAATCCTCACTCTAGTTGGAGTGAGGGGTGGATGTAGATTGCGGACTGCAGTCGAACCACCTAAAAACCGGTTGTCTTCTCTGTGGTTTGCGATCTTTATCAGCGCTCTCTATCTGCTTGTCTCTTCGACTAGTTGTGTGTTCAGCTCTTAATCATCTTTTTCTTATTCGATCTTGATTGGTACCTGCATTTGCAATTCTTTGTGTGCTAGTTTAGAAGGGGCATAAGCGGTAGAAGCTTTGCAAATTGGGAGTGATCTATTCATCCCCCCCCTTCTATATCACTCTCGCTGCGCTAACACAACTGGATCTAGAAGGGGGGTTGAATATATCCTTTCAAAAACTTTGGCCCAATTAAATCTAAACCAGTTGAAACCCAATCTTCAGCTTGAAATGTAGAAGGCACACTATTCAATGTGGACTGTGGTTTTAACAAAATATCTCAAACAGGAGGGCACAATACCATGCATAGAAAGGCAAGGAAGTGCAGTTGGATGAGGATGAGGTCGATGCAGCATGACAGCTAAGGTCGACGTAGCCTCTTAGTGAGTTCAGTAGTTAGATAGAATTGCTGCTCATTAAAACCCTGGTGTATGTGAAACAGAAAAACTTGCCTCGGGCCTAGGTGGACTCCCTAGTACCTGTGTGCAAGGGTGCAACAAGCAACTGAAGAAATACTAGTGCAGTGTGAGGGACAAGCGGTGTGCAGGCAAGATAGATAGTGTGCAGAACCAAATGTTAGAGTGTGCGATGGAAAATAATTAGAAATGTATGCGTTGAAGTTAGCACACAAACCTGTGAATGGGGATAGAGAACATGGAGCAATTACACAAGTCACAGCCCATAACACAGAGATTTTGAAAGTGGTTTAGTCTACAGCCCGCAAACCTACATCCATCCCTCACCAAAGCTGGTGAGGCGTTAACACACGCTGCGAACGCAGCACCACAGGGGGACGATGCCCCCCCCCCCCCCCCACACACACACGGGGGCGAACCCCCCCCCCCCCCACAGACAAACAAAGAAGAAACAAGCTGCAAGTGCAGCAAAAACACGGGGACAACTCCCAAAGACACAGGGTTGTTCCAAAATCCAAAACACTTCCGGTCACTCAAGTAGAGCGCCGGACACACACTATTGAACCGATTGCAAAATGTAAATGAAAGCACGAAGCAAGGCTGGAAGAAGGCAACTGTGGCTTGAAATCAATGTCATGAAGCACTATCAAGCTTGTTACGGCCGAAGGAGAACTACACTCCTTTCTTCTTCTTTTCCTCTTTACCTTCCTCTCAGATTTTCTGCTGAGGAGGCTCCCTTCTTTTCTCTCAAGCTCTCTTCCTTTTCTTTTTCTCAGAAGCTCACGATGGAAGGCTCGGGGCTCCTCACTCTTTTCTTCCTCTCTTCTCTTTCGGACGAGCTAGACAGATTTCTCACCAATACATTGCTTGGCCAACCTCTTCAGGGTGGTAGAGGGAATATATTTATAGGATGAAGTGTGAAATAGCACCTTGAACATGGAGGAGGTAATCTTGGCCATTGGATTCTTGAGTCACTTCAGATCTCTTGTAGCCTAGTTTTGGAACGTTGGATCAAGACCCTTGAGCTTGGAGTAATTCTACAAATCCTTGTCCTTGCTGTGGAGACATCCTATTGGCTTGGATCCTTCTAGACAATTATCTGATTGGCCCTTATAGCAGAGACAAGTAACTTCTCTCCAAGATCCTCCATTTGAATTATTGGAAAGACATGATGCTTCTTGGATAAGGGGCTCTACCAAATTTGTATTCTGATTTGCCCCAATGGCAAAGGAATTCTTTGACTAAAAAACCTTTTCCCATATGTGCTTTCTCATTGGCTATGGCAGATAAGGACAGATCTCTGTCCTAGGTATCTTTTCAGAGACAAAAACCTGATTGGCTATGATCAAAAGGTATAGTACCAGGAAGAACTGACCTTTCCTTAATCTGGTATATGCCAAAAAGCTTCTACCATAAAGTTGTGTTGAATCCTCATGATGAAGAGCACAGTCCACTATCCTAGGAAACTTTTCCAGACCTTAAAAACCGTGTTTTTGGAGGTTTACGGTTGCTATTTTTGGTTCCTAGATAACCTTGCGTGTTTGACAGAAATAGATTTAAAGCTTCTGGGAAACAGCATGAGGTCGACCTCCTATAAAGGTGAGGTTGACACAGCCTTGGAGAACCATGTTTACAACAGCTTCTGGGAGGAGCCTATGGTCGACCTCCTGTGAAGGTGTGGTCGATGCAGCTCACGTTGATCTCCAGTCAGATTGCTGCGGGGCTAGTGAGGTCGATGCATTGTGACATGCTTGTACAATGCTTTCTGTGAAGGCTTGAGGTCGACGCCCTGAGAGCCTGAGGTCGACGCTACGTTGAGATGGGGTCGACGCAGTCTTATGTAGTCTTGATTTTTCCTTGGTTTCTGTGCATACCAATGCCTTTGCATCTTGAGTTTCTTTCAACATTGGTTGTCCCTTGTTCCTTTACATTTATGTGGCTTGAAATCAACCTTGCCATGCTGCTTCAATGCATCATATCACATGACATCATTGCATGATATCATTACACTGCTCATCTTTCTGAGACCATTCACATGCCAGTGCTGACTTTGACCTAAACTACAAGAATGCTGACATCATCAAATATATATAAGACTCATCAATGAGTCATAGTCAGACATCATCAAGATAATAGAATCAAGCATGTTCCAGACATGCCCAACAAATGAATCTTCATGAAGCCTAACAATGGGGACAAATGAAACAAGTAAAGAAAATCCAAAAGAAAATATTTAAATGCCAGTTGAGCCCTCGTGAGGCCAGCCGGCTTATGCGAAGCAGAGTTTGCTGAATTCTAAAAATTTAGCAGACCTGCCCAATGTAAGTCAACTAAATTTTCCCCATCTTTGCAGACCTGTACTGCGCATAGGTAGCTGCCCTGTAGGGGGTTTAGCCCATAAAAAAAAAGCAAAAAATGAAAAAATGAAAATGAAGAAGAAATACATTGAAATATGAAATGAAACAGGGTTTAACAACCCCTAAATCTCCATGTAAAATTGATGATATGAATAAAAGGAAAAAATGAATGAGTTAAAAAAAAGGGAAGAGGCCTGCTGGGCTTAACCATGCTGACCTGCTGAAGAGTAGGTCGACACACCCAGAGTAGTGTGTCGACCTGCCCTTCACTGGTTTAGCAGGGCTGAGCCAGTAGTCCCGCCAACCCTTTAGGAAAAAATGTGTATTAAATAAAAAAAACTGATTCGCAAAGAAAATAACAATTGAGGTGAACCAAATATAAAGATCAAAAGAAGGAAGGCATAAGAAAAGGATAAAACAAAAAGTAATTTTTTTTGAAGGATTAGTTAGGCTGCCTGGGCAGGTTGACTATTTTTGGCTAAAATCAATCGACCTACCCAGGTAAGTCGACTGATTTTATTTTTGAAAACCAGTCGACTTAGCCCGTCAAGTCGACTGATTTTGCTAAAAATCAGTCAACCCCCCCCAGGTCAGATTTGCAGCCAAAACCAAAAAATCATAAAAAATGGCAAATAACAAATTATAATAGTACAATAATAATAAAATAATTATGATAATGATATAAATATCAATAAAAATTCCCTCTTTAAGATTTTAATGGCGTTTCATCTGGGGCTCCACCCCGTTAACCCCATACAGAGGGAATATTGATAAGGCCATTGCAAGTCACGCCCGAGCCCCAGGGACCACCTAGTTATGGCCGTGGCCTCACTTCGCACCGGGCCAATAGAAGTTGACCCGTTTGACCGAGATTTAACTGGAATTCCTTATTTCTTTAAATATTCAACTTACCGTACCCCGGCATACATATGTCCCGATGCCACATGCATATTTGTGATGTTTTCAACCCGGACGCACGTCCGAACCTGAAATGGTCAATGTATGACCAACATGATTTCAAATACCCTTTTGCACCCTAATATAGGGGATTTGAATGCTCTTAAATACATCTTTCACTCATTTCATAAAAATTAATTTTTAGGCCATGGGGCCCTATATCTTGGTGATTAATCAAAGGCTTTCTCCCCTCCAGAGAGATGTAATTAACGCCATGACCTTTATGGCACCGTGGGTTCCAGTCCCGACCTAATATCCACTATCATCTGTTCAGTTAGACGGCACAGACTAGTGGCTCCTGACCATCTCAGTCTTGGAGCCCAAATAAATTTTCACTCTGTGACTGGCTTGCCCTCGCACTAATAAATTGATATAAAAGATAAACGATATAAAATATAATAAATTTATGAGCGATAAAAAGTGCATCCACAACTCTGACACACCCAGTGGACCACCTTTCATCTCTTCACTAGGATTTGGGGCGTCATGGCCTCTTCCTAAAATTCTAACTTCCTAAATGTAAAATTGCATGTTGAATTCCGATAAGTGCGATGGCAGTCACCTTTGGACCGCTTGTGGTGGCCAGCCATGTTGAGCATGGCTACCTTGCTACGTCGATCCAATTCGGCAATTTCCCTCCAGTTGTTGGCTTCCCCAATTTCTTGGGGGTGGCCTTCGTCGAACTCCTGGATGCCCAGGAGGTCAGGTCCGTCGCCGCTGCAACGACGACATCAAAGAAGATAAAAGCGGTGGGCTGCTACGTCCACCCCGCTCACCACCCCACCTCAAGCAATAAGAGGCCCACCCCGACTGCCAGGAGGGCGGCCAAGAAGAACGCTGGCACACTACGAAGCTGGCTCTCCACCTCGAGCAAATCCACGCTCATCGGAGGTGTCCAAGTATTTCTAAGTAGTCGACAAGCCAAGATTACACCCGACGGGGTGATTTTCATGGTGCCAGTGCATAACTCCTTCAAGCGCTAGCCCAGAGTAGAATGGACCGCTTCGAGTCAAGATTGAAGGGAGGGTTGGCCCCGAAGCCAACCAGATTCAAACAGATATGGGTGCCCAAGCAGGCACGGGCCCCGGCTTCAAGAAGAGAATAAAAATCAGAATGAAAGACCGAGATGCCGATCCAGGCATCTCGTGAACCAGCACCCCGGGCCTACGCTCGGCGGGCAGATATTAGTTTATACGATAGAAGATATGGCGGGATGACTAGACAAAGCCACCTCACCTACATATCTCTAGCACGAGCCAGCGTGCCACAAGCTATAACCCGCCCTGCCAAAGGGAAAAATGATATTGCTCAAGTTGTCTGGGGGCACCCCCTCGGCCTCGGATACACCTCCTCAGGGGCACAACAACCCCCAGAAGCTATAAATGCTGCAAACAAAGACAAGGGACAGCAAGTTCACCCGGAGAAAATGAAAGATGTAGGATCGGGCAGCTACAGGCCGCCCCTCTGTGAAGATACTACACTGACGATCTTAGTGCTTGATAGATCGACCCTCCTTGGTCAGCCAACCACAAGGATGATCCAAAGAGGTAGTCAACTTCAGATTCTTACCTGCAATAGGAGTGGCCGGCCGCTATGGAGCTCTGCCCATGGATCACAATGAGGTGGCACAAGCCCGCGCTGAAGAGATAAGTGCAGATTTGATCGCGATGACTGCAAATGTGATCACTGTTGAAGATGATGGCGAGAGACCAATGCCTTCTCTGGATGCTCCGGTGGAGGGGGGAGGTCAGGGTCCCAGCTCTTCTATGCTCGGTCATGCTATAATGATGATGTTGCTGCAAAAATACCAGCAAGAAGTCGAAACGCTGAAGATGCAGCTTAGTGAGCTGGGCATGCATGCTTCAACTTCAAAACAGACCGAGGTCCTTCTTGAAGCCTCGCAACGAGGTTCCGATGAATTGGAGGCCTCACCTCAGATAATGGCATCTCAACTAGCATTCGATTACACTGGGGGCATGACCCCGCAACCTGCTCCTCAGCCCCAAGGGCCTGCTACCATACCTCAAGCAACAGTGGTGGCGATGTCGTAGATGTAGCAAGCTCAACTCTGCCCAAGTCCGGTCGACCTGGCGATGGTGAATAAAATGATGATAGAACAAATGATCGATAAGAAGCTGGCTGATAGGGGCAATGATGATTATACTGCTTTTGATGTGTACAAGGTACCTTACCCTATCCATCATGCTTCCAAGAGATTGCCTTCGAGGATCAACAAACCTGTTATGACCACCAATTTGGGCATTGGCCCAATTGAGAACAATTCGGGCCCATGAACTCAAGGAGCTAGAAATCTAGACAGATTATTGAAGGATCCTGAGGAAATTCGTAACTTAACATAGGGAGGTCAAAATTAGGTGAAACTAAAGCCCACACAATTGTCATTGGGTAAGGAACAACTTCAATGAAGAGTATCACTTTTGAAAAATAGGCCTAATAATAGTTAAGAGAGAGTTTATGAAAATAGGTCGAAACAGTTATAGAAAAATGGCCACCCATTAAAATAGGGATATCCTGGGCCACAGTCAACCAAATGAAATGAAACTTAGCCCATTAGAAATATTGGGCCCTTGAGCCAAACTCTTTTGTTGAGGTGGAAACCTAATTCGCATCAGAATCCAAGGTTCTGAGCCTTTTCCTGCCAGCTGTCATAGAGAGGCGTGACTGTTAGGAGAATTCTAATGTAATTAATGGAAGATTCATAACAACGTCTGTGGTTGATGTAATGATCTGAAACTAAGGCCATAATTTCAAATAGGGTGTTAGCTACAACTTCTCTATTGAGGTAAAGGCAAAATTCTGCCTGGACACTATAGTAATATCCGAATTATCTCGGGGTACCGAAAGGTCACGGCTAGAACGAGGGAGAATAAATGTTAATATTGTGAAAATCATAACTCGTGATAGGGATAATGAAATTTGATGAAGCTGTGACCCAAATTTAGATCCCAAAGTTCTCTTGATTTCATCCGAAGACGTCCTAGCCTAAATCTTGACGGAAGAGCATGGCCATGCACATTTATGACTGAGTAGACGAAGGGCCGCGACTAAAATAGGGGAAAATAAACGTTAATGTTTGAAAAATCATAACTCGGGCTAGGAATAACGAAATTCGATGAAACCATGACCCAGAGTTAGATATGGAAGTTTTCTTCATTTCATATGCGGACATCCTAACCTAAGTCCTAGCATATGTGCGCGTCCAACAGATTTTATGATAGGAGGTAGAAAGGTCACACATGTTCAAACCCAAAGAGGTGCTAAGCATTAACTCCTCTTCAAAACCAGCGACCTTGGAGCTTGTTAGAGCCTTGAGGGATGTGGATAAACCCTTGGGAAGCCTAAAAACCATATAAGGAGGTGGGTTTTATGGGTGTCAAGCCTTTAGCAAACCATTTCCATCAACCCTCCACCACCTTCTAGCTTTCTTGAGTAAGAAGAGAGTGAGGGACCTTGTCTCTTCGTGGGCGGACCATCCGGTGCGTGGGTGGTCGATCCGACGCATGGAGGACGATCTTGCAGCGCCCTGGGCTCGGGGGTGGAAAAACTCTTGGAGGATCTGGGGTGTGGATATCATCCCCGGATTGTCGGTTTATCATTTCGAAGGTAGGCACCTATCCTCAAATCTTAGGGGGTCAATGATGCATTAAATTGATTTTAAAGTAGTTTCTATATGCCAAAGAGGGATTAAGGACATGTGGGATTGACTACCATGTCTATTTACTGGTTTTTCCATCAAGTCAAGTGTTTTTGAGAGGTTTCTCAAAATTTTAACTAAAAATACTGGGTGGTGTCGACATTGCCCACGAATGTGTCGACACATTCCCATGAATGTGCTGACACATCCCATGAATGTGTCGACACTTATGCTGAATGTGTTGACACTTACCCTGGATGTGTCGACACTTCCCCTTCAGAAACTGTCGGATGTGATGACACTTCCCCTGAATGTGTCGACATTTACCCTAGATGTGTCGACACTTCCTCTTTAGAAACTATCGGATGTGCTAACACTGCCCATGGACGTGCTGACACTTCCCCTGAATGTGTCGACACTTACCCTGGATGTGTCGACACTTCCTCTTTAGAAACTGTCGGATGTGTTGACACTGCCCATGGATGTGTCGACACCCTGAGAACCTTGTCCCCAATTTCCAGAAACGTGGGAAAAGAGAGTTTTGAGTGGTCAAATTAATTTAGAAAAAATCTAAAAAATTAGAAAATGGTAGAAGGGTAAGTTGGTAACCCATAGTAAAAATTTCATGCTCCCATAAATTTTGCGTTTATAGTTATGGTTCATTTTCTAGGCATGTGTAGGGTGGACAGGTCGACACTTCCTTTGAATAGGTCGACACCCTGGGGCACTATCCCCAATTTATAGAAATGTGGTAAAAGAGAGTTTTGGGAGGTCATATTAATTCAGAAAAATCTGAGAAATTGGGAAATGGTAGAAGGCTAAGTTAGTAACCAACAGTAAAAATTTCATGCTCACAGAAATTCTGTACTTTCTAATATAAATCATTTTCTGTGCATGTGTAGCCTGTAAGGATAAACATGTTCTTTTTATATAGTAACCTGCTCACGCACTGTTCCACACCAGTCAGCATATAAGTATGTTTAGTCCACTTAAACTATTAGAAGCATGCATGTTATGATAAAGTATCATACTAGTATTTGTAAAATGAGTATGAATATGAATACGATGTGAATGTTATGAGTAGGAACAACAGCATTCTGTGAGATAGGACTTCGGTCCCTTTGTGGGGCGGCCCTTTTTGCGGGACGGTGATATATAACGTCGTGGAAGTAAAAGATCACAGGGGACGGCAGTACGTAACGCCCTGGTCAAAAATCCTATTGATTCGGTTAATTGTTCTGTGGAACGACAGAACTGTGTGGGCCAAATGAGTCTAGGTGGTAGTTCGCTCTCTTGTATGTGCAGTACTCTTTCATTCGTTCGTTCGTTCGTTTGTGTGTGTGGGGCCACCTGTGTTGTGGTAGCTGTTTTTTTCCAAAAATAACAGAATTGTGAAAATATGAAAATGGGAAAATATGAATACGTGAAAAGGTGATAACATGCAAACTGCTCATTCACCGTGGTTTTAACACATGCATGGGAACCTTATATGTCAGCTTAAGAATGTGTATTTTTCTCTTATGAGTTATTTTCAGCAAACTATAATGAATTGATTATGTTATTATTAACATCTGAATTATGTATATAATTTGGTTATATAAATGCAAGTTAACCCCGGTTTGTTTAGGCTGCCTACTGAGCATCACACTCACCCTATTGTGACACACATTTTCAGGAGACATAGAGCAGGAGGTTGAGGAGGAGGCTGCAGCTGAGGAGTAGTGCTAGTGCTTAGTTTGTCTGGGTATGCTATGGATGAATGTCTCTCTTATATGTAAGGCTATGGGGTAGTGAGCCTATGAGGACTCATGTTTATTTTGGAACAATGGACATGCACTCTTCTTGGAAATTATGAATGGCTGGGATGTTATTTACATTTCGTGTAATTGTGGTTTCTCTCTCTCTCTCTCTCTCTCTCTCTCTCTCTCTCTCTCTCATTCGAATGTATGCATTTTTATATATTGTGCTTCCACGATACGTACGAAGTAATACTTCGGGGTCCGAGGTCCGATAAAGAAAAAAAATGCCCATAAATTGAGGATCGGATCTCGGGACGTTACAAAGTGGTATAAAAGCATGAGAGACAAACCATGGTTGCAACCATTCCAATTGTCTAAGTAGTAGAAAAAGAGGTAGGCTAGAGTGAAAAGGGGTAGAATATATTTAGAACCCATTTCAAACAAACGAACCCTCATAGGTAATAATTGAAACCATAAGGATTTTAGGGACATATTAAGTTAGGTTCTAATGAATACCTATGTATAGGTCCACTAAGGAGCAGAAGATGATGGGCAAAAGGCCTAGGCGGGCAGAAGGGAGGCAGGACATGGAAAAGGTGGCACGTCAGGAGCCGGTACTAAGGGGCAGACTGGGGGTCCCATTGTGTTTCCATTGTAGGTGCAACCATCCGGGACAAGAATGCTGGAAGGCAAAGGGTAAGTGCTATGGATGCGGCGAGGCTGGACATATTGCGAGGAACTATCCTAAGAAGACTCGGTAAGAGCCACTACCACCGCGGGAGATGATTCGGTATAGAGGGCGAGTTTATACGTGTCACGCCCCGAGCCTTTATTACAGCGGAAGACTAACTCGGGGAGCGCGAACAGTCGGCATGGTAAGCCTCTCGCAAGCAAGAATGATCAGAGCGCAAGACAATCACACACATAAATGCAATTGCATCGTATTTAATCAAACTCTAACTTTATTTCATAAATGATTAATAGTCAAATACAATTATTTTTCCATCATCTTTCACTCTACTAGACTCAAGAAATATGAAATTACATTGACTCGATCTAAACAATGTAGACTTCCTAAGTCTTTGCTCATTCCTTATTCACTCTCGGATCCGCTACTTGAACCTTCCGAATCCGAACCCGACTCACTTCCGTTTCCTAAAAAAGATTAGAAATAGGTAATGAGCACACTTGCCCAGTAGGTATCTTTACATCAACATGAAGGCACTATTAAAGTAATTAAAATTTTTTTTGCTCTAAAGAATAAGGCCAAATCATGCAATGTGATGATCACGCGATCAAACCAAAGTAAGTCGATATTCATGTAAGATAGAATGAGAGCAAGTATGAACTAACAAGAAAGTGACAAGAACAAGATATTGGCCTTTCCTGAACAAGCATGTATCGAGAATGTACTAGCAAGCCACATAATCATCACTCCAGTATCTTTTGCTTATGAGCAAGTACTTTGTGAATTTCTATGGAATATCAAGCAAGAAAGTCATGTACAAGAATCAATCATGCTGCATCGTGTTGTGAATTTTCACTTCACGAGCCGTGGACAATTCACTTATTTATAAAGAAAGTACTCCCAGCGTAATGCGATGCCAGTAGCATCATACCCCATGGTTTATAAAATAGTATGTTTCTGACAATCAGCCGAGGGGACTAGCATAGAGCCCTTGAACACAATCAGCGCTCGATCGCATCTTCAAGTATAAATCAAGCTTTTTCCACGCATGACAATAAAGTATGGTCAAGAATATAAGTTCAAATAAATTCAAGATAATAAGAATCAATGAATGAACGCTTCAATTTGAATATGAGGAATCAAGAATGACATTAAACAATGTTATGCTCATAAAATAAATCGGTAGCATAACGGTATATTTCTGAACTTTCATTCATTATATTAAGTCTATTAAGAAATATGATAAGTTCTAGATTATCAAGGGTCATCTAGAAACCTTGAAATATCAACCCTTGGGTCAAACCCCAGGTTAAGTACTCAAGTAGTGTGACGGTCGTGTACTGGGCCGTTACATGATGTGACGGTCTAGTTCTGGGCAGTTACATTAGTCTGAATCTAGAACTAATAAAATAGACTCAGTGAAGTGTGACGGTCGTATAGTGGACCGTTAGGTGCTCCTGACGGTCCAGTATAGGTCCGTTACATAGCTAGAACTAGAAACATCGATAGTCTAATCTAATCAAATGGGTTTTAATGGTACAACCAACTCGGCGTCCTAGTGGGAATCCCAGGCTCGTGGAGAATTACGGAGGCCATGAAACAAGATTTCCTAGTCCATTGTAAGGAATATCCAATAAAGAGGTCCCCATGTCCAAGAATAATGTTCCTATAGTGTAAAGTGAACTAATGGACATATACCTGAATATACGCCATGTACTTAGAGAAAATGACTCTATTGATAAAGAGTGAATGTGTAACCGTGAAATCAAGATAAACTCCGTCAATACAACATTTGGAAATCATGTTTTAATTACAAAACTATAAAGTTTTGGCACATAAAATTAACATAACTTAAAATAGTTCAAGATACCTAGATCATGCAGATTTCAATATGAAGTAGTAAGAAAACTTAAAATCATAATAACAGGTCAAAACTTAGCTAACTAGGCTTAATTATAGGTTAATTTAACTTGTTACTATTCTGTCATGGGCTGACAGAACACAATCTAACGGTCTAACAGGAGAGCGTCATAGTGCTTGTGACGGTCTATCGAGGGGCCATTACAGTAATGTAACGCTCCTGTCCTGGTACGTTAGAGACAAAAGGGAAATAAAAACATAACAGAGTGTGTGACGGTCGGTCGTAAGGCCGTTATATCATGTGACGGTCGTACCCTGATCCGTCAGAGCCTCTGCTGACAACAATAATTAACAATGACCTAAATTCAACTTGCATCATGTCTGAAAATCATACATATAATTTCCCACATGATAGAATGAAGGCTAAACGAATATCATGCATGGGTTCTCTGTGAATTTCACAAGGAAGTTTCTTTTTAATTTTGTTAGGGCTAAGAATATAGATATATGCATGTCTCTACTAAAACATGAAATTCATGAGCTAAAGTGCATGTAATCAAGCAAAATCAGAGGGCTTTTATCCCTAACATGTTATTTTTGCCGTTCATGATATAACCTACCTCTTCTAAGACATTTAAACTTCGAATTTGATGCTAGGTGCTACCCTTTGATCCTTGCTCTTCTTGTGGTAAATCATCAACTTGGGAAGCTTCAATCTCCTTGGTTGCTTGGTCTCCTAGCACGAAATTTGGAGGGCTATTAGTCTAAAGTATACTAAACAAAAGCTTTTAAAGAACTTACCCGAAATTATGACTCCTTACCTTGATTCTTCACGAGCCAAAAGTAAGGGTCGGTCAGTTCAGAACTAGGTTCTATTTATAGGGTTTTGGCTAGGGTTTGAAGATTAGATCGATTTTAGAGTCCTTGTTAAAGGTTAGATCAACTTCTTAAGAGTCCTTAACACCTCTATTAGTCTTCCTATCTCGATCCCTAAGAGATAAGTTAGCAAAAATCTAATCTTTTGACTTGTTTTTCACTTCACGGAACTACAGGATGTAACGGTCGTCCATAGGTGCGTTACATGGATGTGGCGGTCGCTCGATAGACCGTTACACTCAACGTGTATAGAGTACAATATTAATCAAACTCTTTTGGTTAATTATCAATATAATTATTTTATAAAAATAGTATTTATCCTTAAAATACGTTAATAAGCTAAGTACCGTTTTAGAACATGGGCCAAACTTAATGGGCTTGGTCCATAAACCTTTTGGATAATAATTAGATAGACTAGGTTAATTATTTCAATCTAATTGGGCTTTCTAAGGTCTTATTAATTCAATAATCTCTTTAAATATATTTAGGCCTTTATATAAATTCTAGAAAATTATTTTATAATTCATAAATTATTTATATAAATTTTGGGGCACTACACCCTCCCCCACTTAGAAGAATTTGGTCTCCAAATTCAATACATGGATTGTGGAGAATGTACTTAACGCTAAATAGTTCTGAAATTTTTTTTCGCATGGCTGCTTCGGTTTCCCAAGTTACTTCATATGGCCATGTTTTCTTCCATTGAATCTTGACCATAGGAATAACTTTATTTCGTAGTTGACACACTTCTCGTTCCAGAATCTTTATTGGCGTTTGCTCGAACGTCATATCCTTCTAAATCTCCAGATTATCGTAAGTAATGATATGGTCAGGATTATATACATATTTCTTCAGCATAGACACGTGAAATACGTCATGAACTCCTACTAGTTGTGGAGGTAAAGCTACTTTGTAAGCCACTTCACCAATCCTTTCGAGAATTTCAAATGGGCCAATAAATCTAGGAGTTAACTTTCCTTTAATGCCAAATCTTCGAATACCACGACCTGGAGAAACTTTCACATATACATGATCTCCAACATGAAACTCCATGTCACGTCTTCGATTGTCGGCATAAGACTTTTGCCTATCTTGCGCCATTTTCATCCTTTTCTGAATGAGCTTGATCTTCTCTATAGAGTCCCTTATAAGGTCGGGGCCTAGAAATTACTTTTCCCCTATTTCATTCCAACATATTGGTGATCTATAGCTTTTTCCATATAGAGCTTCAAAAGGTGCCATTTGTATGCTTGCTTGATAACTGTTGTTATATGTAAATTCTACCAGAGGCAAGTGTTCATGCCAACTTCCTCCAAAATCAATGACGCAAGCCCTGAGCATGTCTTCTACCACCTGATTTGTTCTTTCTGTTTGACCATCAGTTTGTGGATGAAAAGCTGTGTTGAAATTCAGTCTAGTCCCTAGTGAATGTTGTAGACCTTTCCAGAACTATGATGTGAATCGAGGATCTCTATCAGATATAATAGTGACTGGGACACCATGTAATCTGACAATCTCTCTTATGTATATTGCTGTTAGAATATCCACAGACCATCGACTCTTGATTGGTATGAAATGCGCGGATTTAGTCAATCGGTCTATGATTACCCATATACCATCGTGTCCACCTCTGGTCTTGGGTAAACCCATAATAAAGTCCATCACTATACTCTCCCATTTCCATTCGGGAATATTCAAAGGATGCAATTTACCTGTGGGTCTAAAATGTTCGGCTTTTACTTGTTGACAAGTGAGACAACGAGACACGAAATCAGCTATTTCTCTCTTCATATTGGGCCACCAGAAATTTCTTTTGAGATCTTGATACATCTTTGTTCCTCCTGGATGAATTGTGTATTTGGAATTATGTGCTTCATCTAGGATCAGTTTCTTTGTAGCCTCATGATCTGGTATACATATTCGGCCTTTAAATAACAATCTCCCGTCATTAGAAATAGAAAAAGCTGACTTTTGTTCAATATTGGCCTTAATTTTTAGTAATATAGGATCATCATTTTGTAGCTTGACCAGATCTTCTATCAATGTAGGTTGAGCTCGGATATTGGCTATGAACCAATCTTCTTCCTTTATGTCAATATCTAAGTTCAACTGAGCAAATTGAGGAACAAGGTTAGTTACACTTATCATAAGACTTGATAGCATACCCATTGGTTTTCTGCTGAGTGCATCTGCTACAGCATTAGCTTTGCCAGGATGATACTGAATAGCAAAATCAAAGTCTTCGAGGTATTCTAACCACCTCCTCTGCCTCATGTTAAGCTCTTTTTGAGAGAATAAGTATTTCAAGCTATTGTGGTCTGAGTAGACCGTAAATGTTTCTCCATAAAGATAATGACGCCAAATTTTCAAGGCGAAAATAACTGCTGCCAATTCTAAATCATGCACAGGATAGTTTTCTTCGTGCCGTTTCAGTTGTCTTGAAGAATAACAGATCACCTTTCCATTCTGCATGAGGACACAGCCTAAGCCAATACCAGACGCATCCGTATATACTTCAAATCCACCACCCTCCACCGATAGTGATAAAATAGGAGCTGTAGTAAGATGATTCTTGAGATTCTGAAAGCTCTTTTCACAGTCCTTTGACCAGACAAAAGGATTTTCTTTTCTTGTAAGCCTAGTTAAAGGAACTGCAATTTTTTAGAAGTCTTTAATGAATCTCCTATAATAACCAGCTAGACCCAGAAAGCTTCTTACTTCAGATACAATCGTTGGCCGACTCCAATTCTTGACAACTTCTACCTTAGAAGGATCCACAGCAATACCTTCTTTTGAAATAATGTGGCCTAGGAATGTGACTTCCTTGAGCTAGAATTAACACTTATTGAGTTTGGCATAAAGCTTGTGTTCTCTAAGTGTTTGTTAAGCTATTTTCAAATGTTGTTCATGTTCCTCTTTTGTCTTGGAATATATCAAGATATCATCAATGAAGACGACGATGAACTGGTCCAGATATGGCTGGAAGACATTGTTCATAAGTTGCATAAATGCTGCTGGGGCATTAGTTAACCCAAATGGCATTACCACGAATTCATAGTGGCCATAACGACTTCAAAAAGCCAATTTATAAATGTCCTCTTCTTTAATTCTAAGCTGATGGTAACCTGACCTGAGGTCAATCTTAGAGAAATACTCTACTCCCGAAAGCTGATCGAAGAGCTCATCAATACGCGGCAATGGATACTTATTTTTAATTGTAAGTTGATTCAGTCGCTGATAATCGATGCATAGCCTGAGAGAACCATCCTTCTTCTTGACAAATAAAACCGGCGCACCCCAAGGGGATGTGCTAGGTCTGATGAAGCCCTTGTCTAGTAGTTCCTGCAACTGCCTTTTTAATTCTTTAAGTTCTGTGGGGGACATTCTGTAATGGGCTATAGAAACAGGTGCTGCTCCTAGAATGAGTTCAATCGTGAAGTTCACTTCCCTCTCGGGTGGTAAACTGGGTAGTTCTGAGGGAAACACATCGGGGAACTCATTTACAGTAGGGATGTCTACTATGATAATTTCATTGGACTCTGTAATAATGACAAAAGCAAGAAAAGCTTCACATCCTTGCGAGATAAGTTTGCAAGCGTGAATTGAGGATACAATAGTGGGGTGTTTCTTGTACTTGATGCCAAGAAAAGAGAATCTTGGAAGACCGGGCTTTCGAAAGGATATAATCTTATTTTGGCAATTGATATAAGCATCATGGTCTACAAGCCAATCTACCCCTAAAATGACATCATATTCTTTCATGTCAAGGCATACTAAGTTTGCGGGGAGATTGTGACCTTCTACTATCACTTCGCTATCAGGATAATAGTTGGTAAGCTTTGTTCTAGAACCTAAGGGTGTGAAAACAGCAAGATCTGAAGGTAAGGGAACTGATGCGATTGGTAATGTCTTAGCAAAAGTAGTGGAGATAAAAGAATGAGAGGCACTCGTATCAAATAGCACAAATGCAGGATGAGAATAAATTTTAAGAGTACCTTCCATAAGCCCATCTTCCCTGGGTGCTTCCTCCTCTTCTAGAATGGCATTGAGATGAGCCTGCCTCCTGCGCCATTACCAGTTGACTGGTCCTTCATAAGGGGGCATTCTAGCATGCGATGCTCCCTGCTTCCACAACGTAAGCAAGCGCCAAGGCGCTTCCAACACTCTTCAGCCGAATGGCCGAATTTTTCACAAAATGTGCAAGCCGTGGCCACTTGCTCCTTCTCCTCCTTAACTTTCTTTTACTTATGGGAACTTCCACCATTCCCATTCCTAGATCTTTTCTTACTATCACGGCTTTGATAGGGTTCCGTGATACTAAATTTCTCTTTCTTATAATGCCGATCCGATCGTCGGCTTGATTCTTCTCCTTTCCCTTTCAACTTCTCAACCTTCTCTAAGGTCCTTTCACATAAATATGCCCGCTGAACCATCTCCACATATGTACATATGTTTTGGGTCCCGAGCTGCTGAATAAAGCTGAGTCGTAACCCGTCCATAAACCGATTTGCCTTGAGTAGATCGGTACTGATTAGATGCGGTGCGTAAGGTGCTAATCTTGAAAATTGCACTTCATATTCGGCAACCATCATCATTCCTTGCCGAAGAGCGGTGAAATCCATAGCCTTCCTTTCTTTCACATGCTCGGAAAATTATTTGGCACGGAACAAAGTGAGAAAACCGCCCCATGTATGAGGTGCATTGGCTGGAGGTGCCGGAACTGATATCCACCATGTGCGAGCATCTTTGTTAAGTTGAAAGGTTGCGAGACGCACCTTCTCCTGATCGGTGCATTGGATGACATCAAATATACGATTCATTTCGTCTATTCAGTTCTCTGCCTCGTCGGGATTAGACAAACCATAGAATCGCGGAGGATTTAAACTCCGGAAATTATGATGTAGGTCACCAGCCCTTGCCCCTACGCCACATTGTGCTATAGTTTGCAATGCCTGGGTAAGGCCGGAAACTATTTGTTGCATACCATACCAATCTACACGATGAGCCATTTGTAAGATAAGGTACCTGGGAGAAAATAACAACTTGTTATTTCTCATGAAATTGGAATGAACAAAATAAATCTTAAAGCTAATTAATTATCTTATCCCGGGCTCTACCCACTTCTCACATGGGTATGGAAACTTCTTCCATAGTTCATAAGTAGGGGCCCTTAAACCTTGGACTTATCCTATGACATGATTCCTTCTTCCTAAGTCTTGAGACTTAGGCTCTGATACCAACTTAAGTGTCACGCCCCGAGCATTTATTACAGCGAAAGACTAACTTGGGGAGCGTGAACAGCTGGCATGGTAAACCTCTCACAAGTAAGAATGATCAGAGCGCAAGACAATCACACACATAAATGCAATTGCACAGTATTTAATCAAACTCCAACTTTATTTCATAAATGATTAATAGAAAAATACAATTATTTTTCCACCATCTTTCACTCTACTAGACTCAAGAAATATGAAATTACATTGACTCGATCTAAACAAAGTAGACTTCCTAAGTCTTCGCTCATTCCTTATTCACTCTCGGATCCGCTACTTGAACCTTCCGAATCCGAACCCAACTCACTTCCGTTTCCTGAAAAAGATTGGAAATAGGTAATGAGCACACTTACCCAATAGGTATCTTCGCATCAACATGAAGGCACTATTAAAGTAATTAACAATTTTTTTTTGCTATAAAGAATAAGGCAAAATCATGCAATACAATGATCACCCGATCAAACCAAAGTAACTCGATAATCATATAAGATAGAATGAGAGCAAGTATGAACTAGCAAGAATGTGACAAGAACATGATATTGGTCTTTCATGAATAAGAATGTATCGAGAAGGTACTAGCAAGTCACATAACTATCACTCCAGTATCATTTACTTATGAGCAAGTACTTCATGAATTTCTGTGGAATATCAAGCAAGAAAGTCATGTACAAGAATCAATCATGTTGCATCGTGTTGTGAACTTTCACTTCACGAGCCATGGATAATTCACTTATTTATAAAGAAAGTACTCCCAGCGTAATGCGACGCCAGTAGCATCATACCCCATGGTTTATAAAATAGTATGTTTCCGACAATCAGCCGAGGGGACTAGCATAGAGCCCTTGAACATAATCAGTGCTCGATCGCATCTACAAGTATAAATCAAGCTTTTTCCACCGATGACAATAAAGTATGGCCAAGAATATAAGTTCAAATAAATTCAAGATAATAAGAATCAATGAATGAACGCTTCAATTTGAATATGAGGAATCAAGAATGACATTAAACAATGTTATGCTCATAAAATAAATCAATAGCATAACGGTATATTTCTTAACTTTCATTCATTATATTAAGTCTATTAACCAATATGATAAGTTCTAGATTATCAAGGATCATCTAGAAACCTTGAAATATCATCCCTTGGGTCAAACCCCAGGTTAAGTACTCAAGTAGTGTGACGGTCGTGTACTGGGCCGTTACATGATGTGACGGTCTAGTTCTGGGCCGTTACATTAGTCTGAATCTAGAACTAATAAAATAGACTCAGTGAAGTGTGGCGGTCGTATAGTGGGCCGTTAGGTGCTCCTGACGGTCCAGTATAGGCCCGTTACATAGCTAGAACCAGAAAACATCGATAGTGTAATCTAATCAAATGGGTTTTAATGGTACAACCAACTCGGCGTCCTAGTGGGAATCCCAGGCTCGCGGACAATTACAGAAGCCTTGAAACAAGATTTCCTAGTCCATTGGAAGGAATATCCAATAGAGAGGTCCTCATGTCTAAGAATAATGTTCCTATAGTGCAAAGTGAACTAATGGACATATACCTGAATATACGCCATGTACTTAGAGAAAATGACTCTATTGATAAAGAGTGAATGTGTAACCATGAAATCACATAAAATCTGTCAATACAACATTTGGAAATCATGTTTTACTTACAAAACTATAAAGTTTTGGCACATAAAATTAACATAACTTAAAATAGTTTAAGATGCCTAGATCATGCACATTTCAATAAGAAGTACTAAGAAAACTTAAAATCATAATAACAGCTCAAAACTTAGCCAACTATGCTTAATTGTAGGTTAATTTAACTGGTTACTATTCTATCATGGGCTGAGAGAACACAGTCTAACGGTCTAACAGGAGAGCGTCACAGTGCTTGTGACGGTCTATCGAGGGGCTGTTACAGTAATGTAACGCTCCTGTCCTGGTGCGTTAGAGACAAAAGGGAAATAAAAATATAACAGAGTGTGTGACGGTCGGTCGTAAGGCCGTTATGTCAGGTGACGGTCCTACCCTGATCCGTCAGAGCCTCTGCTGACAATAATAATTAACAATGACCTAAGTTCAACTTGCATCATGTCTGAAAATCATACATATAATTTCTCACATGATAGAATGAAGGCTAAACGAATATCATGCATGGGTTCTCTGTGAATTTCACAATGAAGTTTTTTTTTAATTTAGTTAGGGCTAAGAATATAGATATATGCATGTCTCTACTAAAACATGAAATTCATGAGCTAAAGTGCATGTAATCAAGCAAAATCAGAGGGCTTTTATCCCTAACATGTTATTTTTGCCGTTCATGAGATAACCTACCTCTTCTAAGACCTTTAAACTTCAAATTTGATGCTAAGTGCTACCCTTTGATCCGTGCTCTTCTTATGGTAAATCAGCAACTTGGGAAGCTTCAATCTCTTTGGTTGCTTGGTCTCCTAGCATGAAATTTGGAGGGCTATTAGTCTAAAGTATACTAAACAAAAGCTTCTTAAGAACTTACCCGAAATTATGACTCCTTACCTTGATTCTTCACGAGCCAAAAGTAAGGGTCGGTCAGTTCGGAACTAGGTTCTATTTATAGGGTTTTGGCTAGGGTTTGAAGATTAGATCGATTTTAGAGTCCTTGTTAAAGGTTAGATCAACTTCTTAAGAGTCCTTAACACCTCTATTAGTCTTCCTATCTCGATCCCTAAGAGATAAGTTAGTAAAAATCCAATCTTTTGACTTGTTTTTCACTTCACAGAACTGCAGGATGTAACGGTCGTCCATAGGTGCGTTACATGGCTGTGGCGGTCGCCCGATAGACCGTTACACTCAACGTGTATAGAGTTCAATATTAATCAAACTCTTTTGGTTAATTATCCATATAATTATTTTATAAAAATAGTATTTATCCTTAAAATACGTGAATAAACTAAGTACCCTTCTAGAACATGGGCAAAACTTAATGGGTTTGGTCCTTAAACCTTTTGGATAATAATTAGATAGATTAGGTTAATTATTTCAATCCAATTGGGCTTTATAAGGTCTTATTAATTCAATAATCCCTTTAAATATATTTAGGCCTTTATATAAATTCCAGAAAACTTATTTTATAATTCAAAAATTATTTATATAAATTCCGGGGCACTATAATACGCTAATGCAAGAGGAGGTAGATAATACCCCTATCATGATTGAAGGTACGGAGTAATGACCCATTTTAGTTTGCGAGTAGCATAACAAGCTGAAGCTTCGAATGTAACTCGTAAAAACCCCAAAAGCATACACTGTGTGGCATATGTTGTCGATTACAATTATTTTAAGTAAGGTGATATTCAATGAGCCTTGAAAACACCGCTTGTGCATTACACGTGCAAGCTTCCTTTCCAGAACAGAATAAGGTCAACTGATCATTAATGTCTGAATTAGGAAATAAGAGAAGCAAGCTTAAACCATTTTAGTTGTGGCAAAGCGGGCTGTCCAGGATGCCATCAAGGTCTGGTCAAGATATGTGCCAGCTCTAAACTTCAAGAAATTGATATCTAGGGTCATACTCTTCCTGTCCCTTAATAGGGTGCAAGGCCCGGATACAAAGGGGGGGGGTGAATGTATCCCTCTTCGAAATTACCCAAATGAAAAATTCGCTCTCTTAAAATTTCGCTCAATTCACAAATTTAAGCAAACTGAAAAGCTAATCAAATCTTCTATTGAACCTATAAGCAAGCACTTGGAGCGCGCCTATGCATTCATCTAGCGGAAGCAAAGGAAAGCAATCAGACCACTGCACAGAAGATTTTTTAGGTGGTTCGGTCCACAGACCTACGTCCACCCCTCACTCCAAACCGGAGTGAGGCTTCCACTAGCAACAGCTAGAACCGCAGACTCAGTCTGTAAACAGGTGCTGCCTAACAGCTTGACTAGGGGAACAACCTCCCCTCTTCCTCTAGACCGGAGGGAAACCACTAGTGACTACCCGTCACTAGAAAAACCAGAGACGAAGTCTCTCTTCCTCCAGAACAGGAGGGAACCCACTAGTGACTACCCGTCACTAGCAACCAGAGACTGAAGTCTCTCTTCCTCCAGACCAGGAGGGAACCCACAAGTGACACCAGCCACTTGCAACCGGAGACACCAAGTCTCCCTTCCTCTGAAACCCAGAGGGAACCCACAAGTGACACCCAGTCACTTGCAACCGGAGAACAAATCTCCCTTCTCTTGAGACCATAGGAGGAACCCCGATCTCAAACCAGAGAATCGGAAAATATAGTGATCAAATGAAAAGGAAAAAGAAAACAAAAGATAGAACCACAGCGACTGAAAGCTGTAAAGAATAATAACAAGATGTGGCTCCCATGGAGCTGACTGGCCTGGATATGATCCACGGTCCAGTAGACAGATCTTCAATAAATTCTTCTTTCTTCTTCTTCACGAACTCTCTCTCTTTCTCTCTTCCTCTTCTTTCTTCTTCTTCTGCTTTCGTACTCTGCCTCTCTTTTTCTTCTCTGCTCTTCTCTTCTCTCACACTGTCTTTCTTTTTCTGGATCGTGCAGACTCTGTCTCTGCTTCTCCTTCGACCACGATCAGTCTTCTTCTGAGAAAGAAGCTTCGTATTTATAGCAGCAGTAGCTAGGACGTGTGCAGGGCTTGTGCCCTCTTTGTCCAGAGATAACCTCGGATCACGTGCTACGTGCCAACCTCGGATCACGTGCCCAGACATCTTTCTTCTCGAAGGACATACCAGTCAAACAGTCATAAGAGAATTATCAGTTTAAGGTTGAAACCTTCTACAGACTTTATGAAGGCAACGCTAAAGCATGTACAGACTTCACGTATGCAGGACTATGGCATGTACAGACTTTGTGAATGCAAAGCTAAAGCATGTACAGACTTCACGTATGCAGGACTATGGCATGACAAATGGATGTACTGATATGCCAAATGAATGTGCAGACTCAACGTGCACCATTGTGCAGACTTACTAAAAAGATGTATGAGCATAGCAACACACAATGTGCAGACTTCGTGCAATGCATGAAGCAATGTATAGACTTAGAATTAAGTAGTGCACAGATGCATATAGCAAGGTATATACATTACAAATGGATGCACTGACATGCCAAATGAATGTACAGACTCTGCATACAACAATGTGTAGACTTAGTGTTTGTGCAGCAAAACAGACTTTGTGTGTGATGTGCAGACTTGCTATGTGTCATGTGTGT
This sequence comes from Amorphophallus konjac, assembly GCA_022559845.1. Lineage (NCBI taxonomy): Eukaryota > Viridiplantae > Streptophyta > Magnoliopsida > Alismatales > Araceae > Amorphophallus > Amorphophallus konjac. The sequence goes on from CM040121.1 coordinate 371,131,729, forward strand.
AGACTCTGCATGCAAGACAGTTTAATGCAATATGCATATAGTAAAGTGTGCACAACAAACATAAATGTTCAGGCATGCAAGGTATGTACAGGATGAATGCTGAGGCATGCTGTCAAGGGATGTACATACCTTTTATGCCCGTAACAAGACAGTGTATAGACTATTATCATGATGCACAAACATATCAGCAGAGTGTGTAGACATTGAATGCACGATAACGAGTGTATAGACTTGCTAAGTCATCAAGCTACGTGCAGACAGCAAACTCTGTACAGACTTCACTTGTGCCTGAAACAGAACAATGTACAGAGTTGGTCTTGCGACCACAGGCTATATAGACTTTGACTCAAATATGTATAAAGACGCTAAGTGAGACGGTGGATGTACAGACTTGCTGTGTGTAATGCATGCGATGTATAGACTTTATAGCATGAGACGCTGAGTGAGACTGACCGATGTACAGACTTTGAAAGATGATGCATGCACAAGCCAACGATGTACAGACTTTCCCAATGTACAGACTTTGCATGCAACAATGTATATACTTGATAGATGATGCATGCACAATCCACAATGATGTATTGACTTGATGAACGATGCAATAAGACTCTGTACAGACTTGGCCAATGTACAGACTTAGCAGTATAGCATGAGACGCTAAGTGAGACGTGAAATGCATTGGCTTTGGCTGTATAGACTTGATGAATGAATGAACGCATGGACTATGTGAGCATGCAACAGCCAATGTATAGACTTGTGAGTGTGTGAGCATGCGATGCAATGTACAGACTTTGCCACGCCTACACCAAGACGATGTACAGACTTGCTGCTGAAAAATGTACAGACTTGTCTGATGCAATCTAGGCAAAAACTCTATACAGACTTTATAGCGTGCAGACATTGAATATGCATAAACCAACCGTAGAGTGTACATACTTTGCTGAGGGATGCACACATGCAAAATGAACAAGGATGAACAGACTAAGCCACGAGCTAAGCTCTAACGAATGTATAGACTCTACGTGCAAGCAACCTGACGATGTATAGACTCTGTTAATGCACTGATGCACAAACATATGCAATGTATAGACTTGATATTTGACAGAATGCAATGCTGTATGAACTGTATGTCTGCACTAATGCAAGATAACACATTCATATGCCCAAAGCAGAACTATCATTCAGACACAAATGTTCATGATATGCAATGCTGACTCATAGTGTTTGCTATCATCAAAATCACAGGGGCACAACAATCTCCCCCTTTTTGATGATGGCAACACTATGAGTCACACTGACTCATGTCAAACTATTCTCCCCCTTTGACTTCATCAAAAAGACAATAGTTTGAGATGAGAAATACAAACATACATGACATGAATAAACCAAATACTCCCCCTTTGACTCAGTCATTTAGACATGAAAGACACAGAGGCAGTTAAACAATGAAGCACAAATCAAGTCTATGTTGCAGCTGTATGCTCCCCTATACCAGCCAGATAAGATCATGCACAACAAGTGAAGGATAGCCAAGAAGCGACGAGCAGGTTAATCTCCCCTTTAAAGCCAGAAATGAGTTGGGGTATGTCAAGAGGTGATAAGCATCTATCAGCAAAAACACATGGGCACTCAAGGATTACCACAATCTGTAAGCACAATGAATAAATGAGGAAGTAAGATTTTCGTTAGCACACCAAATTCATAAATCTTGATAACAGAATTTCAGACTCTTCAATTATAATAGATTATGAATGAATTGAAACTTACTTTCATGATTTAAGAGTGATGTATTCAAAGTTTATCAAGAAAATTCAATACTCATATCTGAAACACCTTTTAATAGAGATGAACCAAAAACTCATCTGATATTCATGTTTAACCTCCTTCCATCTTACTCATTTAAATTCAATGACTCCTATAGAAGTTACACAAGATAAAATTGAGATTAAACAGAGATAAATGTGTCTGAACTTGTCTTTAGTTTTTCAGAATTTTCTATTGAGCAGCACTTATTTTTCCTGAGCAAGTTTGGTTCAATCAATACCTTTTTACGTGGGGCACAACACGTCTTAGGTGAAGTGACCCAGTTACTCAGTGTGACAACCATATTGCCTCTCAAGGAGAACAGAGTTAGCAATTTGGAGTGTCTTTTTACATGAGGAGACACTGTGATCAGAGGCCAGAATCTCCAGTTACTCAACAAAACCATGCCATTGCTCTGCCAGATTTTCAATCATTTTTATAAGAGAGGTAACTATGGCACTTCATGACATGGGCTTGCTCTATTTCTTTGATAGAGAACCCAGTTTCTCTGTGACCAAAGTCATTGCTCTTGCATTATTTTTTTTTCTCATATTTTCAAGTTTTCCAAACAAAGCTCAGTACACTTAATTGTTTAAGAACAATATTTGCTACATGTATCTTAACCAAAGATAGCCATGTCTTTTAAAATTTCAGATTTTAGAAGGTTTTGCATGAAGTTCATGAGACAATTGGTTATGATTTATTAAGCATGATGATTCAGATATTTTCAAGAATTCTAAATCTAGACTTAAGAAATACATTAGACTTAAATCAATTTGATTTATCAAAGCATTCTTAAGCCAGTATAATAGAAGATTCTTCTTTTCAGAATATGTCTGATTTATGATTAGGGTGCACTGACTAAAATCTTTCCTCATTCAGATGAATCAACATTGAAATTGCAGCAAATCAGTGGAGTCAACAAAGCATTTTTATTGAGAGAATAGCAGAAAGCAATCATGATGAGACAAGGGGTGAACATTAGAACAATGCAGTTTAGAAATCAATAGCTGAGTCTGGAGTACAGACAGAACAACTACACAAGTGGAGACAACAGTGAATTCAAGTGAACCACACATTTGCCAAGAGAATGGATCAGATTGCTAGAAAGAAGGAGTTCAAGAGGTGAAGAAGTGATCAAACAGGAATGCTCCCCCTGTCTAGATGCAATGGAATATCCTTTTAGATTTTTCAAATTTGATGATATGCAATAGACTGCTCTACATGCATGCATATGTAATGACTCTCCTAGTGATATTTCCTGAACATGAATGTCATGAACATTATACAGGGATAACCAAACTCCCCATGACTATATGCAATGTTTGCAATGAAGACTGAACATATGATTTTATGATTCATGCTCATTCAGACTGCCCTATCAAGCAATATGACCCATGGTACATATACCATAGTGGTCATGCATGACAATGCAATACCAACAGTCCTAAGTGCATCAGATTTTTCAATGGCTGCATATGCAAATTCAGACTATCATTAAAATGCAAATCATGTGAAATTCATATGTTTGCAGAGAATTCTTGATCAGACAATGTCCATCAACAGTGATGAGTGCAAAACATAAACTTCAGATGAGGAGAGTTCAGAGAATTCAAATTTGACAATGCAGATGATGAATGAATATGCAAAAATAGATTTAACATGCTATGCAGTAATTCTAAGAACAGGAAGTGCAAGGAATTTACCTGAAAAGTTCATAAAGGGGTTTTTCTTTTGAGTGCCTTGGTTTCTTTCCCAACTTATTTTCAATCCAAGGTACACCTGCAAAACATAGTTTATTTTGCACAAACATGTACCCAAGCAGTCTTGGGTCCTGAGATGACAGTGATGCCTTTGAATGGCATTCTCAAGTTTTTCTGGGCAAATAGATCATCAGTTTTCATTACCGAACAATTATTCATAGAATGCCCAAAGTTACCATAATAACAACATGAAACAACATGTTTTGTGTTCTTGATGTGCACATTAGTATGATCATGAACCCTATGTGCACGTGAATGAAATTCTCTGATGTTTACATGAGTATTTCTTCTTCTATTTTTAGTTTGCCAACAATCTCTAGCACTGTGGTTTAACTTACCACACTCAAAGCATGCAAGAGTTTTCCTTTCAAAAATAAATCCATTTGTACTAGAAGTGTTTCTATTGATAGGGAATTTAACAGATTCATAGTTAGACTTCCTTCCTTGAGCATGCCAACATTGCCTAGTTGTATGGCCGTACTTACCACACTTATTGCAATAAGGTCTCCTTGGAGCATTTCTAGGAACAATGTTCCTCCTAAATGACTTACTCTTATTGTCTTTCAGAAACCAACAGTCATGCATTGCATGACCAGATCTACCACAGTGGAGACATTTTAAGTTGCCTTTTGTGAGTAAACTGATTCTTGAATGACATTTTAGTCGTGTGCACATGAGTATTTCTGGAATTTTATATTTCCTTCATCCCTAAATGAAAATTCGATTCATCAGATTCCAGGAGATAACAGTTATGCATCACATGACCAATTTTTCCACAATAATGACATGAAATTATCTTTGCATGAATGTGTGTGGGTGCATGCGACTTGTGTGCAGTACTCATAGCATCAGCAGAAATACTTTTGGTCTTTCCATGTGAGGCTTCTTTCTTTCCCAATTTCTGAGTTTGTTCCGTAGTTTCGGGACTGACAGTGGGTTTTTGATTCCTCTGAGCCTTGAATTGAAAGATAGGTGTACTGGCTATGCTAGTCGGCTCAGAACACATAAATGAAGTGTGAAGCTTACTGTCAAAACTCTTTTTATTAACAAGATTAAAACCCAACCCCTCTTTCTGAAAGTTTACTTTCATTCCCAGCACTTTATTCAAGTTTTCCTTTCCCTTGACAAAATTTGACAGAGAGTTTTTTAGATCTTCAATTTCAGAATTCAAATCAGCAGTGTTAGCTTCGTAACTAGCAATCTCAGTTTCACAGGAAATAACTTGCTGATGCAAAGCATCATTCAGGCTCTTCAAGGTAGAAATTTCCTGTTTAAGTTCATGTTCGTTATTAACTTCTTTTTCTATCAGCACAAATTTTCCTTTTTCCGTTGTCAACAACCTATCTGATAGTGTGGTGTTTAGATGTTTCAGCGTGTGATTTCCTCTTTCAATTTACTATTTTACTCCAGGATTTCATCATCAACCACCCAATCATCTGAGAAAAACTGACATTCATAAAATAATTCATGTTGTTTCTTAGATTGAGGTTTGTTGAGATTTTTTCGAAGCTCTAGATTCATTACTTTTTCAGTCTCCAATTTCTCAGAAATCAGTCTATTTTCTTTTTCAAGATTCATTGATTTGTGTTCAAATTATTTGGACTGATTTTTGAGTTTTTCATTTTCAGATTTCAATTCTTCCAATTTAGAGTTGACGCACTCTAAATCTCTCACCAATTTTTCATTCTGAACAGACTTAGATGAAGTATTCTTCAATTTAAGGATCTCATTTTTTAAGGAGACAATAAGACTTTCTGAATCAGATTTCTCCTTTTCATAGACAGTCAATATTTCTTTTAGTCTTTCAAATTCACCTTCCAGAGAAGGAGTCACTGACCTATCTCTTTCTATTGCAACCCATTTTTCAGAGAAAACAGTATTCAGAACCATTAACTTTTTATTTTGATCCTTAAGGTACCTATTTTCTTCAACCAGCTTGTTTTCAAATTCTTCAGCTTCAGTTTTCTTTTCTAGCAATGATTTATTTTCTTCTTTCAGAGATTTGATTAAATCCTTTTGAAGATTATCATCAGAATCAAGATCATTTATCAAGTCTCTTAAAACTACACATGTATTGCAAGAATCCTTTTCTTTAATGAGTTTATTTCTTAAGCTCTCATTTTCGGATTTCAAACAGTTCATTTCATTCCTTTCTCGACTCATGTCTGACTTTAGATTTTCATTTTCAACTTTCAGACTTCTGACCTGATACAACATTTCTTTTCTTAATTTCTTCTTATCAGATTTAACTTTATCGTATTTCTCAATCAAATGCTCATTCAACGCAATCATACTTTCCAGAGAAAAATTATCAGGGTCAGAGTTTACCTGTGACGAAGCATCCTCCACATAATCTTCGTCTTCTTCTTCATTTTGGCTATCACTTTGATTACTTCTGTTAGCCATCATGTAGCTGTCCTCATTTCTTCTGTGTGCTAACCTCAGCATATCCGTAATATCCTTCGCAGAACTGCAGTCATGAAAGCAAGAATGTAAGGCCTTGTCAGTAGCTGCTTTCATTAGATTCATAACTGTCTGATTCTCTTCATGCCTTGATCTATGACTGTCAGTCCATTTGGACTCTTTCTTTGGTAATCTATGAGGACCTTGTGAAATTAGTTTCCACAGATCGGGATTGATAGTCGTAACAAACATATGCAAGTTTTTAAACCACACATTAAAATCCGTACCTTCAAAAATCGGTGGATGAGCCACGAAGGCAAATCAATCAAGCAATTTCAAAACTGTATGTAGAAGACAGTGATGCACCAAAAGCCAGCAGGATCCTCTACAGATCGTTGGATCTGGAAAGTCAGAGACCTGCTCTGATACCAATTGATAGGGTGCAAGGCCCGGATACAGAGGGGGGGTAAATGTATCCCTCTTCGAAATTGCCCAACTTAAAAATTCATTCTCTTGAAATTTCGCTCACTTCACAAATTTAAGCAAACTGAAAAGCTAATCAAATCTTCTATTGAACCTATAAGCAAGCACTTGGAGCGCACCTATGCATTCATCTAGTGGAAGCAAAGGAAAGCAATCAAACCACTGCACAGAAGATTTTTTAGGTGGTTCGTTCCACAGACCTACAACCACCGCTCACTCCAAATCGGAGTGAGGCTTCCACTAGCAACAGCTAGAACCGCAGACTCAGTCTGCAAACAGGTAATGCCTAACAGCTTGACCAGGGGAACAACCTCCCCTCTTCCTCCAGACCGGAGGGAAACAACTAGTGACTACCCGTCACTAGCAAAACTAGAGACGAAGTCTCTCTTCCTCTAGACCAGGAGGGAACCCACTAGTGACTACCCGTCACTAGCAACTAGAGACCGAAGTCTCTCTTCCTCCAGACTAGGAGGGAACCCACAAGTGACACCAGCCACTTGCAACCGGAGACACCAAGTCTCCCTTCCTCTAAAACCCAGAGGGAACCCACAAGTGACACCCAGCCACTTGCAACCGGAGAACAAATCTCCCTTCTCTTGAGACCATAGGAGGAACCCCGATCTCAAACCAGAGAAACGGAAAACATAGTGATCAAATGAAAAGGAAAAAGAAAACAAAAGATAGAACCACAGCGACTGAAAGCTGTAAAGAATAATAACAAGATGTGGCTCCCATGTAGCTGACTGACCTGGATTTGATCCACGGTCAAGTAGATAGATCTTCAATAAATTCTTCTTTCTTCTTCTTCACGAACTCTCTCTCTCTCTTTCTCTCTTCCTCTTCTTTCTTCTTCTTCTTCTGCTTTCGTACTCTGCCTCTCTTTTTCTTCTATGCTATTCTCTTCTCTCTCACTGTCTTTCTTTTTCTGGATCGTGCAGACTCTGTCTCTGCTTCTCCTTCGACCACGATCAGTCTTCTTCTGAGGAAGAAGCTTCGTATTTATAGCAGCAGCAGCTAGGGCGTGTGCAGGGCTTGTGCCCTCTTTGTCCAGAGATAACCTCGGATTACGTGCCATGTGCCAACCTCGGATCACGTGCCCAGACATCTTTCTTCTCTAAGGATATACCTGTCAAACAGTCATAAGAGAATTATCAGTTTAAGGTTGAAACCTTGTACTGACTTTATGAAGGCAACGCTAAAGCATGTACAAACTTCACGTATGCAGGACTATGGCATGTACAGACTTTGTGAATGCAAAGCTAAAGCATGTACAGACTTCACGTATGCAGGACTATGGCATGACAAATGGATGTACTGATATGCCAAATGAATGTGCAGACTCAACGTGCACCATTGTGCAGACTTACTAAAAAGATGTATGAGCATAGCAACACACAATGTGCAGACTTCGTGCAATGCATGAAGCAATGTATAGACTTAGAGTGAAGGAGTGCACAGATGCAGATAGCAAGGTATATACATTACAAATGGATGCCCTGACATGCCAAATGAATGTACAGAGTCTACATACAATAATGTGTAGACTTAGTGTTTGTGCAACAAAACAGACTTTGTGTGTGATGTGCAGACTTGCTATGTGTCATGTGTGCAGACTCTGCATGCAAGACAGTTTAATGCAATATGCATATAGTAAAGTGTGCACAACAAACATAAATGTTCAGGCATGCAAGGTATGTACATGATGAATGCTCAGGCATGCTGTCAAGGGATGTACAGACCTTTTATGCCCGCAACAAGACAGTGTATAGACTGTTATCATGATGCACAAACATATCAGCAGAGTGTGTAGACATTGAATGCACGATAACGAGTGTATAGACTTGCTAAGTCATCAAGCTACGTGCAGACAGCAAACTCTGTATAGACTTCACTTGTGCCTGAAACAGAACAATGTACAGACTTGGTCTTGCGACCACAGGCTGTACAGACTTTGACTCAAATATGCATAAAGACGCTAAGTGAGACGGTGGATGTACAGACTTGCTGTGTGTAATGCATGCGATGTATAGACTTTATAGCATGAGACGCTGAGTGAGACTGACCGATGTACAGACTTTGAAAGACGATGCATGCACAAGCCAACGATGTACAGACTTTCCCAATGTACAGACTTTGCATGCAATAATGTATAGACTTAATAGATGATGCATGCACAAGCCACAATAATGTATAGACATGATGAACGATGCAATAAGACTCCGTACAGACTTGGCCAATGTACAGACTTAGCAGTATAGCATGAGACGCTAAGTGAGATGTGAAATGCATTGGCTTTGGCTGTATAGACTTGATCAATGAATGAACGCATGGACTATGTGAGCATGCATCAGCCAATGTATAGACTTCCGAGTGTGTGAGCATGCGATGCAATGTACAGACTTTGCCACGCCTACACCAAGACGATGTACAGACTTGCTGCTGAAGAATGTACAGACTTGTCTGATGCAATCTAGGCAAAAACTCTATACAGACTTTATAGCGTGCAGACATTGAATATGCATAAACCAACCGTAGAGTGTACAGACTTTGCTGAGGGATACACACATGCAAAATGAACAAGGATGAACAGACTAAGCCACGAGCTGAGCTCTAACGAATGTATAGACTCTATATGCAAGCAACATGACGATGTATAGACTCTGTTAATTCACTGATGCACAAACATATGCAATGTATAGACTTGATATTTGACAGAATGCAATGTTGTATGAACTGTATGTCTGCACTAATGCAAGATAACACATTCATATGCCCAAAGCAGAACTATCATTCAGACACAGATGTTCATGATATGCAATGCTGACTCATAGTGTTTGCTATCATCAAAATCACAGGGGCACAACATGCCTGACATATTTAATGTCTATTAAGATATCTCGTTATGTTGATACCATGGATTCTCGGCAAAATGCTCATGTGCATACTTTAAACTGATGACCTTGCTCCTCAACTAGCTACAAAATACTTATCAAAGTTTGGAAGGGGGTTCTGATATGGTCCATAGTGATATTTTGCCATGAAAGATAATGTCCATTCAGCATTGACCGACAGTCTAGCTTCCCCACCAATTGCATTAATGGGTTGCCCTGTGTCTCACCAAATTAGTTTTGAAGTCCTGAGTTGCATGCTGTATGAAACAGTTGCCTCATTTTTCAGATTATCGGGTGGGTAGGCTTTAACATGGAGTTACAGGCTTTGTAACACTCAGTCATTTCAGTTCATGTGTTTAAGAAAAATTGAAGGGGGACCATGTGCTCCTAAAGGTGTCTCTCCCATGGGAGTCTTGCGATTCAGAGAGAAGGGCAAGCTTAGTTCTAGATATATCGGGCTTTTCCAGATTTTGCAAAAGGCTGGCCATGTGGTTTATCGACTTGCACTTCCGCTTGCCCTGTCGCATGTGCATCCGATCTTTCACGTCTCTATGCCCAGAAGCATGTCCCGGATGCCCCACATGTTATAGGGTACAACCCTAGGTTCGAGTAGATCTGTCTTATGTGGAGCAGCCCAGCGAGATCATAGACTGGAAGGACTAGGTACCGAGGAATAAAACCATCCGGCTGGTGAAGGTTTTATAGAGGAATTCTCATTCCCAGGAAGTAACTTGGGAGCCAGAGGGTAAGATGCACTCGGAATACCCCAACTATTCGGTGAAAAATAAATATATATATTTTAAATAAAATTTATCAAGTCAATTTTAAGGACGAAATTTATTTTAAGGGGGAGAGGATGTTATGACCACCAATTTGGGCACTGGCCCAATTGAGAACAATTCGGGCCCATGAACTCAAGGAGCTAGAAATCTAGACAATTTATTGAAGGATCCTTAGGAAATTCGTAACTTAACGTAGGGAGGTAAGAATTAGGTGAAATCAAAACCCACACAATTGCCATTAGGTAAGGAACAACTTTAATGAAGAGTATCACTTCTGAAAAATAGGCTTAATAGGAGTTAAGAGGGAGTTTATGAAAATAGGTCGAAACAGTTATAGAAAAATGGCCACCCATTGAAATTGGGATATCCTGGGCCAAAGTCAACCAAATGAGATGAAACTTAGCCCATTAGAAATAATGGGCACTTGAACCAAAGTCTTCTGTTAAAGTGGAAACCCAATTCGCATAAGAACCCAAGGTTCTAAGCCTTTTGCTGCCAGCTATCATAGAGAGGTGTGACTGTTAGGAGAATTCAAATGTAATTAATGGAAAATTCATAACTTCGTCTGTCGTTGATGAAATGGCCCGAAACTAAGGCCATAATTTCTAATGTGGTGTTAGCTACAACTTCTCCGTTGAGGTCAAGTCCAAATTATGCCAGGACACTATAGTTATACCCGAATTAGCTCGGGGTACCAAAAGGTCACGGCTGGAATGAGGGAGAATAAATGTTAATATTGTGAAAATCATAACTCGTGATAGGGATAATAAAATTTGATGAAACTATGACCCAAATTAAATCCTTTAGTGCTCTTGATTTCATCTGAAGACGTCCCAGCCTGAATCTCGACGAAAGAGCACGCCCACACACATTTATGACTGAGTAGATGAAGGGTCACGACTGAAACAGAGGAAAATAAATGTTAATGTTTGAAAGATCATAACACCGGCTAGGAATAACGAAATTCAATGAAACCATGACCCAGAGTTAGATATGGAAGTCTACTTCATTTTATCTGAAGATATCTTAACCTAATTCTCAGCATAAGTGCACGTCCAACAGAGTTTATGACAGGAGGTCGAAAGGTCACACATGTTCAAAACCAGCGACCTTGGAGCTTGTTAGAGCCTTGAGAGATGTGGATAAACCATTGGGAAGCCTAAAAACTATATGACGAGATGGTTTTTAGGGGTGTCAAGCCTTTAGCAAACCATTTCCATCAACCCCCCCCCACCTTCTAGCTTTCTTGAGTAAGAAGAGAGCGAGGGACCTTGTCTCTTCGTGGGCGGACCATCCGGTGCGTGGGTGGTCGATCCGGCACGTGGAGGATGATCTTGCAGTGCCCCGGGCTCGGGGGGGTGTGGACGCACTACAATTTGGAAAGAATCGGTTCATTTTTTGATCAGGTTAATTCGTTTATTTAGTGCGAGGGCGTGCCAGTGACAAAGTGATGATTTATTCGGGCTTCATGGAGGCCCATGGTGCGCGTGATCTAACTAATCAGACAATTGTGTAGTTCGTGTCGGGACCAAAACCCGCCATGCCATAAAGGCCATGGCGTTATTTACATCCCCCATACGGGGGAACACCCTTGATTGATTATCGGGAATAAGGGCCATACGGCCTGAGATTCATGGTAATAAAGCGAGAACAAAGATCTCAGGTCACATTCAAACGAACCCGCGTTAGAGCGTAAAATGTTCATAGATACATATATGTTGGTCACTCACAGACCATTTCATGTTCGGACGGAAGTCCGCATTTGTAGCGTTGAAGACGACGATAAAACCGTACGGATGTCTGCCGTAGGTACGGCAAGTTTTAATGCGGATGCGGGATCGGATCTCGGAAGAGGTGGGTCAAGCTGATGGACTATCGGCCAAAGAGGTGCACGGATCATGACCATGTCGGGGATTCTGAAGTCCACGTCCGATACCACGGGGCATCATTGCTTTTCTCTTCATGCATAGTCCGGGGAAGCGAGTTGTTAAATGTGAAACCCGAACTCGCCAACGAGCGCCCTCGCACGCGGATCGACCTGCGCGGTCAGGTCGCCAACGCGCGCCATTTTAGGACAGGCAAGGGGAGAGGGGCGCGCCGTATTAAGGCCATGCAAGGGGAGAGGGGTGCATCGGATATGGAGGGCAAGAAAGGGTGAGCCGTTTTTGCATTTAACGAAGGAGATGGGGGTCTTTTATGAGGATGGTTGAAGCGGCGCGGTGGAATAGTGGCCACGCCGTTTTAACTCGCTCCGGAATAGCTATATGGGGTTGTTTCAATGCTCTGTCTACTATGTTTTCTTTTTCTTTCACTCGTTGGTTGATTCAAGGTTTGATTTGCTCGTTCTGTTGATAGATCAAGCTGGTAATGAGGAGGTTGCAAGAGTTTTAATCATTTTAATTGTTTATTAAGATGAAACAACATGAACATCTAAGCGTTTTATTCAGGCAGTTTGCTCACAGAGGCCTCAGTTTGTTCATCATTAGTTCAATTCGTTCACTTGTTGTTATGCGTTCTTAGCCCTGGCGAAAATTAGGCAGCACCTCCCCTGGACCAGGACTTGCCAGAGAGAATTGAAAGCCACCACACGGATTACTCACGGGTAAACTCTCAAAAATGCGGAACAGCCTCACGGCGGTCCGTTAGCCCAAGTGTGAGTATGGAACGCTCGAGGGCCAGCCTACGAGAGCTACCACGACTCACGGGCGATGATTTTTGAAGCGGGACAAATGTTTGCCACAGTAGGGCAAGAAGTATTCATCTGTCGAGTGGGTTACCTTGAGGGTCATGCCATGGAGCGGCAGACCTCAAGGACCCCCGGATGATCGGAAAGTGAGAATGGGAAGCAAGGATCGGAGGGACGGAGACTGAGCTTTCAAAAAAAAGGTTTTCCTTTATTCATCCACACAAACTGGGGAAGGAGTCTTGATACAGAGAAGATGGAAACGAAAGCATTACAAAAAAAAGAGAGAGAATACATTCGACAGAGAGAGAGAACAGCATTAGACGGAGGAGAGAGAGGGAGAACATGCTTCTCCCTCTCGGAACCACCCCTCACCCTCACTCCCCTCTCTTCACTTCATCTCAGCTCTCCGACGTGAGGAAGCAGCTTCTTTTCTCTTCGGCGGACTCTTCCTCTCAGAAGATCTAACCTCTCTTTCCCTTCCTTCTCCCGTTACACACTGCCCAGCCGAGAGAGAGAGAGCCAGCCTCCTGCTCTTGTTTTCATAGTCATGCCCCTTTTTATAGAATGGCTCGCCTGGGAGGTTCCTGCCAATTCCACCTCATCCGCGACGAAGCTCGGAGTTGACATGGTGATAAGTGCTATACTTTACATCATAATTTTTATCACATCCATCATCTTTGAACATTATTTGAGTATATTTGTGCAACATGAGCATTAATTACATTCTCACACATTATTTGAGTCTCCATGCATTTTATCATCTTTTTGAGCTTAAAAGACCATGTGAGAAATATTTAAATATTTGCACAATTATTTTAGACTTAAATGGATTGATATTTTAATTTCCAGGAAAAAGTGACTTAGATCAAGGCGCTATTTAAATAACGACAGATGCAAGAGCGCGTCTTCAACAAGAAGCGACAGCTCCAAGGGCGTCAATTCAGTTGATAAAAGAATGTGGAAAAAGAATAAAAAAAGAGAGAAAAGAATTAGCGCCCGAGATGAGGTCGCTAATCATTGAAAGGATGCCCAAAGTGAAGGTCGTCAATTCCTATTTTACGAAAAATGTGGAAATAGCAAAATAAGGAAATAAGAAACTGACGCCCGAGATACAGTCGCTACTTCAGGAAAGGACGCCCTAGATTAAGGCGTCATTTAAAGAAAGGACGCCCCAATATAAGTCGCTATTCAATGTTGAACCAGAAAAGGTAACTGCAGTTTCCCGATCGAAGTCTCCTTCTAATTTTCAAGCTTATCTAAGTCATATTCAAGGAAAGGAGGACTCCAAGGATGGAAAGAAGTCTAATGGATCAAGTTGCATTGCTAAAAACCTGGATTTGAGTGGATTTGGGAAGTCCACGATCGTGAGAGACCAAAAACCCTATAAAAGGATGTCATGGTCGCAGGGTTACGGAGAGAACATTTTGGAGATCTGCCTTAGGGTTTATTTTGGAAGCCTTTCTTTTCATCTTTTGTAGTTAAGTTCTTCATCAAAGTTCTTCATTTTTAAGTCTTCGCCAACTTCTTCTTCTTCCTCGTCTCCTAATTCTTTCTCGTTTTTATGCTATAATTAGTTTTTCAAAGCTCTGTCTACGGTTTTTACTATTCACCCGATTTTCATACTTTCTGTTCTTCATCATTTTTCTCCCTCTTCTGATCCTCATCTCTTTCTGCTGTCTTCACAAAAGTTGTGCGTTTTTGAAAGTTCTTCAACTTCTTCTACCTCATCTTCCAATTCCTCACCGTTTTAAAGCTATAGTCAATTTTCTAAAGTTCAGATTTTTAGAGTTCTGCACTGTTCATCCGCGACCACCTTCTGTTCATACTCAGTTTTCTTCATCTTCCTCTCATTTTTAAACTCTGTAGTCATCATCAATATTCTTCATCTTCTCCATCTCTACAACTTTCATGTTTTCCACTTTTTCTAATTCCTTCTGATTTTAAAGTTATTCTTCCTCCAAATCACCCTCTGTTTTCAATCTAGTTTTTCACTGTTTCTTCTCAAAACACACCAACACACACCAACACACACACAAACCCTTTTGCATTGTTTTCAAATTTTCTCCATCTATTTCTTTCTTCCTCTATTTTCCTCTCATATCCCAAGGCGGATCTTCATCTATTAGTCTTCTCACGGCGTCGGCATCCAAGGCGAGGCGATCTTCATCCAAGGCTTGGCAAGGAGGCGGCGTTATTCTTCATGCATTGGCTATATTTTCTTATCTTTTCTTTTTAATGTTCCCATGTTGTAATTCTTATTTTTCTAGTGTGAATTTTCACTATCATCTTAATGAAATTCATCATTTGTGAAATTATGTTTCTCTCTCTATCTCCTCTAATTTCTCTTCTTAAACCCTCTCATGTTCTTTAAATAGTTTTCATGCAATTTGTCTTTACTTAGATTAATCTCACTCAAAATTCGATTTTCAAAGCATAAGGTGTTTTTCCAACTTTATAAAATAAGGATTTTTCCTACTCGTGGGATCGACTCCGCTTACCACTGTATAATTTGATTTTTTAATCTTTTAAAGTGAGTGAGTGTGAATATTTTTAAATTATGGCACGGCTTTCTTAACGACACTAGTCGGTGCGCATCAATTTTTTTGGCGCCGTTGCCGGGGAGGAAATTAATTTTTATGTTGGGAAATTCCTTGTGTTTGATTTGTATATAGTTTTACTTATTTTTCTATTTTATTTTACAGGAAAAATAAAAAAAAACAGAAAATAAGAAAATTCAAAGAAATTCGGACCTAAAATTCCAAGAAATAAAATCTGTCACAGGAAGCGTCGCTAAATCCCAGATCTGTCACAGAAAGTAGAAATTCAGAAAAATCTGAGAAAATCAAGCGTCGCTGAAAGGTCAGAAACGTAGGTAAAGCTCATGTTTTGCTAATTTCTAAAAAATTCCGAAAAAATCAGAAAATTTTAAAAATTTTTTAAAAAAGTCAAAAAGCCTGAAAACACAAAAGAAACATGCTTTTAGATTTTATTTTGCAGTAGTTTTGCATATTGTGTGGTATTTTCAGTTTATAGACTATTTCATTCATATCTCTATTTGAAAATTGAAAAAGAAAATCTAAAAAATTCTCTAAAAATAAAAAAATCAGAAAACGTAAACAAAAAAAAATTTTCGTCATGCTAGCATATCTCCATCTTAGTTGCATTACTTTCATGCATTTGTGCACTTAGTTGTTCTTTTTGTTTTTCATTCTTTATTTACAACATCTTTTGAAAAAAAATTCTCTTCTCATCTATTTCCCCTCTTTAAGGGCATTAGGATCTTTACACCCCTCTTAGATTTGGAAGGACACTCCATTGAGCATTTCGTCTCTTTGGACTTGAAATTCCATTTCTAAGACCTCCATAAGTCCCCGTACCCGTGGATTCCCTCACGGACGCCGGGCCGGTTGTACCATGAAGCACCTTGGAGTTAGAGTGCCCTTAGAAGGTTTTCCATAAAAAAAAATCATCATTCTTGCGTTCATATAGTTAATCCTTGCATTTGCATAACCCATTCAATAGGGATTCATTGTATTTTGAAAAAAAAAATTCATCATTACCTTTTGGGCCCTTTGCATTGCATGCAAGGTAGGAAATCCCTCCACCCTCATTTGATAGGACCCATTAGTGAAGTTGAAAGGTTAGTGCATTCTAAGTCCCAACCCCAACCTAACCTCATGGAGAATCAAAATCAAAACCAACAAGTTCCTAAGCAAATGAAGGACTACTTCATTCCTAATCAATATCAACCGTCCTTCTATATTCAAGCACCTCAGAACTAGGCGGTTCATTATGAAATTAAATCCAGCACCATTCAGATGTTGCCATCCTTCTATGGCAATACTAATGAAGATCCATATAAACATCTCGATGAGTTTCTCCAGATATGTTCAACTGTCAAAATTCAAAACTTCTTAGATGATGCCCTTAAGCTTACTCTCTTCCCATTCTCCCTTAAGGACAAAGCTAAATATTGGTTGGGAGCCTTGGGTAGAACAATTGACACATGGGGAGAGATGTAAAAAGAGTTCTTAAAGAAATTCTACCCCATTCGTAGGACTAATACCATGAGAAGGGCCATCACTGGATTTACACAAAATTCTGGGGAGCAAATTCATGAGGCTTGGGACAGGTTGAAAGATCTATTAAGAAAATGTCCCCATCATGGCCTATCTAGATGGCAAATCGTTCAAGCCTTTTATGAGGGATTAACAGAAAACTATAGACAAATGGTAGATGTCTCATGTGGGGGTGCTTTCATGAGTAAAAGTGAGGATGAAGCTTATGATTTATTTGAGATGTTAGGTGAAAATTATATTAGTCATGCTTCACTTTCCTCTTATGAAAGGATGATTGGACCTGCTAAGAAGGGTGGGCTATATGAAATCAAAAGTCAAGGAGAGTTGGAGAATAAGATGGATATTAATGTGCTTACTCAAAAGTTGAATAAAGTGGACTTGTTGACACAAAGGATGGAGAAGGTAGATTTGGTAGCACAAAAACTTGATCAATTATTATCCATGAATAAACAAGAACCTTCTTTTCCTTCTATCCAACAAAATCAATCTTTCTCAGATTCCAACCCTCAAGAACTTTGTGCTCTATGTTCTAGCCCAAATCATGCTGTCAATGATTGTCCCACGGCGGCCCAACTTCCCCCGTCTATCCAAGAACAAGTCTTTGCTGCTCAGGGTGTCTCTAAGCCCGCCTATGATCCATATTCTAATACTTACAATCCGGGCTGGAGAAATCACCCAAATTTTTCTTGGAAATCACAACAAGGACCATGTACTCAAGTCAATCCCTCAATTCCAAAACAATCTTTTCAAGTTCCGAACCAGTCTCACCAACATCTTCAAAATCCTTTTCAACATAATCAACAACAATAACCTCCATTTCAGCAATCGTCATTCCATCATGCTCAGGCCCCATATCAACAGGCTTCATCATTTCAGGGCCAATATAATCAATTTCCATCACATCGTTATCAACCCCAAGCTCCATTTCAAGCTCCTTATCAACCGCCTCCTCAACCCCCTCAGCCTCATTTTGAGGATAAATTTGACCAACTTCAACAACTTATTCTCTCTCAACAACAATCAATTGCTAAGTTAGAAGGTCAAATAGGTCAGTTGGCAGCTAGTAATATGAGGAGAGATGTTGGGCAGGTACCTAGTCAACCAATAGCTAATCCCCGCAATCAACAACCTCCGGGTTTTCAGTAAAGAGCTCCTATTCTTCCCCCTCCAAATCAGCCCAATCAACCTCAGCCACCCCCTCCTATCGTTCCTCAATTCGAGAATGCCAAAGCTATCTCTACCCTTAGGAGCGGGAAAATTCTTAATGATCCATATCAGGCTAAGGATGTAGGTAGTAGTTCGGGCCAAGATGCCCAAGAGGAAAGTGATAGTGAGGAAGAAGAGCCGATAATTGTGCAAAAGAAAAAGAAGCCGGATGGGGAGGAGAAGACAATGGACAAAGGAAAGGTCAAGATTGATGAAGGTTTGCAAGGATATGTTCCTAAGATCCCTTTTCCGAATGCATTAAAGCCAAAAGCTCAAAAGAAGCCGGTCCATCAAGAAGAGATGTTGGAATTATTTAAACAAGTCAATATTAATAATCTACTCTTAGATGCTATTAAACATGTGCCGGCGTATGCTAAGTTTTTGAAAGAGCTTTGTACACCAAGAAGGGAGCCGAAGGCAGCAACATAGAAGATCCGTCTATCTGAAGATGTTAGTGTTGTTTTAATGAATTCTTTACCAAAGAAGTTGAAGGACCCTAGTGCTCCATTAATTTCATGTGATATAGGTGGGGTGACATTTGATAAAGCTTTGCTAGATCTTGGAGCAAGTGTTAATTTGTTACCCACCTGCATTTATGAGCAATTTGATTTAGCGGAATTAAAACCCACTTCTATTATCCTTCAACTAACGGATCGGTCTGTTAAAACACCAAAGGGTTTGTTGGAGGATGTGATAGTGAAAATTCATGAATGCTATTTCCCAGTGGAATTTTTTATCTTGGATATGGCCTCATCCCAAGAGTTAAAATATACACCAATCATTTTGGGACGCCCGTTTTTGGCTACGGCGAAGGCCAATATTAATTGTGCCACAGGGATGATGGATATTACCTTTGGAGGAGAGAAGGTCTCACTGAATGTTTTTAAAGCTTCACAATACCCTGATCATGAGGGGGAATGTAATGTCATCGATATTTTTGAGGAAATGATTGAAGAAAGTCCGGATATGAATGAGAATGTGATTGAAGAGGGTAGTTTGCTTCAAGATTCACCTCTTTCTTATTCTAGTGTGGAGCGTCTTCCTCTATTAAGATCTGAACCAGTTCTTCCATCTCTTGATCAGCCGCCCATTTTGGAACTTAAGCCTCTGTCGGACTCGTTGAAATATGCTTATCTAGGCCCAGATCATACCTTGCCTATTATCATTGCTTCTAATCTTACCTCTACTCAGGAATCTAAACTTTTAGATGTTCTTAAGGAGCATAGGGGGGTGATAGGATGGTCTGTGACAGATTTGAAGGGTATAAGTCCAGATGTATGCATGCATTATATTTATTTAGAGGACAATGCCAAGCCGAGCAGAGAGATGCAACGTCGGCTGAATCCAAATATGAAAGAGGTGGTGAAGAAGGAAGTTGTTAAGTGGTTAGACGCTGGGATAATTTATCCTATTTCTTATAGCAAATGGGTTAGCCCGACATAAGTGGTTCCTAAGAAGTCGGGGCTGACAGTGGTTACAAATGAAAAAGGAGAAGAGGTGCCCATGCGATTACAGATGGGATGGAGGGTTTGTATTGATTACAGGCAATTAAATTCAGTAACAAAGAAAGATCATTTTCCACTCCCGTTTGTTGATCAAATTCTGGAGAAATTGGTTGGGCAACAATATTTTTGTTTCTTGGATGGTTATTCCGGATATAATCAAGTTGCTATCTATCCGGAGGATCAAGAAAAAACCACTTTTACGTGCCCCTATGGCACATTTGCTTTTAGAAGGATGTCTTTTGGGCTTTGCAATGCTCCCGCCACTTTTCAAAGGTGTATGATGTCTAGATTTTTTGACATGGTGGGGGAGACTTTGGAAGTTTTCATGGATGATTTTTCGGTGTTTGGCGATTCTTTTGAGGGGTGCTTAGAAAATTTGACTCAGGTTTTGAAGAGGTGCATTGATGCTAATCTTGTGTTAAGTTGGGAGAAGAGCCACTTTATGATAAGGGAAGGCATAGTTTTAGGCCATGTGATTTCGGAAAGGGGAATAGAGGTTGATAAAGCCAAAGTAGATTTGATTTCTAATCTTCCTCCCCCTACATATGTCAAGCAAATCAGATCCTTTCTTGGCCATGCGAGATTCTACCGTAGATTTATTCAGAACTTCTCCACCATTGCTCGTCCCCTCACACAGTTGCTTGCTAAAGATACTCCATTCCATTTCGATGATTCTTGCCTCAAGGCCTTTAATTCTTTGAAAGCGGCCCTTACTCAAGCTCCGATTCTTCAATCTCCAGATTGGTCGCTTCCTTTCGAGATTATGTGTGATGCCTCGGACTATGCTGTTGGAGCTGTCCTAGGACAAAGGGTAGATAAGAAGCCCATGGTGATATATTATGCAAGTCGCACCCTTGCTGATGCTCAGATGAATTACACCACCACGGAGAAGGAACTGCTAGTTGTTGTGTTTACCCTAGAAAAATTTCGATCATATCTTTTAGGGGCTAAGGTTATTGTTTACTCCGATCATTCTGCCTTAAAATACTTACTCTCCAAGAAGGATGCTAAGTCCCGTCTCATTAGATGGATTCTTTTGTTACAAGAGTTTGATCTAGAAATTAGAGACAAGAAGGGGTTAGCCAATGTAGTTGTTGATCATTTATCTAGGATAGTGATCCCTGAAAGTACTCCAATGTCCGATTCTTTTCCCGATGAGCAGATTCTTTCCCTCTCTCATTCTTCAACTCCTTGGTATCCTAACATTGTTAACTACCTGGCGGTAGGTCAGATCCCGGGAGGGTGGACTAAGCCGGAGAAGGATCATTTCTTTTCTAAAGTAAAACACTATTTCTGGGAGGACCCTGAGCTATTTTATATGGGTCCCGATCAGATCATTAGAAGATGTGTCCCTGAGGAAGAACAACAATCAGTATTGAATTTTTGTCATAATTTAACTTGTGGGGGACACTTCTCGGGAAAGAAGATAGCGGTAAAGGTGCTACAAAGTGGATTCTATTGGCCCACTTTATTTAAAGATGCTTATGAAGTCTCCAAATCTTGTTTGAGATGCCAAGCTGTGGGCAATAATTCGAAGAGAGATATGATGCCGCTAAATCCCATTCTGGTGGTTGAAATTTTTGATGTTTGGGGAATAGATTTTATGGGACCGTTTCCATCTTCATTCGGTAATGAATATATCTTGGTGGCGGTCGATTATGTTTCCAAATGGATTGAAGCCATTGCTACTAGGACAAATGACCATAAGGTGGTTATGAAGTTTGTGAAGAAGAATATCTTTTCTAGGTTTGGTTGTCCTAGGGCTCTGATTAGTGATGGGGGTTCTCATTTCACTCATTTTCAATTTCGAGCTTTGCTTCGTAAGTATGGTATCACTCACAAGCTTGCTACCCCCTATCATCCTCAAACTAGTGGCTAGGTTGAAGTGTCAAACCGGGAGATTAAAAATATTCTGCATAAAACTGTTAGGCCGGATAGAAAAGACTGGTCCGAGAGACTAGATGATGCATTATGGGCCTATAAGACTACTTTCAAAACTCCCATTGGTATGTCACCATATCGCTTGATATTTGGTAAAGCCTGCCATTTGCCCGTAGAATTGGAACATAGAGCTTATTGGGCTATTAAGCAAGTTAATTTTGATCTTAATCAAGCTGGTGCCCAAAGAGCTTTACAAATTAATGAACTGGAGGAATTAAGGAACGAAGCCTATGAAAATGCGAAGATTTACAAAGCTAAAACCAAAGCATTTCATGATAAACACATTCACAGAAAGGGTTTTCAAGGAAATCAGAAGATTTGGCTATTTAATGCAAGGCTGCGTTTGTTCCCCGGTAAGCTAAAGTCCAGATGGGATGGACCATTCATTATTGTTAAAGTTTTTGACCATGGTGCTGTTAAGATTTTGGATCCTAAAAATGGTCACATTTTCACTGTCAACGGTCAACGATTAAAACCTTACGTGGAAAGTGAGCAGCTATTAAAAGAATCAATTGCTTTAAGTGATCCGGAGTAAGATTTTTCATGCGTCTGGCTGAAGACGGAAAAATTAGCACTTTTGGGAGGCAACCATTTGCCCGTAGAATTGGAACATAGAGCTTATTGGGCTATTAAGCAAGTTAATTTTGATCTTAATCAAGCTGGTGCCCAAAGAGCTTTACAAATTAATGAACTGGAAGAATTAAGGAACGGAGCCTATGAAAATGCGAAGATTTACAAAGCTAAAACTAAAGCATTTCATGATAAACACATTCACAGAAAGAGTTTTCAAGAAAATCAAAAGGTTTGGCTATTTAATGCAAGGCTACGTTTGTTCCCCGGTAAGCTAAAGTCCAGATGGGATGGACCATTCATTATTGTTAAAGTTTTTGACCATGGTGCTGTTAAGATTTTGGATCCTAGAAATGGTCACATTTTCACTGTCAACGGTCAACGATTAAAACCTTACGTGGAAAGTGAGCAGCTGTTAAAAGAATCAATTGCTTTAAGTGATCCGGAGTAAGATTTTTCATGCGTCTGGCTGAAGACGGAAAACTTAGCGTTTTTGGGAGGCAACCCAAGATTTTTGTTATTTGATGCTTTTGTTTCAGTGTGTTTTAGTTATTAGATTCAAGCTAAGGAGAGGAAGTTGTCGCCAAAGGAGATTTTGCCCCGCACACCAGGTTGTCTCTTTCCTGCTCTGCAAACTTTATTATTACATTGTTCTTTCATTTCAACTTTCCATGTCATTGAGGACAATGTCATTTAAGTTGGGGGGGGGCAGAGAAAAATTTCACCATTGCATATAATACAATTTGGTAGGGTTTTTACATGAAATTATTGCAAATTTGCATGAAAATGAAAAGATGAAATTCCCGACTGAGTTTTATTGTTTCATGCTTGAATTGAAAGTAATTCTGGATTAGAAAAGGCTAGGGAGAAGGTTGAAGGAAAATTAAGTTTGATCTAGCCATGGAAAACTGATATAAGAATCTCTTTAAAGTTCATGCGCACTATTAGAAAAAATATTCACTATGCACTCTGATGAAGCAAAATAAGATAAGCCCTCTGTTATTTTGGGAACTGTATCTGATACTCTGTATTTCTTGAGGATGAGATCTATTTCAAGAAAAAGCTTTCTGCCAAGTTCTATAGAAAAAAAGAAGAAGAAAATGCAAAGGCATATTGTTGAAGAAGGAAGAAATGATGAAATAGAAAGATCACGCCATGAAAAATGCCCCTGATCTGAGTAACCGAGCCTGCTTCACCTAAGACGTGTTGAGGTTCGCGCAAAAAGGTGAAGGGTAGTGCAGTATTATAGTTGTGCAAATGAGAAAAAAAAAGTTCCAAAGGAACAAAAGAAAAAGGCAGACAAAAGCTAGTATGTTTAAATGCTCTGATCTGAGAGGTGCATGGTTGAAAGGTGCTTACTTGGAATAACAAATGGGGGATGCAATTGTCTTAACTGCAGATTTAGAATTACACATGCACACGTGCTATTGAACTTTGATTTGTATTCTTAAGTCATGTGCTTTAATTTCCAATCTGAGGCTAATATGAGCATTAATGATTCTGGATTCCTAATCTTTGGTTGATTCTATGAAGGGAGAGCTGGAGATAAGAGTATGATCTTTATGAATTCTTGTTGGTCCTTAACTTTAATTTAATTGTATTGCTAAGGGTCTAGCGATGAGTAAGTTGGGGGGTGTGATAAGTGCTATACTTTACATCATAATTTTCATCACATCCATCATCTTTGAGCATTATTTGAGTATATTTGTGCAACATGAGCATTAATTACATTCTCACACATTATTCGAGTCTTCATGCATTTTATCATCTTTTTGAGCTTAAAAGACCATGTGAGAAATATTTAAATATTTGCACAATTATTTTAGAATTAAATGGATTGATATTTTAATTTTTAGGAAAAAGCGACATAGATCAAGGCGCTATTTAAATAACGACAGATGCAAGAGCGCGTCTTCAGCAAGAAGCGACAGCTCCAAGGGTGTCAATTCAATTGTTAAAAGAAAGTGGAAAAAGAATAAAAAAGAGAGAAAAGAATTAGCGCCCGAGATGAGGTCGCTAATCATTGAAAGGACGCACAAAGTGAAGGTCGTCAATTCCTACTTTACGAAAAATGTGGAAATAGCAAAATAAGGAAATAAGAAACTGACGCCCGAGATGCAGTCGCTACTTCAGGAAAGGACGCCCTAGATTAAGGCGTCATCTAAAGAAAGGATGCCCCAATATAAGTCGCTATTCAAAGTTGAACCAGAAAAGGTAACTGCGGTTTCCCGATCAAAGTCTCCTTCCAATTTTCAAGCTTATCTAAGTCATATTCAAGGAAAGGAGGACTCCAAGGATGGAAAGAAGTCTAATGGATCAAGTTGCATTGCTAAAAACCTGGATTTGAGTGGATTTGGGAAGTCCACGATCGTGAGAGACCAAAAACCCTATAAAAAGATGTCATGGTCGCAGGGTTACGGAGAGAACATTTTGGAGATCTGCCTTAGGGTTTATTTTGGAAGCCTTTCTTTTCATCTTTTGCAGTTAAGTTATTCATCAAAGTTCTTCATTTTTAAGTCTTCGCCAACTTCTTTTTCTTCCTCGTCTCCTAATTCTTTCTTGTTTTTATGCTATAATTAGTTTTTCAAAGCTCTGTCTACGGTTTTTACTGTTCACCCGATTTTCATACTTTCTGTTCTTCATCGTTTTTCTCCCTCTTCTGATCCTCATCTCTTTCTGCTGTCTTCACAAACGTTGTGCGTTTTTTAATGTTCTTCAACTTCTTCTTCTACCTTATCTTCCAATTCCTCACCGTTTTAAAGCTATAGTCAATTTTCTAAAGTTTAGATTTTTAGAGTTCTGCACTGTTCATCCGCGACCACCTCCTGTTCATCCTCAGTTTTCTTCATCTTCCTCTCGTTTTTAAACTCTGAAGTCTTCATCAATCTTCTTCATCTTCTCCATCTCTACAATTTTCATGTTTTCCACTTTTCTAATTCCTTCTGATTTTAAACTTATTTATCCTCCAAATCACCCTCTGTTTTCAATCTAGTTTTTCACTGTTTCTTCTCAAAACACACCAACACACACACACCCTTTTGCATTGTTTTCAAATTTTCTCCATCTATTTCTTTCTTCCTCTATTTCCCTCTCATATCCCAAGGCGGATCTTCATCTATTAGTCTTCTCACGGCGTCGGCATCCAAGGCAAGGCGATCTTCATCCAAGGCTTGGCAAGGAGGCGGCGTTATTCTTCATGCATTGGCTATATTTTCTTATCTTTTCTTTTTAATGTTCCCATGTTGTAATTCTTATTTTTCTAGTGTGAATTTTCACTATCATCTTAATGAAATTCATCATTTGTGAAATTGTGTTTCTCTCTCTATCTCCTCTAATTTCTCTTCTTAAACCCTCTCATGTTCTTTAAATAGTTTTCATGCAATTTGTCTTTACTTAGATTAATCTCACTCAAAATTCGATTTTCAAAGCATAAGGTGTTTTCCAACTTGATAAAATAAGGATTTTTCCTCTTCGTGGGATCGACTCCGCTTACCACTATATAATTTGATTTTTCAATCTTTTAAAGTGAGTGAGTGTGAATATTTTTAAATTGTGGCACGGCTTTCTTAACGACACTAGTCGGTGCGCATCACATGGTGCGCTGGACGACGCTAGTTCACGCCGTACACTGCTGTTCGTCAGAGGGTGAGATGGTGGCAGGTCCGCAGGGGTTGCTTCGCCGCTGCCGCTGCCGCTCCTGTGTTGTAGAACGGAGGCAGAGACAAAGCGTCGAGCATTGAATGTCCCCTACGCATCACATTTATGCTGAACAGAGTATCGTGCCAGAGATGGGATAGAATGAGGTTAAAACGGCGCGGTTACTATTCCGCCGCACCGTTTTAAACCCACATGAAATTAGCGCGCCGGGTAAGGTTGTAAGAGGTGGCGCCGTATTAAGCATTTTAAGGAATAATGGCCCTTTTGTGAGTGCGCCGGGTATGCCAAGGGCGCGCCGGATTATAGCAATGCAAAGGGGGTGGTGCCGTTTTAAACCAGTCATGGGGTGGCGCCGTTTTAAGCCTCAAAGTGATTCTTCTCGGAAGCGCGGCCATTTATATGAACGTTGGCATTCCCGGAATGTTTTAGTTGCGATGCATGGCCTCCGCAATGTTTCGTTCGTAGCTTCTGGGGCTCGGTCCTTACTTTGCGTGACTTTCGGTGCATGCCAGGCTGTGCCCAAGTTCTCGCCTTTTCTTTGATTCTGCTCTCGGCATGGCCGGTCGTAGAGTTGTGGCCGTATCTTCTGCCCGGGGGCTTCCTTAACGGATGGCGGACCACCAAGTGAATTCTCATCTTGGTTGGGCGAGGTATGGGTTTGTTCGGCCCTCTCGTCTTCGACTTGCGCTTGAACACGTAGACGCGAGTGTTGTATGATCATCATCGTCATCATCATTTTTTTTTTACGTCCACAAATTCCCCCCACTCGCGGGTGGTGCAAGCGAGGGACGAGTGCGCGGGGCTCACGAGTGTAGAGTTCTTCGACAAGATGCATGTTCTTCCAGGCTAGTGGCATGCTGGTCCGGTGCTAATTCACGGGAGAGCACCCACTCCTTCAGCGAAGGGATGATGGAACCGCTCCACCGCGTACGCACGTGGGCCAAGGGGTTTTTTGTTCATTGACCTAGATGGAAGGTCCAAGCCGAAGCAAAAGAGGTTTCTTCTTGTTCATCGACATGGACGAAAGGTCTGAGCCAAGCCAGGAGGTTCTTTTTGTTCATCGACATGGACGGAAGGTCCGAGCCAAGCCAGGAGTTTCTTTTTGTTCATCTACATGGACGGAAGGTCCGAGCCAAGCAAAGACGTTCTTTCTGTTCATCGATTTGGACGGAAGGTCCAAGCCAAGGGTTTATTCGTCGGTGGGATTGGGAGTTGTAATATTGAGGTGGTTTATTCATTGACATAGGGTTAATGCCAAAGCAAGGGCCTTTTGTTCATGGCTTCAGACGGAAGGTCTGGGCCACAAGTTTGTGCGTCGGTGCCGACAATGTTGACTCTTGTTGAATCTTTACATGTTTTGATGATGACAACACTATAAGTCTTAGTGGTGTTCAAAAATATTTCTCTGTGAAAAATTAACAAAAATATTTTTCTGTGAAAGTGAACAAAGAATATTTTTCTGTGAAGAATAAACCTTCATTTCACTTCAGGTATTTTCAGGGACTGTCTTCGTGTTGGTTGGAACTTCATCATGTTTGTGTATACCACCTTGTGTTGTAATGTTTGCCTTCGTGTCGTTTTAGTTTTAGTACTGTTTGTGTTTTCAACACGCCGTGTCATCCTTTCGTACCTCGTGTTGTGTTAAGTTGTGTGCTGATTGACTTAGTGCTGATTCTTCTGAAGCAGCTCGAATTGTTCTGATGAACTTCGAGTTGCTTTTGTATGAACCTCGTGTCGTTAGCACTTAGTTGCTCATCTCGAGTCAGTCCTCTATGTTTGCTCTTGTGTCTTCGTGTCAATTACTGTAGTTCCTCGAGTTGTTCTTCTGCTTCCACCGTTTCATCACGTGTTGTTGAAGACGTGTCTATCTCATGTCTTCGTGTCGTGTTTCCTAGACCTCGTGTCTTTGTCGCTTTGTGACCTCACCTCGTGTCGGTTTCTGTTTTCGTCTTCGTGTTGTTTTCAACTCGTGTCGCCTCGTCTTCGAGTCGTTCATTCGAGCTATTGTGTGCTCGAGTTGTTTTTCTTGTGTTTTCAAGTGTTGTTTCACTACGTGTTTTCGTGTTGTCTTTTGTATTCGTGTCTTCGTGTTGTCTTTGTATTCGTGTCTTCGTATTGTCTTTGTATTCGTGTTTTCGTGTTTCTTTTGTATTTGTATCTCCGTGTTGCTTCCTTCTATTTTCGTCCTGGTCTCTTCTGATCGCGTGTCTTTCTATTGCATCACTCTGTGTTATCTTCTTCTCACCTCATGTTGTCTTCATCTGACTTCGTGTCGTCTTCGTTGTTGTGTTAGCTGTGTTCTCGTATACTTCGTGTCGTTCTCGTGTTATCTCATGCTAAACTCATCTAACGTACCTCGTGTCAGTCACAGTATAGTGCACCTCGTTTTGTTATCATATATCTCGTGCAGTTCTTTGTTCTTATGGCCAACCAACTTATCTCAGCTACATATAGCAAACCCTGAGCATTAATGTAATTAATCTGCTTGCAGGGATCCGAGGAAGATTACTCCTCAGTGTCTGGGCAGCACGTGATCCAATGCTAGAGGAACCAATCCGATAAGGACACGTGGCAAGAAGGTTCTGGATCAAGCGTGGGAGGCACACGCATTCTGAACCGGATCTGCTGCTGCTGCTAATATAAATAGAAACCTTCGTCTTCTGATGGAGTATGATCGAAAAAGAGAAAGATATAGAAGAAAGAGTAGAAAAGTAGAGAGTCCTTCGATCCAGAAAAATGAGAGAAAGAAGAGAAGAAAAAGAGAGAGCAGAAATTGAAGGAGAAAGAAGAAGAAGAAAAGAAGAGGAGAGAGAGCTTTACTAAGGATCTGATCAGTCTGTTCGTGGATCAAATCCAGAACGACTATGCTCATTGAGAGCTATATATCTTGCATTTTATTTCAAACTTCTGTCGCTGTCATTTTCATGTTTTCTTATTTTTCCTTTTGCTACCTTGTTTAGTCTTGTTCTTCCGATTGCCCTGTTAGGGATCGGGTTTCTCCTGGTGGTACAGGAGAAGGGAGATCTAATCTCCAGGTTGCAAGTGGCAGGTTGTCACTTGAGGGTTCCCTCTGGTTTAGAGGAAGGGAGGCTTGTCCTCCGGTCCTTGGCTTGTGGCTTGCAAGTCAAGGGGTCCCTCCGGTTGGAGGAAGAGAGGTCTTAGACCTCTGGTTTGCTAGTGACGGGGAGTCACTGGTGGGTTCCCTCCTGGTCTGGAGGAAGAGAGGCTAGGCCTCTGGTGGGTTGCCGGTAGTAGGTTGCTACTGGCTGGTTCACTGGTAGTGGGACTGCTACCAGTGGGGTTCCCTCTTGGTATAGAGGAAGAGAGACGTGAGTCTCTGGTTTCTAGTGACCGTGAGTTGCTAGTGGTTCCCTCCGAGTAGGAGGAAGAGGGGAGGTTGTTCCCCTGGGTAAGCTGTGTATCAGCGTTTGTTGGCAAGCTGTGTTGCCCAGCTGTTAGTGAAGCCACACTCAGTTTGAGTGTGGGGTGGATGTAGGTCTGGAGGACCGAACCACCTAAAAATCCCCGTGCTGTGTGCTTGTTTTTCTCTTCTGGGCTTGGTTATTCGGTAGATGCTTGTTTAGGCCGATCCTTCCCTATCCTCCAAGCAGTTCATTCTGCGGTTAGTGTTTGACCATTGTGCTCTAATTCGGAAACTCCTGTTTGAGATCTAAACTTAATTTTTAATCCTTAATTTTTAACGGGTAAAGGTCCATTCACCCCGCTCTGGACCTATCAGACAAGGAGTCGGAGACCGACGTGGTTTAATCGTTGACACGGGGTTAGTGCCAAAGCAAGGGTATTTTTATTCGTGGCACCAGACGGAAGGTCCAGGCCACTGGTTCGTTCATCGATGCCAACAGGGAGTCGGAGACCGACGTGGTTTGTTCATCGGCACGGGGTTAGTGCCAAAGCAAGGCTCTTTTTGTTCATGGCACCAGATAGAAGGTCCGGGCCACTGGTTCGTTCATCGATGCTGACAGGGAGTCGGACACTGACGTGGTTTGTTCATCGGCACGGGGCTAGTGCCAAAGCTAGGGTCTTTTTGTTCATGGAACCGGGTGAAAGATCCGGAGCACGGGTTTGTTCATCAATGTCGACAGGGAGTCAGAGACCGACGTGGTTTGTTCATTGACACGGGGTTGGTGCTAATGCAAGGGTCTTTTTGTTCATGGAACTGGGCGAAAGGTCCGGACCACAGGTTTGTTCATTGATACCGACAGGGAGTCGGAGACCGACGTGGTTTGTTCATTGACACGGGGTTGGTGCCAAAGCAAGGGGAAAGGTTGATTCCCCAACCCCAGATGAAAGGTTCGGGTGCGGTGTCCTTCGTTAGTGCCGACAAGGTGTCGAGGGCTGACATGGCTGATTCATTTATTGGGATACTAGAAGATAAGAGTGAGTGTTAATAAAGGGAGACTGATCCTCCCCTCCTTTTTCCTTTTTTTTCTTTTCTTCTCTTTCTTTTTTTTTATTTTTTTCCTTTTTGTTTTTCTTCTTCCTCTTCTTCTTTTCTCTTTTTGTTGTTCTCTTTTTTTTGAAACGCAAGATAAATAGTGGCCAAACCATCTGGGCAATAGTATTGCAAATTCACCCAGGGCGGGGTGGAGAAATGCATTATTCATTGAATGGGGGAATCGGAGCGTGGTACAACCTCAGATGCCTACCATTGAGGGGCGGAAACTGAACCTCCCCACGATGGTCGATGATTACATACGCTCCGCCCTCATAGACTTTCTCGACTACATATGGTCCAAGCCAATTCTCATTCAGCTTGCCCTTGGGATTGGAAGCCATGACTTCTCTTCTCTTCACCATAACGAGGTCACCCTTCTTGAATTCGCGTTCCTTGACGAGCTTGTCAAAGGCGCGAGCTATGCGGGCCTGATAGACCTGGATGTTCTGTTGGGCTTGGAGCCGTTTCCCCTCTAAGTTGGAGAGCTCTTCGAGCCTTTGCTCGACATTTGTTTGTTCTTCCCGGGCCAACCCGTGCTGGATTGCGACCTGAAGGGAGGGTATTTCCAGCTCGATGGGGACGATTGCCTCTGAGCCATACACCAAGGAGAAGGGTGAACAACCCGTTGGAGTTTTGTATACAGTTCGGTATGCCCACAAGGCCTCATACATTTTCTCTTTCCAGTCTCTCTTGTTAGAACTAACAATTTTGGACATGAGAGTACAAAGAGTTTTATTGAAAGCTTCAGCCAAGACATTGGCATGTGGGTTATATGGGGTTGACGTCCTCCAGTCAATCTTGTACTTTTCTGCCAGCCTGTAGACTTTCTGGTTACAGAAGTGACTTCCATTGTCTGAGATAATTCGATTCGGAGTGTCAAACCGGAATATGATGTTGCGACGGATAAACCTTGCAACGATTTCCCCGGTCACTTCTTTCAAAGCAACAGTCTCCGCCCAGTGGGAGAAGTAATCAGTTGCGGCCAAGATGTACTTGCACCCAACGGATGATGCAGGTAGTGTACCCATGACGTCTGTTCCCCATTGGGCAAAAGGCCAGCTAGGCAGTGTTGGATGTAGCGGCACGGGCGGTCTTCTAGGCACCGTCGCATGCTCCTAACATTTCTGACAAGACTTGGCATACTTGCAGCAGTTGTTGAACATTGTCGGCCAATAGTAGCCGAGCTTCTTTATTTCAATTTTCATTTTCAGTCCTACCTGATGTGCACCAGTCGTTCCAGCGTGAACCTCTTTCATGACTTTCCTAGCTTCTTTAGTGGATAAGCATCGGAGGAGCACCTTCCGTTTGGCATCTGCCATAATTCGGAACAGGATCCCGTTCCGGACCTCATAAGAGTCCTTTGTTCTGATCAACTTGATGTTCTCTTCTCTCTGCCTGGGCAGCTGCTGATATTTAAACCACTGCAAAAGGGGGTCCCTCCAGTCGGGTAGGCTAATGGCTTCCGCTGTGGCAGCCTTAAGTTCTTCTTCTTATGGCCCTTCTATCATGCTAGACACTTGGCGCTGATTCACCACCCTGACGCTTAGGGATCCATCTGGCGGGATTACCAATGAACTTGCCAATTTCGCCAGTGCATCGGCTTGTGCACTTTCTCCCCTGGCGACGTGGCCTATCTCAATGAGGTAGAACTACTGCATGAGCCGTTTCGCCTTAGCATGGTAAGGGAGTAGGTCAGGTTTTCGTACATCAAACTGTCCTTGGACTTGCTTGACGACCAATAATGAATCATCGAATACTCGTAGCATTTTAATCTCCATTTGCAAAGCGACTTGGAGACCGATGATCAGAGCTTCATACTCTGCCTCGTTATTTGTGCAGGGCTTGTTAATGGAGCAGGATGTATGAAATACTTCTCCCTCAGGGGATTTAAAGACGATGCCAGCCCCGGCCCGTACTTTTGTGTGTCCAGACAGGGTTGTTTCTATTCTTGAAGCTCCATCAAAGTGCAGCTGCCAGGCGATCTGTTGGGCTTCGTTCACCTCCAGTGTTTCATCTTCAGGCAACTCTGTGGCCAGTGGGAAATCTTCAGGCACAGGGTGTGCTGCAAAGAAATCGGCCATGGCTTGACCCTTAATGGCCTTCTACGGCACATAGGTGATGTCGAATTCCATTAATAGTACGGCCCACTTGCCGAGACGTCCCATCAGAATTGGCTGGGAGAGAATATGCTTGACTAGGTCGGCCTTCGAAATCAGGCTCACTTCATGCGAGAGAATGTAATGCCTCAGTTTCTTGACTACGAAGACCAAGGCGAGACAAACCTTCTCAATCGGGGTGTATTTTTCTTCTGCCCCCATTAGTCTTCGGCTAAGGTAATAGAGAGCTTGCCCCTTCCCCTCAACATTGTTCTGGGCGAGCATTACCCCCGACGAGCATTCGATGGCAGCTATATATAGAATAAGTGGCCTCCCCTTGACAGGTGCCCCCGGCACATGCGGGGTCTTTAAGTAATCCTTCCGTCGATCGAAGGCCTTCTGACATTCCTGGTTCTAGTTGAAAGTTGCATTCTTCATCATTAATTTTTGGAATGGTTGACAGCACCCCGACAAATTGGAGATAAATCTTCGGATGTAGGCTAGCCGACCTTGTAGGGATCTTAACTCTCCCAGATTCTTCGGAGGAGGTAGCTCCTGAATGGCTTTTATTTTAAAGGGGTTGATCTCTATCCCCTTATATCGGACAATGAAGCCGAGGAACTTTCCACTTGAGACGCCGAAGGCACACTTCATTGGGTTCATTTTCAGCTCATACCACCGGAGTCTCTCGAGGATGACTCTAAGGTCATTCAGGTGATCCCCCCTTTCCTTTGTCTTGACGACCAAATCATCAATGTAGCATTCGGCTTTGATATATAGCAGTTCGTCGAATATCTTGGTCATCGCCCGCTGGTAAGTGGCGCCAGCGTTCTTGAGGAAGAAGGGCATTCTTTTGTAGTGGAATATCCCCTTAGGCGACTGGAAGGCCGTATGAATTCAGTCATGTTCAGCTATCCATATTTGATTATAGCCGGACGATCCATTCATGAAGGACAAGGCCTCATGCCCGGTAGTTGCATCAATCATCACTTCGGTGACGGGCACCGGAAAGTCATCTTTTGGGCAAGCTTTATTCAGGTCGCGGAAGTCCACGCAGATCCTGATCTGTCCATTTTTCTCCTTTACTAGCACAATGTTGGTCAACCAAGTGGTGTATTAGTTTTCAGCTACAAAACTGACATCTATGAGCTTGTCGACTTCTTTGCAAATCTATTTTATCAACTCCGGCCTCATACGCCGGGGGGACTGCTTCACCGGCTCCACCTTGGGATCAATAGTCAGAATATGTTGAGTCACGCCGGGGCACAGGCCGGGCATCTCTTTGTAGTTCCAGGTGAAATAGTCCCGGAATTCTTGCAGCAACTTGACATATTGTTCCCTCAATCTTGGATGAAAAAAGGGCACTTACTCTCCCGATTTTGGCTCTTACAGCCTACTCTCCCGATTTCAGCCCTCGCAGCCTGTTCTCCAAATTTTGGCTCGCGGCCTACTCTCACAATTTTGGCTCTCGCAACTTGCTCTCTCAATTTTGGCTTTGCAAAGCCCGTTCTCCCAATTTCGGTCAATGCCCGCTCTCCTGATCACGATAATGAATGAAGATAAAAAATAGATAGCGCGTTCAAGCAGGCTACACCCGCAGGCCCCGCTCTCTCGTCCCTCATTCGTGCCACCTGCAGGTGCGGGGCATTTTTTGGTCATAAAAAAAAAGAAAGAAAGAAGAAGAAATATGAAACACAAACGGTGGATGTGCAATTTGAGAAATGATGGGGCAGAAAAAAAGATAAAAAAAATAGAAAAAAATTGCACAGACCTTTTTTTTTTCTTCTCGTGTTTCCTTCTCCCCCCATGCGAGCATTAAATACTCGTTGACTCTTCCCCTCACGCATGCACACGCAGGCGGACACCTCCACACATGCAGCGTCGGAGCGGCCAGGCCACGCCGCTTAGGGAGAGGCCACCCCTCCTGCTCCGCCGCGGCTGTGCAAAGAAGCAGCAGCAGCCACGCCAGCAGCAGCAGCGGCGGCAACAGCAGATAGCAAAAAGAAAAAAACAAAGAGGTTCTCCCTCCTAGCGGTACCCCTGCGTCCCCTATAAATACTAGCCCAGCTGAAGAACAAAAGGAGAGGATGTTGGGAGAGAGGCGGTGAGAAGAAATTCTACTATAGAAGCTGAAGAGAGAGAGAAGAGAGTGTGAGAGAGAAAAGAGGCAAGGGATGGGAGCAGGAAGCTTCGGTCCCTACTCCTTGTATTCTTTTTTTTTCTCTATTTCCTCCGATGTAATCCTTATTCTTTTCTGATATGAAATAATAGAAACACTCCCCTTTGGGAGATTTTTTTTTTGCACTGCCATATTGTTGGTATCCAATGTTCGATGTTCATGTCTTCTCCCTCTTCTGGCTTTGTAGTCTGCGATGTTTTCCCCTTATAATTTCTTACTGTGATCTGATTTTTGTAGGGAAGATTTTCCTCCTCTCAAGACCTCACTTCGAGATTTGACTAGTTCATAGTCATGATGTTGTAGGGGTGAGATATATGGGGATTAATCCCTGAATAAATCTTCTATGATGATTGCTTTTAACGATTTTTGGGAAGAAGCATGGCGTGCTCTATAGGAAGGGTTCCGAGTTTATCCGTCCTCAGGGATATGACTCGAAATTCACGCTCACTCGTGCTCCTGCGGGCTGCTTCCCTCTCTTCACTTGCAATTCTTCTCGATCTCTATAAAGTTGTAGCCACGTGGTTTCCATCCCCTCGGATGATTTCACAGCCCCAATGGGGTGATCTCATAGCCGTCTACACTGTTAGCCCGATGGCTATCAAGCCCGAACCCCCTCTCTCTGAGCTCCATAGAGTGGAAGCGGGGAATGGCCAAGTCCCTTACAGCTAGCTGATTCCGTATCCTCTCACCGAGTCTATATTTCTGAACTACGCGTGTTTTGCTCAAGGCCCACCAATTCCCTTCGGGGACCAATGAGGGCGATACTACGGTTGTTACAACTTCCGTGTGCATCCTTCTTATTTTGGGGTTGTCTCGGATTACTTCCATGGATGAGTACCTAATTAACACCCCCCAATGCTGCGTGTCTAGGGGAGGTGCTGCCAGATTTTTGCTAGGAAACTTGAATTGATCACAGAGTTAATGATACCAGAAATGGCGGTGAATGAACTGAATTAAAGAACCATTAAGATTGATATGCGGTAAGAGGTGCAGCTGATAACCCTAAACAAAAAAAAAGGACAAGATGCAATGGTGAACATAATTTCAGAAACTACTGAAGATGAGGGTGAACAAAAAAATGATGAAGATAAATAAGAAAAAAAGAGAAGTAGGAACAAGGATTCTCAGACCAAAATAGAAATTTCTGCATGAGTGTTTGCATATGGCATGCATATGATTCATGAGCAATTGAAGCTCCTCTAAAAAAATCAGAATTGAAAGCTTGTGGTTGGTTCTGTCTGGGCCGTCCCTGTGCAAAAATCTGCACAGGGGTCGACCCCCTTGACCCAGGGGGTCGACCGCCCCTTTGAGGCCAGCCCTCCCTTTGGTAAAAAAAAAAGGGAGAATAGATATGCATCTGCATGATATCTTTTAGATGAGAAATTTCTGTCAAGATTTCACAAGTATGATTAAAATTCTCATTGAGTTTTTCATGAAAATGATCATACATTGCATATGTTCACTGAATTTCCATGGACCCGGGCATGCTTGCCCTTCCACTCATCATTCAGAAACATGCATGGCATTACCCTCATACATACATTGATCCATGATTTCAGATAGAATTTCGCGCACACTCCATGCTTGAATGCTTTCATGCTATGACCCCTTTGGTATATGAAATGGTGAACGGTGAAAGTCCGGATCATGTCCGGATGGAAACCCTCACTATGTGTGAGTATAACACTCCGCCATGTACCGAGGGTCACTCTTCATGAAAACACGATTGAACTCTTGTGTGGCATGTGAAAATAGCCTGAAAAAGCATTCATCCACTCCCTGGAGTTACATGCTTTCCTCTACATATGCCCAACGCACGGGTTCAGCCTGAACACCCTGTTTGTAGAACGCCGTATAACGCTTGCTGACATGAAGAGTGCGTTGACACATTGTGCACAGTGCGTCGACACACCCTTGGCCAGGGTGGCCAATCTGGCTCTCTGGTGATCTATCATGATCCTGTGGACGTCGAAAAATGACGGTGTCGATCGTACGGCATGCACATCGTAACACTCGAGAGCAAGTCGGAGATGAAAAGGCCGAATAAACCTCATGCCTCGCTTGATCAGGATGAGAACACGCTTGGTGGTCCGCTACCCGCTAAGGAAGCCCCCTAAGCAGAAGATACAACTACAACGCTCCGACCAGCCATGCCGAGAGCCGAATCAGAGAAAAGTCAAGAACTCCAACACAGTCTCGGCATGCACCGAAAGTCACGCAGAATCTGGGACCGAGTCCCAGAGGCTACAAACAGAATATTATGGACGCCATACGTCGCAACCGGAACGTTCTGGGAATGCCGGCATTCATATAAATGGCCGCGACTTCGAAAGGAATCCGTTTGGTGCTTAAAACGGCACAAAGTGGCCCTAAAACGGCGCGCCTTAAAACGGCGCGCCCCCCCCTCTTAAAATGGCGCACCCCCTTCTTCCTTTGGCTACACGGTGCGCTCCCGTCGAAGGGGCCTCCCCTTTTGATGCTTAAAACGGCGCCACTTGCGTTGCATTAAAATGTCGCCCATATGGCTACTACGGCATGGCCATCTTGAAGGCCAGAAAGTTGAACTGGCGCGCCAATTGCACTTGGGGTAAAACCAGCGTGGGCACTTTCCACCGCGCCATTTTAACCCCTCATTCCATTCTCTGAAGTGCTTCCCCGACGCGCAAACAAGCCATCCCATCCACATTTCGATGCTCTATTTTGCATCATTATGGCATGCAGAGGACATTCAATGCCCATGACTCTGCTTCCACCTTCGTTCGACAGCACACAAGCAGTAGCAGTAAGGCAAGCTCCGACAGATCTCTGAGCGTCCCATCCTCGGACGAGCAGCAGGGAACGGGACAAATGAACAGCGTCCAGCACAGCGAGTCAACTCCTGACTTCGTTGCGGACGAGGTGGAAGTGGTAGGAATGCTCCCAGGTTGGCCGTTCTATAAAAAGGAGAGAAGAAGAAGCTCCAGGAAGAATAGGGGGGACAGACAGAAGGAGCTCACAGATAGGAGGAGCTTGAAGAAGAAAGGGTTGAGAGAAGAGAGGCTGAAGGGGAAGGCTGGTTGGTTCGGCTAGGGTCTCCGGCGTCCGAAGAGAAGAAGAAGCTCCATCCATTCCCACCTACAAGGTGAAGAAAAAAAGAGAGAGAGAGGGTGAGAGAGTGAGAGGGGAGAGAGGGGGAAGAGCTTGTGCTATGTTCCTCCTTCTTCCCCCACCAATGTATCTTCTTCCCCCACCTCAACACCTAGTTTTTAGTTTCTTTTATCTTCTCCGTTATATTCCCCCCCGTGCTTTGGGGGTAGATCTCCTTTCCCCTGGAGGATGAATAAAAGAGTGACTCTTGTGGGCGTAAACGGCATTCTATTGCTCTCACCTCTTCCCCTTTTCTTCCGTTTTCTCCCTCCCGGTTTTCAACATCACCTTGGGCCCTCAGAAGCTTGCCCTTCTATGGCATGAACTCTGAGGGAACCTGTTCGAAGGGTGAACATTCATGGCCACCTATGGCCTACATCGGTCCCGTTCCACGAAATCCTCACCCGTGAGCTGTGGTCGTTCTTGTAGGCTGGCCGTCGAACGTTCCATACTCACATCTGGGTTCGGACCGCCGTGAGGCTACTCCGATTTTTGAGAGTCTACCCCGGAGCAATCCGATTGGTGGCTTTCCTTTATCTCTGGCAAGTCCCGGTCTAGGGGAGGTGCTGCCCGATTTTTGCCAAGGCTAAGAACGCCCAACAACAGGTGAACAAGTTGAACTGATGAAGAACGAAATGAGGCCTTTGTGAGCAAACTACTGGAGTAAAACACTTAGACGTTCATACTATTTCATCATAATAAACGATTAAAATGGTTAAAGCTCTTAAAACCTCCTCACTACCAGCTTAAATCCATCAACAGAGCGAGCAAATCAAACTTTGAATCAACCTACGGGTGAAAGGAAGAGAACACGCAGTAACAGAGCTTCGAAACAACCCCCATATAGCTATCCCGGCGTGGGTTAAAATGGCGTGGCCATTGTTCCACCGCGCCGCTTCAACCCTCCTCACAAAATCCCCCCATCTCTTCTCTAAAGGATTAACCGGCGCGCCCCCCCTATGTGCTCCCTTATCCGGCGCCCTCCTTCGAAGCCCTTATCCGGCGTGCCTCTCCTTTTGCCCACTTCAGCCTCGGCGCGCCTCTTTTATATAAAGAAGGGGGGTAAATAATAGTAAAAAAAAGGAGAGAAAGGTTCAAACAAAAGAAGAATGCAAAGATCAATGCCAAATAAAAAAATGAAAGGAACTCTATTACCCGTGCTTCAATTAAAATTTTGTTCCGGGGGTGCTGCTCCCGGAAACCCCCGCAAGGGGCGCTGCCCCCTTGACCCCCGCGACCTGACCTGGCAGGTCGAACCCCGCGACCTGACCGTGCAGGTCGATCCGCGTGTGAGGGCGCACGTTAGTGAGCTCGGGCTATGCACTTAATAATTCACTCCCTCGGACTGGGTGCAAAGAGAAAATCGACGACGCCTTATGGTATCGGACGTGGTTTACGGAATTTCTGACATGGCCATAGTTCGAAATCATCTCCGGCCAACAGTCTATCAACTTGACCCGTTTCTACCGGGATCCAATCCCGTATTCTCATTAAACTTGCCTTGTTCGTGGCAGACACTCACGCGGTTTTGTCATCGTCTTTTATACTACAAGCACGGAGCTTCGTCCGAACATGAAGTGGCCCATGAGTGGCCGACATAGTCTAAACATTCACGTCCCAATACGGGTTTCTAGCATAGTTCATCTTTCACTATCCTCCTGCATGATTAGTATTCTCTCTAGGCCGTAGGGCCCTTATTCCCGGCAATCAATCAAGGGTGTTCCCCCGTACGGGGGATGTAAATAACGTCGTGACCTTTACGGCACGGCGGGTTCCAGTCCTGACACGAACTAAACAATTGTCTGATTAGTCAGATCGAGCGCACCATGGGCTTCCAAGAAGCCCGAATAAATCGTCACTTTGTGACTGGCACGCCCTCGCACTAAATAGACGAATTAACCCCGACCAACAAACGAACAGATTCCCCCTCGAATTTTAGTGCGTCCACAGGTCTGGCACGCCCGGTGGGAC
Organism: Amorphophallus konjac; assembly: GCA_022559845.1. Lineage (NCBI taxonomy): Eukaryota > Viridiplantae > Streptophyta > Magnoliopsida > Alismatales > Araceae > Amorphophallus > Amorphophallus konjac. Next base: position 371,171,326 of record CM040121.1, read on the forward strand.
AGGAATCACCCTTCATCTCTTTGCCAGGACTAAGGGCCCTACGGCCCCTTTCATGTAATGCTAATTGTTTAATTTGCAAATGCAGGTTGCATTTCGGACACCAGGATGGCCCCCACGTTCGGCCAACAGGTCGTCGAGAGCCATGTTCGGAACGGCTACTAGGTCGTCCCCCTCAGCTTCGGGAGCTTCCCTCCCGCGGTAGGCTTCTCCAACTTCCTTGGGGTAGCCTTCACGAACCTGCTGGACGTGGGAGCGTCTGACAGGACTGAAAGCAACGCTCCCATCCAGGGGGCCGCCAAAGCTGCTGTCGGCCGATCGATGGCCGAGACTTCCAAGACCGTCCCGACTGGGACGCTGAGCTGCAACGTGCACCACGTGAACTAAACTGCCGGCCCTTCTCACCCAGGGTCGGCCTCTCACCAAAGGAAGCTCCGAAAGAGCCATGCCACAACATCATACCGAGGCCGGTTCTCCAGCACCGACAAGTCGGCTGTCGTCGGGACTTTCCGGGTGCATCTTAACGGACAGCGTTCCGAGGTGATCCCGGATCGCATTGTACCCGCCGTACCACTGCGCAACTCTTTTCAGGCACTGGAGAAGATGAAGGGTAGGATGACGCCCGCCATTCAGGCCCCAGCGCCGCAACATCAGTCAGCCTCCAGGCCCACCAAAGCTAAGCAAGTTTGGGTTCCCAAGGGGGCCCGGTTCACCTCACCAGCCCAGGCGAGGCCCAGCACCTTCCGCCCGGCAAGGGCACAACAAGGAGATCGGGTCAAGACATCGGCCCCCGTCTACCAGACGACATTAACTACACCGGCCCCACCGGAGAACATCCACCGTCGACACTACCGACGTCACTATCAGGCTGCCCGTGTGGAGCCTGTAACCCATATGCCCGTTGCTGCCAACAGGGCGACATCATCAGCTTCTCCTCCTGACCAGGACTGGGAAGGAGTGGAGCAAGCCATGAACAACTACTTGCGGGGCCCGGGGAGCACTCCCCTGGGTCGCCAGAGATTACTGGGGGTAGTAGCCTCTGCCTTTGAAGAAGAAGAGACCCGGCCAGTGCCCACTGCCAAGTCAAGAAACTAATCTGATGAGCATTATCAGTCCCCGGCAAGGGAAGAAGTGAAGCCGCGGAGAGCGGTCTTTGACAGATTGGTCTTTCTAGGTAGGCCATCGAGAAGAACAACAAGAAGAGGCAGAGACCTAAGAGTTTATACCTGCAATATGCCAGGGGTATCTGGCCGGTACGGGGCTCTACCAACCGAGCCCGAAGAAGTAGCCAGGCTTGCCACAAGGCCAGGACCTCTTACCAGAAGAGGGAAAGCGGCAGCTGTAAAGACACAAGTCCACACTGGAGGAGCTAACTATGAGGAACCTTCAACATCCTTAGCTGCCAATGTTATTACAGAAGGCACGGCGGGAGGACCACCCACTTCATCTGAAGAGGTGCCGATCGAAGAAAGGGGGGGCACCCCTAGCCTTCCCATGAACGACCCCGCGGTATTGCACATGATGCAACAATATCAACGGGAGATCGAATTGTTGAAGAAACAACTGACTGAAAGAGCCGCTCAGCCCTCAACATCCGGGCAGACTGAAGCATTACCAGAGACCCCTGGGGGCAACGGGCAGGCCTCGGAAGCTTCTCCACATGCGACGGTGTCTCCCCCAATACCTACCTACACTGGAGGCGTACCCCTGCATCAGCCACAACATGTCACACCGGCCCCGCCACCGAACCTGCCATTCCAGGGGTCCACTATTGCACCTCAGGCGACAGTGTTAACAACACCGCTGATGCAACCGGCCCATTTCTATCCAAACCCGGTTGACCCGGCAACAGTAAGCAGACTAATGCTTGAACAAATGATAGATATGAAGCTGGCGGAGAGGAGCGATGGTGATCACACGTCATTCGACGTATACCGGGTACCTTACCCGGCACACTATGCTGCCAAGAGGCTACCGGTCGGCATTACCAAGCCGCCGAAGTTTGAGAAATTTAATGGGCAAGGGTCTCCCAGGGAGCACATTGCCTATTATGTGAATGTTATGGGGGATCTAGCTGCGGATGAAGCTTATCTTCTCAAATTCTTCGGCTCGACGCTTACCGGGCTCGCTTTCGAGTGGTATTCGAGCTTGCTCACCGGGTCCATTACAGATTGGCCTGATATGCAAAAGAGATTCAAGGAAAGATTCTACATAGCTGAGCGGGAGGTGACCGTGGCAGAGCTTTACGCCACGAGACAGAGAAATGAGGAGTCGGCACTCGACTACATAAAGAGATGGAGGAACCTCAGCATGAGGTGCAAACGTCCCCCGCATCAGGAGGATGCAGTGCAGATCTGTAAACATAATATGAAGAAGGAGATCCTTGAGAGGATGATCGGTGCTGAGGTGAGGACGTTCGACCGTCTGAACAACATAGTGGCAGAGATCGAAGCATTCCTTGCTCAATACTCTTCTACTCCAGCTGCATCAAGTCAGAGGGTCCGGCAGGTCGAGAGGAGGCCAACACCGCCAGAAGTTCATACACTAGACTTCGAAGCTTTTGAGAAACAGAAAGAGAAAGCCAAAGAGATGGCCAACACCTCCACTGAACGGCGGGAAGGTCCCTCCCTACGGAAGAAGATGAGGAATAAATTGTATTCCTTTCCTCGAGACAAAGCCCGAGTCCTGTTCGAATGGGCCACCAGGTACAACAAGATCACATTACCAGATCCAAAGAGGCCTGGTGACTTGAAGAAGAAGGATGATCCTCATTTTTGCCCATACCATCAGATGCCTGGGCATACCATTGAGGATTGCTACATCTTCAAGGATGTCATTGAGTCCTTGATCAAGAAGGGAGAGCTGGACATGGCGGAGCTCAGAGTGGATCCTCCGCAGCCGCACGAGATGCCGAGCCTTGGCACCACTGTCAACATGGTATCTTTATATCAACAGCTGCCTGAAGAATGGGCGGAGTCCAGTACGCAGGCCACTTATCAAGCCTTCGTCATGGCGCCAGCTCATGATCAAGGAGGTTGGCAAGCCGCGCCAACAAAGAACAGAAGAAGAAGACAAGCTCCTCGGCCCACTCCAGAGGTTCGCATAAGGGGTGTTACACCCCGACCAGCACCGCCACCAGTGACACCTGTTTTGCATGACACAGCCCCCCGGCTCATTATGAGACGGCCCACTCACAACAAGAAGAAACACATCCCGATGCGGGTGCACAAGGAAACCAGCCCTGCGGTAGAAAGGCTCCAGGCCATCATTGATGGGCTTGAAGACTATGAACAGCCCGAGATCCAGCCTATGGAGTTGAAGGAGTATGTCCCCTGGGAGGAGTTAGAGTCACTCGAACTCGCTCCAGAAGCGAAAGCCGAGACGAAAGAAGAGCCTCTCTTATGGGGTGAGCTTCCCCAAGAGCAGTTGCCAGCCACTGAAGAGGAAAAGAAAAAGAATAAGAGAAGACCTAGAGACAAGAAGAAGAGTGGGGTGGTCCTTTCTTGCAACACCCTCTCAGCATTATTTGGCACAGCCCTCTCCCTGAGAGAGGAAGAGCAAGAGGTGCTTGTTGAGCCGTCAGAGGTGAATCAGGCTGAAGCATCCACCTCCCAACATGCCACCAGGTCGGGAAGAACGTGGGGACACCCTCCTCAGGCCAACCACAACATCCTGCTTAGGGGGGAACAGCCATATCACATCCCCGAGCCTAGGGTCCAAGGCATGGAGATCCCCCCTTCATCGGGCCTCTACCCCGGAGAACCAAGTGGCCAGAGTGCCCCGTCATTCATTGAATTTCTTACAACTCAGGGGGGAGGATAGTCATGCCCCCGCGAGTCCCAGCAGACAAAAGGGGCAGGCAGCCCCTCGGCTCCGTTTGTAGCAATCCCTCCTCGGCCAAGGGAAGAGCCCGACAACATCCCAAATCTTGTTGAGTTCTTGCAAGAAAGGGAAGTGACCCAGTAGGCCCCACAAGCTCAAGCGGCATCCGACCCAGTGGAGGAGGCACCCGTTGAGCCGACTCCCCAGGCCCAGCCTGGGGGCAGGCGCAGTAGAGCCGAAGAAATGAAGTTGCTCGAAGTCCGAGCTAGCAACAGAATAGTCAAACACCTGAAGAAGATCCCAGCCAGGTTTACCATAAGAGAAAATCCCATCCTTAGATGAAGAAACACGGCAAGCTGTCATCGCCGCACTCCAGACACCAGCATATGTTGAAGCCTGCCTTGCAGAAATGTCACCTGAGGTACCTGTGGCCTTCACTGAAGAGTACATGCTTTTACCAACCTGCAGTCACAACAGGCCACTCTACATGAAGGGGTAGCTGAATGGGCATCCCATCAACAGAGTCTTGATCGACCCTGGGGCAGCAGTGAACATACTCCCCTATCGGGTGTATCAGAAGCATTACATTGATGTACACCTGGTCGAGGTCAGGAACGTCAAGATTGTCGGCTTCAACCAGAAGTGCGAAGTCCCTATGGGGGTCGCAGAGTTCAACCTCTCCCTCGGTGACTTCACCACCAAGGTCCAATTCCATGTGATCAACTCCAACACCTCTTACAAGGCGTTGCTCGGCCGACCTTGGCTACATCAAAACAGGGTGGTACCATCCACTCTGCACCAATGCATCAAGTACCCCGGCAACGGGAAAGAGGAGAGAATCTTCACCGACCTCCATCCTTTCGAAGTATTCGAATGTCACTTGTCGGATGCTAATCTTTATTTGGAAAAGCCGAAGCAAGCCTACCAAGCTACTCAAGACAAAGGAAAGAAAAGGGCAGAGCTTGACAGCTGGTTCCCTCCACCACCACCTGGCTATGTGGCTCCCCCTCAGGTGTCATTCGTTTCTGAAGCAGGAGGGGTATTCCGGGCCACCTACCCTCCCATCTACCCTACACCGGGAACACCATACCTTGAAGACTTGCTGGAAGACATCAGGGTCCCTCCCGGGATCATCAAGCCTCTTGCAGAAGCTGACCGCCAGGTGGCTGAACCGTTAAGGACCTTCGAGGTGCCCAACCCCGACGGTCTGCCTACCATCTTTTATGTGGCCAAGGAGCACCCGGTCAAGGGGGATGATGATTGTAGACTCCCCGATGAGCTGCACGACCCACTCGTCCCAATAATGGGACTTTCTGACACAGCCGGTCCTGTGGTCAAGATGGCCAGAAAGTAAGGGATCCCCTTCTGCCAGCTCTCCAGTCGGAAAGAAATGTTCAAGAAAATGTGGAACCTGCCAAACCTGGACCGGCGATTGTTGCAAATCACCCGACATCCAGGATTGGGATTTTCACTAGAAGAATCCTATGAAGCTGATGTGATATCAGTCTCGGCTCTAGGCGGCAATAGCCACGCAGGCACTGCAGGCCCATGCTAGGTTAAAGGCCGTCAGCATCTTATGCCTTTGGCCAACGAAGAACAAGATGAAGAAATATTCCTATGGAATCCACCTCCCTGCAGGAATAAGGGGAAGACCCCGTCCTCCTCCGGGGGACCAATCCCGAATGACCACAGCAGCGGGGTGCCATCGCCCTCGTCTGACACTGACCCAAAGGATGGGGAAGAGGGCCGAGCTCCGAACCTCACTCAGTGCGACTCTACACTACTCACCCTATACTGTAGGCAACAGCGAGAGATCGAAATGCTGAAGGTTCACTTGGCCGAAATGACTGTACTCATTAGAGGCATCCTCTGTCGACAAAGCATCGGCGCGCACCAGTCCCCGAACACCGTCCCAAACGCCCCCGGCCACCTGAAAAGGGAGGCTAGGGATGTAGCAGCTTCCCTGGTCAGGCGATCAGTCGAGCGAAGCCTCGCGCTGCGGGAGAAGATGCAAAGACCCTACTCTTTCCCAAACAATAAAACCCGAGGAATTTTTGAATGGGCCTGCTACTATGGCAAGGTCTCCCTCCTAAGGTCAAAGAGGCCGCAAGATGCTCGCAAAAGCGGTGACCCCTCGTTCTGCCCCTATCACCAAATACTGGGCCACTCCATCGAAGACTGCTACGTCTTCAAGGACATTTCTCAAGACCTGATTGAGAGAGATGAGCTCAGAATGGGAGATTATGTGGTCGCTCCGCCACGCCCCCATGTGGCAGGCGACCATGAAAGAAATGTTTACATGGTGTCAGTTCAGCACCAGATTTTTGAAGATGCAGCTGAGAATGGGCAACCCCAGCCACCAGCAGAGCAGCAGCCCCCAGTATGGCAATCAATCACCTTAGCCCCTGCAAGAGCCATCTATGACAATTACAAAGAAGATCCCGAAGAAGTCCTTTACTTCTCCACACAAGAGAGCCCCCCAGAGCCGCACACAGCAAGCCTAATAGAGGGGAAACAAGCAAAGTCTCGTTACCCAATGAGGCAGAGCAAGAAAACCCCTATGGTGTCCTTGAAGCAGAAGATGGTGAAGACAAGGATTTCATTGACATGCTACCAGCGCCTCTAGAATTTGAAGATGGCGGCCAAGCCACAGTGGATGAGCTCATTGAAATTAATCTAGGCATAGAAAGTGACCCCAGGCTGACCTTTCTGAGTGCCCTTCTTCCTCCACAGGAGAGGGGACAATATGTCAAGTTGCTGCAAGAATTCCGGGACTATTACGCCTGGAACTACAAAGAGATGCCCGGTCTGAGCCCCGGCGTGACTCAACATATTCTGGCTATTGATTCTATGGTGGAGCCGGTGAAGCAGCCCCCCAGGCGTATGAGGCCGGAGCTGATAAAACTGATTTTTAAAGAAGTCGACAAGCTCATTGATGTCGATTTTGTAGCTGAAAACCAATAAACTACTTGGTTGGCCAACATTGTGCCGGTGAAGAAGAAGAATGGATAGATCAGGATCTGCGTGGACTTCCGCGACCTGAATAAAGCTTGCCCAAAAGATGACTTTCCGGTGCCCGTCACTGAAGTGATGATTGATGCAACTACCGGCCATGAGGCCTTGTCTTTCATGGACGGATCGTCCGGCTATAATCAGATATGGATAGCTGAACATGACCGAATTCATACGGCCTTTCGGTCACCTAAAGGGATATTCCACTACAAAAGGATGCCCTTCGGCCTCAAGAACGCTGGCGCCACTTACCAGCGGGCGATGACCAAGATATTCGACGAACTGCTATATAGCAAAGTCGAATGCTACATCGATGATCTGGTCGTCAAGACAAAGAAAAGGGGGGATCACCTGAATGACCTTAGAGTCATCTTTGAGAGACTCCGGTAGTACGAGCTGAAAATGAACCCAATGAAGTGTGCCTTTGGCGTCTCTAGTGGAAAGTTTCTCGGCTTCATTGTCCGATATAGGGGGATCGAGATCGACCCCTTTAAAATAAAAGCCATTCAGGAGCTACCTCCTCCGGAGAATTTGGGAGAGTTAAGGTCCCTGCAAGGTCGGCTAGCCTACATCCGAAGATTTATCTCCAATTTGTCGGGGCGCTGTCAACCATTCCACAAATTAATGATGAAGAATGCAGCTTTCAACTGGAACCATGAATGTCAGAAGGCCTTTGATCGGCTGAAGGATTACTTAAAGACCCCGCCTGTGCTGGGGGCACTTGTCAAGGGGAGGCCGCTTATTCTATATATAGCTGTCACCGAATGTTCACTGGGGGCAATGCTCGCCCAAAACAATGATGAGGGGAAGGAGCAAGCTCTTTATTACCTTAGCCGAATACTAATGGGGGCAGAAGCAAAATACACCCCGATTGAGAAGGTTTGTCTCGCCTTGGTCTTCGCAGTCAAGAAGTTGAGGCATTACATGCTCTCGCATGAAGTGAGCTTAATCTCTAAGGCTGACCCAGTCAAGCACATTCTCTCCCATCCAGTCCTGAAGGGACGTCTCGGCAAGTGGGCCGTACTGTTAATGGAATTTGACATCATCTACGTGCCTCAGAAGGCCGTTAAGGGTCAAGCCATGTCCTATTTCTTTGCAGCACACCCTGCGCCTGAAGATTCCCCACTGGCCACGGAGTTGCCTGAAGATGAAACATTGGAGGTGGACCAAGCCCAACTGATCTCCTGGCAGCTGCACTTTGATGGAGCTTTGAGAACAGAAACAACCCCGTCTGGGCACACAAAAGTACGGGCCGGGGCCGGCATCCTCCTTAAATCCCCTGAGGGAGATGTATTGCACACATCCTGCTCCATTAGCAAGCCCTGCACAAATAATGAGGTAGAATATGAAGCTCTGATCATTGGTCTTCAAGTCGCTTTACAGATGGAGATTAAAATATTACATGTGTTTGGCGATTCATTGCTGGTCGTCAAGCAGGTCCAGGGACAGTTTGACGTTCAAAAACCCGAGTTACTCTCTTACTACACTAAGGCGAAACGGCTCATGTAGCAGTTCTACCTCATTGAGATAGGCCACGTTGCCAGAGGAGAGAATGCACAAGCTGATGCACTGGCAAAATTGGCGAGTTCATTGGCAGTCCCGCCAGATGGATCCCTCAGCATCCGAGTGGTGAATCAATGCCAAGTGCCTAGCATGATAGAAGGGCCAAGAGAAGAAGAACTTGAGGTCATCACAGCGGAAGCCATTAGCCCGCCCGACTGGAGAGACCCCCTTTTGTAGTGGTTTAAATATCAGCAACTGCCCAGGCAAAGGGAAGAGAAGATCAAGTTAATCAGAACAAAGGACTCTTACGAGGTCCGAAACGGGATCCTATTCCAAATTATGGCAGACGCCAAACGGAAGGTGCTCCTCCGATGTTTATCCACTGAAGAAGCTTGGAAGGTCATGAAGGAAGTTCACGCTGGAGCAGTCGGTGCACATCAGGCAGGACCGAAAATGAAGATTGAAATAAAGAAGCTCGGCTACTATTTGCCGACAATGTTCGACGACTGCTGCAAGTATGCCAAGTCTTGTCAAAAATGCCAGGAGCACGCGACGGTACCCAGGAGACCGCCCGTGCCCATGCATCCAACACTGCCCAGCTGGCCCTTTGCCCAATGGGGAACAGACGTTGTGGGTCCACTACCCGCATCATCAGCTAGGTGCAAGTACATCTTGGCCGCAACTGATTACTTCTCCCGCTGGGCGGAGGCTATGGCTTTGAAAGAAGTGACTGGGGAGATCGTCACCAGATTTGTCCGTCGCAACATCATATTCCGGTTTGGCACTCCGAACCGAATTATCTCAGACAATGGAAGTCACTTCCGCAATCAGAAGGTCTACCGGCTGGCAGAAAAGTACAAGATCGACTGGAGGATGTCGACCCCCTACAACCCAAAGGCCAATGGCTTGGCTGAAGATTTCAATAAGACTCTTTGCACTCTCCTGTCCAAAATTGTTAGTTCTAACAAGAGGGACTGGGAAGAGAAAATGTACGAGGCCCTGTGGGCGTATCGAACTGTGTACAAAACTCCAACGGGTTGTTCACCCTTTTCCTTGGTATATGGCTCAGAGGCAATTGTCCCTATCGAGCTGGAAATACCCTCCCTCCGAGTCGCAGTCCAACACGGGTTGGTCGGGGAAGAGCAGACAAATGTCGAGCGAAGGCTCGAAGAACTCTCCAACTTGGATGGGAAACGGCTCCAAGCCCAGCAGAACATCCAGGTCTATCAGGCCCGGATAGCTCGCGCCTTTGACAAGCTCGTCAAGGAACACGAATTTAAGAAGGGTGACATCGTTGTGGTGAAGAGAAGAGAAGTCGTGGCTTCCAACCCCAAGGGCAAGCTGAATGAGAATTGGCTTGGACCCTATGTGATCCAGAAAGTCTACGAGGGCGGAGCGTATGTAATCGTCGACCATCGGGGGGAGGTTCAATTTCCGCCCCTCAATGGTAGGCATCTGAGGTTGTACCATGCTCCGATTCCCCCATTCGAGGAATAATGCTTTTCTCTGCCCTGCCCCAGGCAAATTTGCATTACTATTGTCCAGATGGATTGGGCACTATTTATCGTGCATGTCAAAAAAAAAGAGAAAAAAAAGAAGAAATAAGAAGAAAAAATAAAATAAGAAAAAAAGAGAGGAAAAAAAAAGGAAGGAAAAAAAGAAGAAGAAGAAGAAGAAGAAAAAGAGGAAAAGGGGGGGGAGGAATCGGTCTCCCTTTATTAACACTCACTCTTATCTCCAAGAATATTTCAATAGACGAATCAACCACGTCAGCCTCTGACATCTTGTCAGCACTGACGAAGAACACCCCACCCGAACCTTTAGTTCGAGATCGGGGAATCAACCTTTTCTCCTTGCGTTGGCACCAGCTCGTACCAACGAATATTTCAATAGACAAATCAACCATGTCAGCTCTCGACATCCTGTCGGCACTGACGAAGAACACCCCACCTGAACCTTCCGTCCAGGGTTGGGGAATAAACCTTTGCTCCTTGCGTTGGCACCAGCCCCCGCACCAACAAAAATACCAAGAGACAAACGAATCACGTCGGTCTCCGACTTCCTGTCGGCATTGATGAACAAACCAGTGGCCCGGACCTTTCGTCCGGTTCCATGAATGAAAAGACCCTTGCTTTGGCACCAGCCCCGTGTCAATGAACGAATCACATCGGTCCCCTACTCCTCGTCGGCGTCGATGAATAAACCAGTGGACCAGACCTTTCGTCTGGTTCCATTAAGAAAAAGACCTTTGCTTCGGCACTAACCCCGCGCCGATGAACAAACCACGTCGGTCTCCGACTCCCTGTCAGCATCGATGAACGAGCCAGTGGCCTGGACCTTCCGTCTGGTGCCATGAACAAAAAGACCTTCCGTCAATGAATGAACCACCTCAATATTACAACTCCAGTCCCACAGACGAATAAACCCTTGGCTTGGACCTTCCGTCTAAGTCGATGAACAAAAAGAACGCCTTTGCTTGGCTCGAATCTTTCATCCGAGTCGATGAACAAAAAGAACCTCCTTGCTTGGCTCGGACCTTCCGTCCAAGTCAATGAACAAAAAAAGAGAAAAAAAAAGAACCTTCTTACTTGGCTCGGACCTTCCGTCCAAGTCGACGAACAAAAAGAACCTTCTTGCTTGGCTCGGACCTTCCGTCCATGTCGATGAACAAAAAGAACCTCCTTGCTTGGCTCGGACCTTCCGTCCAAGTCAATGAACAAAAAAAGAAAAAAAAAAAACCTCCTTGCTTGGCTCGGACCTTTCGTCCAAGTCGATGAACAAAAGAAAAAAGAACCTTCTTGCTTGGCTCGGACCTTCCATCCAAGTCGATGAATAAAAAAGGACCGCCTTTGCTTGGCTCGGACCTTCCGTCCAAGTCCATGAACATAAAGAAAACCCTCCCTGCCTGGCTCGGACCATCCATCCTAGTCCACAAACTAAAGTGCATCCCATTACTCGGCTCGGACCCTCCGTCCGAGTCGATGAATGAACAACTTTCCTAAGCCCAGCACGAGTCAACAACTCCCTCTTTGGGGTTGGCCTCGTCTAAGTTGTTTGGGGCCTTTTGCCCTAGACGACACATAGACTCTTTGTTCCTGCTTCGGTATTCACCCCATGCCGATGACTAAACCCCCACCCTGACATCTCAGTCCGCGTGCATATGCGGTAAAGCGGCCCCCTCATCCCTTCGCTGAAGGAGTGAGCGCTTTCCCGTGAATTTGCACCGAACCAGCATCCCAGTGGCTCAGAAGAATAAACGTCATGTCGAAGAGCTCTACACTCGCAGGCCCCGCGCACTCGTCCCTCGTTTGCGCCACCCATGAGTGGGGGGCATTTGTGGACGTCAAAAAATGACGGCGTTGATCGTACGGCATGCACATCGTAACACTCGAGAGCAAGTCGGAGATGAAAAGGCCGAATAAACCTCATGCCTCACCCGATCAGGACGAGAACTCGCTTGGTGGTCCGCTACCCGCTAAGGAAGCCCCCTAAGCAGAAGATATAGCTACAACGCTCCGACCGGCCATGCCGAGAGCCGAATCAGAGAAAAGTCAGGAACTCCAGCACAGTCTCGACATGCACCGAAAGTCACGCAGAATCTGGGACCAAGTCCCAGAGGCTACAAACGGAATATTATGGAGGCCATACGTCGCAACCGGAACGTTCTGGGAATGCCGACATTCATATAAATGGCCGTGACTTCGAAAGGAATCCGTTTGGTGCTTAAAACGGCACGAAGTGGCCCTAAAATGGTGCGCCTTAAAACGGAGCGCCCCCCCTCTTAAAACGGCGCGCCCCCTTCTTCCTTTGGCTACACGGCGCGCTCCCGTCGAAGGGGCCTCCCCTTTTGATGCTTAAAACGGCGCCACTTGCGTTGCATTAAAACGGCGCCCATATGGCTACTACGGCATGGCCATCTTGAAGGCCAGAAAGTTGAACCGACGCGCCAATTGCACTTGGGGTAAAACCGGCGTGGGCACTTTCCACCGCGCCGTTTTAACCCCTCATTCCATTCTCTGAAGCGCTTCCCCGGCGCGCAAACAAGCCATCCCATCCACATTCCGATGCTCTATTTTGCATCATTATGGCGTGCAGAGGACATTCAATGCCCATGACTCTGCTTCCACCTTCGTTCGACAGCACACAAGCAGTAGCAGCAAGGCAAGCTCCGGTAGATCTCTGAGCGTCCCATCCTCGGACGAGCAGCAGGGTACGGGACAAATGAACAGCATCCAGCACAGCGAGTCAACTCCTGACTTCGTTGCGGACGAGGTGGAAGTGGCAGGAATGCTCCCAGGCTGGCCGTTCTATAAAAAGGAGAGAAGAAGAAGCTCCAGGAAGAAGAGGGGGGACAGACAGAAGGAGCTCACAGATAGGAGGAGCTAGAAGAAGAAAGGGTTGAGAGAAGAGAGGCTGAAGGGGAAGGCTGGCTGGTTCGGCTAGGGTCTCCGGCATCCGAAGAGAAGAAGAAGCTCCATCCATTCCCACCTGCAAGGTGAAGAAAAAGAGAGAGAGAGAGGGTGAGAGAGTGAGAGGGGAGAGAGGGGGAAGAGCTTGTGCTCTGTTCCTCCTTCTTCCCCCACCAATGTATCTTCTTCCCCCACCTCAACACCTAGTTTTTAGTTTCTTTTATCTTCTCCGTTATATTCCCCCCCCCCCCCCCGTGCTTTGGGGGTAGATCTCCTTTCCCCTAGAGGATGAATAAAAGAGTGACTCTTGTGGGCGTAAACGGCATTCCATTGCTCTCACCTCTTCCCCTTTTCTTCCGTTTTCTCCCTCTCGATTTTCAACATCACCTGGGGCCCTCAGAAGCTTGCCCTTCTATGGCATGAACTCTGAGGGAACCTGTTCGAAGGGTGAACATTCATGGCCACCTATGGCCTACATCTGTCCCGTTCCACGAAATCCTCACCCGTGAGCTGTGGTCGTTCTTGTAGGCTGGCCCTCGAACGTTCCAAACTCACATCTGGGTTCAGACAGCCGTGAGGCTACTCCGATTTTTGAGAGTCTACCCCGGAGCAATCCGATTTGTGGCTTTCCTTTATCTCTGGCAAGTCCCGGTCTAGGGGAGGTGCTGCCCGATTTTTGCCAAGGCTAAGAACGCCCAACAACAGGTGAACAAGTTGAACTGATGAAGAATGAAATGAGGCCTTTGTGAGCAAACTGCTGGAGTAAAACACTTAGACGTTCATACTGTTTCATCATAATAAATGATTAAAATGGTTAAAGCTCTTAAAACCTCTTCACTACCAGCTTAAATCCATCAACAGAGCAAGCAAATGAAACTTTGAATCAACCTACGGGTGAAAGGAAGAGAAAATGCAGTAACAGAGCTTCGAAACAACCCCCATATAGCTATCCCGGCGTGGGTTAAAATGGCGTGGCCATTGTTCCACCGCGCCGCTTCAACCCTCCTCACAAAATCCCCCCATCTCTTCTCTAAAGGATTAAACGGCACGCCCTCTCCCTTGCCCTCCGTATTCGGCGCGCGCCTCTCCCACTCCTCCATGCACCTAAAAACGGCGCGCCCCTCCCACTCCTCCATACGCCTAAAAACGGCGCGCTCCTCCACTCTCACCTCTCCTTGCAAATTGCTAATACGGCATTGCTAAACCGGCGCCCCCCCCCCCTTTTTAACATTCTTAACCCGGTGCCCCTTAACCGGCGTGCCCATCTCCTTGCAACTGGCTAATACGGCGTGGCTAAACCGGCCTCCCCCCCTATGTGCTCCCTTATCCGGCGCCCTCCTTCGAAGCCCTTATTCGGCGTGCCTCCCCTTTTGCCCACTTCAGCCTCGGCGCGCCTCTTTTATATAAAGAAGGGGGGTAAATAATAGTAAAAAAAAGGAGATAAAGGTTCAAACAAAAGAAGAATGCAAAGATCAATGCCAAATAAAAAATTGAAAGGAACTCTATTACCCGTGCTTCAATTAAAATTTTGTTCCGGGGGCGCTGCTCCCGGAAACCCCCGCGACCTGACCTGGCAAGTCAAACCCCGCGACCTGACCGCGTAGGTCGATCCACATGTGAGGGCGCACGTTAGTGAGCTCGGGCTATGCACTTAATAATTCACTCCCTCGGACTGGGTGCAAAGAGAAAATCGACGATGCCTTATGGTATCGGACGTGGTTTACGGAATTTCCGACATGGCCATAGTTCGAAATCATCTCCGGCCAACAGTCTATCAACTTGACCCATTTCTACCGGGATCCAATCCCGTATTCTCATTAAACTTGCCTTGTTCATGGCAGACACTCACGCGGTTTTGTCACCGTGTTTTATACTACAAGCACGGAGCTTCGTCTGAACATGAAGTGGCCCATGAGTGGCCGACATAGTCTGAACATTCACGTCCCAATACAGGTTTCTAGCATAGTTTATCTTTCACTATCCTCCTGCATGATTAGTATTCTCTCTAGGCCGTAGGGCCCTTATTCCCGGCAATCAATCAAGGGTGTTCCCCCGTACGGGGGATGTAAATAACGTCGTGACCTTTACGGCACGGCGGGTTCCAGTCCCGACATGAACTACACAATTGTCTGATTAGTCAGATCGAGCGCACCATGGGCTTCCACGAAGCCCGAATAAATCGTCACTTTGTGACTGGCATGCCTTCGCACTAAAGAGACGAATTAACCCCGACCAACAAACGAACAGATTCCCCCTCGAATTTTAGTGCGTCCACAGATCCCCTTGCCCCTTTTCTCATAAGCACTCACCTGCATGTACATTATGCTCGCCTTGCCCATGTGCAAGAAGAAAGTAAGAAGTTAAAACAAGATAAACAAAGAGGAGAGAAAGAAAATGAATGAAGCAAAAGATGAATGAAAATGAAACTGAATTTCCATGAAACCCAAGCAAAGATGTAAGATGAATATGATAAAAACAAGGAAAAGTTAAGAAAGAAGAATTTGCATGTGCATCATATCTTCTGCATAAAAGAGATTCTTTATGCACTTTAATTTCACATATTTAATTTGCATAAGCCTTTACCGAAATTGCATCCATATGCATGAATCCCTTTTAAACCGGTGTTTCAAGAATTGATGTTGAGAGAGTCGACTCAGGGAGTCGACTCCCCTTGAAGGCCAGTTTGCCCTTCAAAGTAGAACTACCTTAATAAAAGCGAATAAGCAAAAGAAAAAATGCATTTGTATGTTTTGTTTGTCAGATTGTATAAACATGGTAAATATTTCATTGAGCTTTCATGAGGGTGATCAAATGCGGCACGTGACTCACCACAAAAAATGGCATTTGCATTCTCACATATACTTGGTCTCATGAATGAATTTTAAGTGCAGACAAAACCACATATGCATTTAATTCCTTGCTTTGAAGTTGCTCATGAATTTTATTGAAAGTCTATGCATATGCATATTTGGACATATGTAATTGCTCTGAACCTCTCTTTTAAACTGAAATTGCATTTGCTGCTGATGTGCATAGTTTTTTCACTGATTTTGAAGCATTGCTGCTGAGAGAGTTGACTCAGGGAGTCGACTCCATCTTGGCCAACTTCTGTCTGGGCTATGCCTAGGCAGAAACCTGCCCAGGAGTCAACTCAAGGAGTGGACTCCCTGCAGGCCTATCTGCCTTTCGCAACAGGCTTGCCCTTGATCAAAAAAAAAGAAAGAAACCAATCATGGCGTATGCCCGACATGCTTTGCCCAATCATTTTTTCATGATTACAATATTTAAGCATTGCATGTCCTGATAATTTTCTCACAATGGCCCCTTTGAGGCCCCTTGAAGCATTTGATCGAACACCTTTCGTACATGGGAGATTTGCATGACAACCCCTTTGGGGTTTCTTGAAAAACATCAAATTTTGCATATGCATATCAAATCAAGTCAGGTTTTCACTGAATTGTGTAAATTAGCGTACATCTTCCCTTACACCACTCTTTCACACTTGCCCTTGTGGCTTGGTGCCTAGCAGGTCAACAGCCCCTCTGGGGCCTGCTGATGTCCCATAGTAGCAGGCTCCCCCTGCTCCTCCTTCCATGCATGTGCATGCATCCATGATTTGACCACGTGTCAAAGAGGGAATTTAAAGATGAAATAAGTCAAAACCCCCCCACATATTGTATGCTTGAAGCTCACCAAATCCATCCCTGAATCCATTTTTCATGCCCATGCATGCTCTTGCATAACCCCTACATGATTGGCCAGCATGTGCCCACCGGCAACTAAGGGTGCATCGATGCACTCTTGGTTTACTGCAGCCCTGCAACCAATGGCCTTCTTTCTTGAAACCCATGCATCTACATAGGCCCACATTAGCCCTGCACGGGCCTCAAAGAATCAGATCGGCTAAAGTTTAATAAAAAATAATAATAAGGAACATAGGTTTTTTTTAAAAAAGAAGGAAATGAATCTTCATGAAGCCTAACAATGGGGACAAATGAAACAAGTAAAGGAAACCCAAAAGAAAAGATTTAGATCCCAGTTGAGCCCTCATGAGGCCAGCAAGCTTATGCGAAGCAGGGTCTGCTGAATTCTTAAAATTCAGCAGACTTGCCCATTGTAAGTCAACTGAATTTTCCCCATCTCTGTAGACCTGTACTGCGCATAGGCTAGCTGCATTGCAAGGGGTTCAGCCCATAAAAAAAAAGGGGGGGGGGAAAGGATGAAACAAAAAAAATGAAGAAGAAGAAGAAATACATTGAAATATGAAATGAAATAGGGTTTAACAACCCCTAAATCTCCATGTCAAATTGATGATTTCAACAAAAGGAAAAAATGAATGAGTAAAAAAAAAGGGAAGAGGCATGCTGGGCTAAACCCTGCTGACCTGCTGAAGATCAGGTCGACACACCCAGAGTAGTGTGTCGACCTGCCCTTCACTGGTTCAGTAAAGTTGAACTAGTAGTCCCGCCAACCCTTTAGGAAAAAATGTGTGTTGAATAAAAAAATTGATTCGCAAAGGAAATAACAATTGATGTGAACCAAATATAAAGATCAAAAGAAGGCAGGCAAAAGAAAAAGATAAAACAAAAACAAAAAAAAAATCTGAAGGATTAGTCAAGCTGCTTGGGCAGGTCGACTTATTTTTTCTAAAATCAATCGACCTACCCAAGTAAGTCGACTGATTTTTTTAATTTTTTTGAAAACCAGTTGACTTAGCCCGTCAGGTCCATTGATTTTGCTAAAAATCAGTCAACCTGCCCCAGGTCAGCTGATTTTCAACCAAAACCAAAAAATCATAAAAAAATGGCAAATAACAAATTGTAACAACACAATAATAATAAAATAATCATGATAATGATATAAAAGTCCATAAAAATGCCCTCTTTAGGATTTTAATTGCGTTTCATCCGGGGTTCCTCCCCTTTAACCCCATGTGGAGGGAATATTGATAAGGCTGTTGCAAGTCACGCCCGGGCCCTGTGGACCACCCCGTTATTGC
Source organism: Amorphophallus konjac (assembly GCA_022559845.1). NCBI lineage: Eukaryota > Viridiplantae > Streptophyta > Magnoliopsida > Alismatales > Araceae > Amorphophallus > Amorphophallus konjac. The sequence goes on from CM040121.1 coordinate 371,189,068, forward strand.
TGTGGCCTGACTTCGCACTGGGTCAATAGCCCACTGAAGTTGACCTGTTTAACCAAGATTTAACCGGATTTCTCCATTTCTTAAAATATTAAACTTGTCGTACCCCGACATACATATGTTTCGATGCCACATGCATATTTGTGATGGTTTCATCCCAGAGGTCCATCCGAACCTGAAATGGTCAATGTATGACCAACATGATTTCAAATACCCTTTTGCACCCTAGTATAGGGGATTTAAATGCTCTTCAATACATCTTTCACTCATTTTATAAAAATTAATTTTTAGGCCATGGGGCCCCATATCTTGGCGATTAATCAAAGGTTTTCTCCCCTCCGAAGAGATGTAATTAACGCCGTGACCTTTATGGCACGGTAGGTTCCAGTCCCGACCAGATGCCCACTATCGTCTGATTAGTCAGACGGCGCGCACCAGTGTGGCTCCAGACCATCTCAGTCTTAGAGCCCGAATAAATTGTCACTCTACGACTGGCACGCCCTTGCACTAATAAACCGATATAAAAGATAAATGATATAAAGATATAATACATTTATGAGCGATAAAAAGTGCATCCACAGCTGGTGAATGGAGCAAACAGACCAACTCTGCAGTGGTTGCTGCATACTCTGCGATGGTTGTGGCAATCTCTTGCTCCCTCCAGCATGCCTCCTAGGACATGGATGATCACCAGATGACAGACCCTAGGGCTCGAGGTCATGGGAGAAGGAAGCCTAACAATGAAAGTAGGAATGGGGCATGTGCGCCCTAGGGGCCAATATTTGTATCCCCTTGGCAGTAGAGGAAGTGCCACCACATTGCCTCGAGGTGCCTCAGAAGGCTAAATGCCCTACGTCGATGCTTCGAATCGGGGCAACAGATATCATCATTGCGATCAAACCCCTACGCGTTAGGGCAACATCATTTATGGACCCTACAGTGACGCCAAGGATATCTCACGGTTGTCGATTCCCATCCTTTCTGAAAAACCAAACATGAACTCTACTCACTTAGCAAAATCCCAGCTCAGAAGTAGGGGGCAAGTGGAGAGGGGGAAATCTGCGGCCCATTGCTTAACGGCCAAAATGTTGCCAAGTATATGGCTATGACCCAGAGGGGGTGAATGGGTAATAAAAATTTGATTCACTTATGTAGATAACTATGAGATGTCGTAGAATTATTTAGCAATAACATGACCGAAGTAAATGAGAAGACAAGCACACAATAAAGCACAACACAATTTATACTAGATCGGTCGTGACTTCCAATAACACCTACGTCCAGTTCCTCAGAATAATAACTAAGGTTCCACTAGTCTTTTCAAGACTCAAGCTACAATAGGCTATTTTCTCAGGTGTTTAGCCACACCTCGAGCACTCTTGCAATTAGAGTCCCAGCTAAATTTTTGGGTATCAGCCAAACCTAATAGAATACTATCCTTCTCTTGGATCACCATGCCCGCAAGTAAGTACCACTCCTTCGCAAGGAGAAAAAGCCTATATTCAAGAAGAATACATGTGTAATGTCTTTAAGTAGGCATGTGGCGTACAATTTAATGCAATAAGTTCAAGATGAAAAGATCAGTGCAGAAATATTGCAATCTGGAAATGTAAGAAGCCTTGTAAATAATTAAAATAAAGCAGTGCAGAAGGCTTGAAGAAGTCAGTAAAGAAAGATGAAGATCAGAAAGACTATAGTGGTTGATTCTCTTCTTGCAAATACTTGAGCAGAACGAAGAGTTAAAGGTGATTGGCTTGCTTTTCCCAACTCTTGTAACGTGAATTTTTGGCTCGAAATTGTTCGAAAAAATTATCGAAATCTTCCTGGGATTTGTGTATTTATAGCCTTTTTAAAGATACTGTCGTTGGACTTATCCCTGAGGCCGTTAGACACACAATAGTTAACATTAGGCTCTACAAGATATTTGTTGGACATAAACATATGATCGTTAGACATAAAAGCAATGGACGTTAGGCTCTATAATATATTCATTAGAAACATGTGTCTCGAAGCTTCCTTTTCTTCAGCAGATCTTCCATTTTTTTTAGAGGTCAGTCAAACTACAGAGAGATCCTTTTCTGGCATGATATCCTGAAGTCAGAGTACCTCTCCGAGGTATGTCTGTTTATCTGGCTGCCACCTATAGAAAGCAATTTTATTCTAAATATAGACAGGACAGAAGAAATATGTTAGGTAAAATATATTTCTTCCTCGGGTCAGGCTTTGATACGTGTCTCTACGATCTCTGTGTAGATGCCTTCCTTTTAGTTTGCTTTTACCTAAAATAGCATAAAGAGAAACTCAACTTTTCTAGGTCGTGAGATGGACATGATATGAGAAGAGAATTCTTTGCATGACTTGCGATCAATGTACAGCAGTTTTTTGCATGTCCTATAATAAATGTTTGTACGTGGACATTCAAGGCATTTGAAATTCAAATCCTGTTGAGATAGTCTATGATAGAATTTAAGATAGTCGAAGTGCATGCAACTATGTGTTGAATAGCTAATTCGACCATGAGGCTAGTATCTGATGTATCGACTAAGTTAAGGGATAGCCATAGGCAGTGTTGAGATAGTCAAGTAAATGATCGACTAAGTTAGCAGATAGTCGAAGACACATTTGAGATAGTCGAATACCTCTTTCAACTTGAGATAGTTGAATGATAGTATCGACTATACGAGTGTTTCTTGATAGTCGGTTAACTGATCGACTAAGGTTACCTGATAATCGAATGTATCAACTGTGTGAATTTTTCTTGATAGTCGGTCAATTGATTGGCTAAGTTACCCGATAGTCAAATGTATCGCCTATATGAACTTTGCTCAATAGTCTTGTTAAATGATCGACTAAGTTACCTTTTAGCTTTATATCGACTACATCAAAAAATAGCTTCAAATAGTAAGCGACTAAATCAAATAAAGTTATAGATGATTTATAACTATGTTTTCCATGCAGCCATTATAATCTAAACATGTTTAAGTGAACCCAGTGCTTATGCTATCTTGTCTAAACAACGACTACATTTTTCATTGTTTCAAGTTTATCTATTTTGGTATATATTGTTCATTTATCTGTTTTGATATATATAGTTCATTAGTTTTGTTCTCAATTTTGTTATCACCAAAATCAATTAATTTTAGAGGGATAATTATGATTTCGTGTACTGACCCAGTTTTTATAAGATAATTAAACAAGTGAAAATTTTGAAAATCATAAATAGAAATTTTAATGGAAGAAAATTGTAAATGATTATAATGAAAATCAAAAAAAATATTATAAGTTTTAAATTTTATTGTGCCAATAAATTAAGGCTTAATGGGCTAAAAGGCTAAATTAATCCTAAAATTTAGTCACCCATCTCTCTCTCTCTAGATTCTAGAGAGAGAAGCTCTGGTTCAGACATTCCCGCCATTGCAATTTCGATCTCTTCGGTGTTTCCCCCTCCCTGTCGGCCATGGCCGGTGTGGCGGGGGGTCCTCCGACGTTGGCGGGGGCTCCTCAGGTACAACCGGAGATTATATCCTTCTCCACTCTTCCACGCAGATCATTTGCGCAAGCTCTCATGGAGTCCGAGAAGAGACCGAGTATATCAATCTCGATCAAGGAACCGGCGTTCACAGATCGGGGTGAACCAGCCATCTTCTTCTCTAAAGCTAAAATTCAGGCTTCAATGCAACTCTTGCCGTTCGCAATTGTGGCTAAATGCTCTTACGGTAGGCCTTCCTTTCCTGAGATTAAGAGATGTCTGGTACAGCGGATGGCAATTTCTTCGGGTTTCATTATCAGCAAATTGAGCCCCATGCATCTTCTACTTCGATTTGATTGTGAGGCAGATTTTTTGAAGCTTCTTTTACAGAAAAATTTGTACATAAAAGGTTTCTTGTTTAGATTTTTCCATTGGACCTCTGACTTTCATTTTGATGCTTATCCTCTGATGGTGCCAGTGTGGATAGGATTTCCTGGTCTACCAGCAAATCTGTATCATAAAGATTGCCTTCATTCTATTGCTGGAAATTTTGGTCTTGTTTTGAGAATTCATGAGCGGACTTTAGCATTATCAGACACGTCTGAAGCTCTAGTTTGTATTGAGTTGGATCTTTCAACTCCGAGGAAGGAGCGTCTGTGGATTGATATGGATGGTGTGGGTTATTGGCAAGAGGTCAGTTATCATCGAGTTCCTACCTTATGCTCTTTCTGCCATAAGCTAGGTCATTCAGTTGATGATTGCAAAAAAAAGACAGGTAAAAATGGCCGAACTCAAGTAATTCTTGATCAAGAGCCAAAAATTCCAAGGCAGATTTTCAGACCTCGGCAAAATGGTCCTCGAGATGTTCAAGATAATGTGAATCTGGAAAACAAATTTGAGGTACTTCTTCAGGCAGTGGAAATGCAAGAGCTAGATCCCAACTTAGTCCCTCCTCAGCAGAATGCATCTAATCAGGAGCTTCCTTCCTCCAGTAACACTAATTTTGGTGAAAAGATAGGGAACTATAATGAGGACAAGCAGAATACTAATAATTGTCATCAGCTCTCAGGTGAAGATAATACATGACCTTCTAATGCTAATGATCTAGACTATTCTCAAGAAATTATGAATCACCAATTATCAGTAGTTCATGAAGATATGGCCAGTGCATCTGTTGAGGAGCTTGCTATGTCAGTGATTAATTCTAATGTAGAAGCTGGTAATCTGATTATGGGGGGAGATAACAATGACAAGTTACCTTTGCAGATTTCTTTGTTAGATAAAGTTGCTACTAAATTGAATAGTATCCCAGAGGAGCCCCTTTCAATTGTAACAAACATGTCAAGGACAGGAAAGCAGTCGAACAATACTACTAAGCATAGTTCTGAAGAGTTTCTTATCCTTAATTCCAATGAAGTTTCTGCCTTAGCTGCTTCTAAAAATTCCAGGATGGTCATTCAATGCTACAAGAAATCAGTAAACCTCCCTCAAGTCAAAGAACCTAATGAAGTATCAGCTATACCTGGAGAGCTATTCAGCGATGCTCGTCTCACAAGAGCTAAAGCTAAGATACTGGCCGCTAATATTTCTTCATATGTCCATGATTAACTCAGCTCTTATATGGAATGCTAGGGGTATGGGGAATCAGGCAACTGTCAGAAGTCTGGGTCATTTAATAAAAGCTCATAAGATTAGTTTGGCAGCCATATCAGAACCTCGCATTGATTTTGGTCGTGCAACTAAGGTAGCTCGCAAAATTAATCTTGACTCTGTACTTCAGAACAATGGAGCTTCTTCTAAGGTCTGGTTGTTTTACAATTCTGACATTTGTCTTGAGGTCATTGAGCAACACCCTCAGTACATAACTGTCGCAATGAAGGAGGAAAATTCTATAGGCATGTATTTCACTGCTATATATGCATCATGCAATGCCAATACTCGCAGAGATATGTTTGATGCACTCATGGCATTCAGTACAGCAGTGTCTGTCCCTTGGATCGTCTGATGGGAATCGACACCGAGCCAGTACCTTTTCATATTGTATTTATATCCTTTAGTTTATTTTTATATCCATGGGAAAGTATACGCGCAATTGTATGGCTTTATCGGCCAATGCGTCACTCCCGTAGATTGTGTGGGTTTCTATGTAATTTATCAGTAGGACCAGCAAGGGGGCCCTCAGCCCTTTCCCATTGGTCCATGTCATCTTGTGGGGCTAGTGAACCATCCTAGGTGGACATCTAGAAGGTTGGACTAGTCATATGCCAAATGGGTAGACAAGTGGCCCATTTTGTCCAAGGTAGGCCACCTACCATTCAACCACCCATTCAACTTCTACCCCTTGGTCAATAGGGTGCACCCCCCCTTGCATATTATATTCTTTTTTTTTATGTTCGTGGCATGCAATTCTAGCCCTTCAATCACCTTCCCTAGATCCAAGGGTCCACATTGCATTTGATGTAAACCATATATAAGCTTGTATTTTCATGTGAAATTCAATGAAAAATCAGAAAATTTTATGAAATCCAAGGAGCATATTGCGCCCCCACCCATCTCCCTCTGGTTCCTCTCCTCCAACCTCAAGTTCTAGAGTGATTCTACCTTCTATCATCCCCTCTCAACCTCCGGTGATCGTCTGTGCCGCCGCCGCCGCCGTTCGTGCCGCCATCGAGCCGCCTCTGCAGTTCTGTCTTCGTCCAACCACATCAGCTTCCATGAATTGTCTGTCTCAGCCACGAGCTTGGATTGATCTGAATTTTTTATGGTGTGTTCTACCCTTGCATCCCAAGATGCACCTAACTTTTCACGCCAAAATTCCAACTTTTAGTATTTTTACATTTTCGTCCAACCTGTCATCCCAGATCTGCCAGGTTTCTATCTACAGTGACAGAACCTCTGAGTTCTCCCCCTCCGACCATCTTTTTGATTTATCCAAACCCTCCAAATTTTACTGGAAGTTATTTCTATCACCCCCTACCCCACAAATTTTATTAATTTTTTATCAGCCCTATATCAATTTTTAGAAATTCGTGTTCTTTCTATGATACAGTGTTTTTAGTCAGATCCCAGATCCGACCACCCTCCACTTCGAAAATCAGAACAAATCACCACCACCTCCAAATATAGATCCAAAAATAGTCCTGATTTCCTTGTTCACTTTCCTACAATCTTGCTGAAGAACATAGCTTCAAATTCGGACATCTACATCACGGTCAAAGGCCATCAACAGGAAAGTTCTCTGCAGATCTGAGTCTTCGGTTACTGTACAACAGCAGCATATAAAATTCTCCAACATAAAGTACAAATCTGGTGAATTTTTTTGAAGGCCACTAGATTGTAGTACTTCGAAGCAGATTTCCAATGGCTCTGATCTCGTCACATTCCGACACCGATGCTGATCGCAGCGTCCCTTCTCGCCGGAGCGCGCGCTGAAATACAGAACCGGCAGATTTCTGATCAGTTTTTCCGACCGGTGCCGAACGGAGCCGCCCGGCCTCTGGCCGGCGAACCAGCGTGCCGCCAGCCCGGGGAGCGCTTCTCCAAGTGTCTCCACTACAGCGGTACCACCGGGTCCCACACGGCCCCTCCGGACAGCACGTGGGCCCCACGGTCGTGAACACGCGTGTAGCCGAATCAACACACGAAGCTGCCCGTCAACCCGAATTCGGTCCTCCCGGGCCCATTTGTATAGCCCTTTACCTCCCTGCGTGGAGTGGGCATGTTCCCATTGCTGTAATTATTGTGTGTTAAGTTTCCCGGGAGTATGAGTTTTCGGCCGGGTCCGTCTTCCCCACGCCGAGCGCGTGGAGGTATCGTTCTCACTCCCTACACTCGGCATTTGCTTATTTTCATATATACTTATTTATGCCGCTGCTAGAGAGCATGCTTTAGGTCCGTTAGCTCGCTATATTATCATTCACCGCTGCTGCGGGAGAGTGCGAGATCGTCCCGTAACCCGATCCGGGCACACGAGAGAGCCGATCACCCTAGCTCATTACCGATTTCTCAACCGCGCACGTCCAACGCTTCCCTCGTTAAGGGACAACCGCGAGCTTGTCGTGTCCGTGGTCTCGTCCCGCATCATCGTTGGTGGAGACTTCAACTATATTATCTCCCCTGAAGAAAAGATTGGAGGTTTGATGTCTTCTGCAACTGCAACGCTAGATTTCCAAAGTTTCATTATTGCTACATGCCTAATTGATGCTAGATTTTCTGGTTCATCCTATACTTGGACTAATAACCAAATAGGGGCTTCTCGCATTAGGGCGAGGCTAGACAGGGTTCTATATAATTCAGACTGGCTTAACTCTTCTTTCAATTTGTCAGTTCAACACCTTTCTAGAGGGCCCTCCGACCATGCTCCATTACTTCTCAAAATGTGTCCTAGACAAATTTTTCCTAGGAGATTCACTTATCAACAAATGTGGCACACACATCCAGAGTTTTTGGACTTTGTTAAATATCAATGGAACAAGCATGACAATTCATGTCATCCTTTTTTCTCACTGCAAAATAAGCTTAAGCACTTAAAGGCTGCTTTGAAAACATGGAACAAAGAGGTCTTTGGAGATATTCAGATTGCTAAGGAGGCTGCTGAGACTCATTTACAAAGAAGTCAAGAAACCTTTGATGAAAATCGTACATTGGATAATAGGATAAAATTAAATAAAGCTAATGTTGAGATGAGGCTTGTTCTGCACAGAGAAGAGACTTTCTAGTTTCAAAAATATAGAATACAGTGGATCAGCTGTGGTGATCGCAATACTCAATTTTTTCATCATTATACCAATGTCAGAAAGCAAAGAAACTTCATTCATAAACTGAAGATTAATGACTTTTGGGAGGAAGATCAAACTATCCTACTAAGTGGAGCTATGAATTTTTTCAAGGCCCTTTTGTCTACTGAAAATCACACTATAAATGAACAACGCATTTCAGTCATTCCTTCTATGGTCACAGAAGATCAAAATACATATCTTTGCTCTATTCCAACGGCAGAGGAAATTAAAAATATAGTTTTCTCCTTATCTGGTAACAGTTCTCCTGGCCCTGATGGATATACTGGTAACTTCTATACATTCTGCTGGGAAATTATAGACAAAGATGTCATATCTACTGTACAGTGTTTTTTCAATGGCTAGGGGCTTCCAAAGGGAACTACTTCAACTACATTGTGCCTGGTCCCTAAGGTTAAGAATCCCAGCACCTTTTCGGATTTTAGACCGATTAGCTTATGCAACTTTTCATGCAAGGTGGTTTCCAAAGTCATAAGTGATAGATTGAGGCGCATACTTCCTTTGATAATATCTGATCATCAAAGTGGCTTTGTGAGTGGAAGAAGCATAACTGATAACTTTCTACTGGCCAGAGAACTTTTCATGGATATTGATAGACCGGTTAGAGGTCACAATATGCTCATCAAGTTAGATATGGCCAAAGCATATGACCGCATTGAATGGGATTTTATTCTCCTTGTTTTGAAAAAAATTGGATTCTCTAACAGGTTTAATTCTTTCATTGCTCAGCTCTTGATGAATTGTTGGTTCACAATTTCCTTCAATGGTCAAACTCATGGTTATTTTAAATCATCCCGGGGGGTGAGACAAGGAGATCCTCTAGCACCAGCTCTTTTCATTCTGGCTGAGGAGGTTTTAAGTAGGGGTATTAATCTACTTTTTCAGTCTGGCCAATGTCAGTATTACCACTTATCTCGCAATGCCATGCCCATTTCACATATTCTTTTTGCGGATGATTCCATTATATTCTTGAATGGTGGAATAACTTCAATAAAGGCCTTGCTGAGTTTTATAAGAAAATATGATGAATCTTTTGGTCAGCAGATTAACTCTCACAAGAGTTCATTCATTGTTTCTAAACATATGCACAGTCAAGCAGTTGAAAGAATTAGTCAGTTTACAGGATTTCAGCATAAAACTGGTAGCATAGTCTACCTAGGGATTCCTTTATTCAAAGGGAGAATCAAAGTACCTCAATTCAAATATCTGCTTGACAAAATTAATGCTAAGCTTGTAGGTTGGCAGAGTAAATTTTTATCACAAGCTGGTAGAATCATTCTTATTAAATCAGTGCTTTCTACTGTTCCCATATATACTGCCAGTTCTGCCAATGAACCATATACAATAATTAAGCAAGTGGAAAGCATATGTGCGAATTTTTTATGGCAAGGTCTTGAGTCTGCTCACAGGAAACATTGGGTATCATGGACCAAGATATGTCGTCCTAAATCTGAAGGAGGTTTAGGCATTCGCAGTCATAGGGACATTCAACTGTGCTCACAGGTTAAACAATTATGGTCTTCTCTGCATAACAATTCATTATGGGCTCGCTTTGTCATAATGAAATACATCCAAGGACAACATGCCTCTGATTGCAAGGTTCCTTTCCCAGTAGGTATTAAAGATAGAGATTTTGAAAAAGCTCGCTCTATCCTTTTGGCTGGTATGCGTAAAATTGTTTTCAATGGTGCTACCACAAACTTTATCAAAGATATTTGGTACAAGGGAATAACTCTGCTTGAGTATATACCTCAACAGGTAATCTCACAGTTTGAGAATTGCTCTGTGCAAGAAATCTTGGCTAATCAGCAACATCCTATTTGGCATATGATTGAAGACACTAACCTGGAAACTGAAATGCACAGTTATGCTACTCAAGAAGGAGATGATATCTCTATTTGGTCATTTTCCACTTCGGGCAGATTTGACTTTAAGTCTACATATAACTTCATCAAAGATCAACACTCAGGTGATCACTCAGCTAAGCTTTGGTATAAAAAATTTCCACCTATAGCCTCACTGTTCTATTGGAAAATGCTGAACCATGTTGTCCCAATTGATGACAAAATTCAGAATTGTGGTATCCCTCTAGCTTCCCGCTGCAATGCTTATCCTTCTATTGAAAATATAGATCATCTTTTTATCAACAGTGAGCTAGCATCTTATTTGTGCAACCATTTCTGCTCTTTAATAGACAGCTCTTATATGGGAATTACCTCTATATACAGCAGGCTTCAAATGATGATCAGTGAGTCTATTATATCCAATCCGCAGGGATTTATTCAGTTGCTCATGGCAATGCTGATCATATGGGAAATTTGGAAACAGAGATGTAGAAATAGATTTGAGGGTACTAGTATTAATTTCTCTCGGATTGCTATGCAGATACAAGAGGATGCCAAATAGATCCTTAGTCAGATCACATTCAAACAAGGCACCAACCATTTATACATGCAGAACCTACATGATATGGGTTATAACATCAAACATAAGATACTTCAATTTCACACTGTATGTTGGCAGGCTCCTATTGTGGCTTTTTCACTGAATGTCGATGGATCTAGTAAAGGAAATCCTGGGATTTCAGGAGGAGGTGGCTGTTTTAGAGACTCCCGAGGTAAGATGTTATTGGGTTTTTCTTACTATTATGGCCAAGGTTCAAGCGTGGTGGCAGAAGGGAGAGCTCTCCTAGATGGTCTTAGGCTGGCTCGTCTGCATGGCATTCCTATCTCAATAATATACACAGATTCCATGACTTTGACTGAACTATTAAAAGGAAAAAGCAGCCCACCGTGGTCTCTTCTTCCATGGTGGAAGCACATTCAAGAAATTTACTCTACATTTCAGTGCCCTCTTGTACATACATACAGGGAAGCTAATCAGCTAGCGGATTCTTTAGCAAAGCATGCAACCATTACGGGACACAATACAGAATTCTCATCCAAAAAGGAGCTGCCTTTATTGGCTAAAGGCTATGCTACGGCTGATGCCTCCTGCCTTCCAAATATTCGTATTCGGTGATTGTAACTAATTTTTTCATTGTTAGACTTTTGTGGCAAAGGGGCTACTCCCCCATGTACTCTTACCCAAAGTTTATAATCAATAAAATTTCATCTAATGGTGAGATGGTGGAGTGAGAACATTCCTTTCCTTTGGAAAGGGGTGCACTCTCCCTACTTCCCATTAGATGTTATGCCAAAAAAAAAAATTCTTAAAATTTGAAATTTCTAAAACATTTATTTTAATTATGCTAAATTGGTTTTAATCTAACCCTATTGGGCTAATAACTTCAACCAAACTCTAATCCACTAAGAGAACTCAAAATACAACCTAAACCCTAACCCTAATTCAAACTAGATAGGGTGGGGGTGGCCCTAGATATAGATACAAATCGTAATTTTTGAAGTTTTTCCCAATCTAGACTTCCTTCACCTAATTAGGACTCTTAAATGTATGAAATCCTATAAATAGGACCCCATAGCCTCCCTAGTAGACCTTAGATCATGGGAGAAGGCTTCTAGGTGTGGGAGGATCGATCTAGGAGGAGAATATGTGGGCTTTTCTTCGAGTTTTGTGGAGTCGTTGTTGTTCTTCCTCTTCTTCCTAATCCGGCTCAAAGGTAGGTGATCTTTCGGGCTAAACTTTAAATTAATGATCTAAACATGTTCATCTGCATGTCCCCTATCTTCCTGCATCATTTTCTCTAATTTTTAGGGGCTATAATACATAAATTTCATGGATTATGAACTGGATCTCCCTGCTTTAGGGTTTCTACATTGGAACGGTTCTTTGTTCATAGTCGCGGTCCTTACAAGCATCGCGTTCCTTAATGTGGTGGCCTGATAGACCGCGACTTGATGTTTGAAATTTTATTTTAATTAATATTCATGTTAAGATCACGGTGCTTCGACTGACCACATTCTTGATAGACGTCGCGGCGCCCATGACGACCATGTTCTGGCTCAGGTTCCCAATAACCCTAGTGTCCTGTCTAGCATGATAAGTGAATGTTAGTGAGTCTAGATGCATGTTTTCATGAGTGGATGTCATCAGAACCAACTATTGTAATTAGGAAACATGTTTAACCTGTAATTTCCATAAATCTCCATGATCATGTTCATAGTCTACCTTGATTCCATGTTCTTATCTCAACTATAATGTTCTTAGCATGATTAAAAGAGTAGATCTTCCTGTTTAACTTGAAAATTGGCTCATCATAGCATGATTCTACTTTATCACATGATAGCTCTATTGATTGAGGGTTTTGATTTTTATCATGACATATATATTCTATATCATGTGTTATATTGTTTGAAGGTTTTATCACTCCGGTGATATTAACCGATCGCTTTCTATTGGTTTTTGGTAGTGTAATAGGAACACTATTCTTGGTGAAGTTAGGACCCTCCACTAGATATTCCTTCTGCCGGACTAGAACTTTCTTCATCGAGGCCTCCTTAAGTCTCCGCGAGTCTTGGATTCCCACAAAGAGGTCAAGCTGGTTGTACCATGAAAACCTTGTAACCCACTAGAATCCTCATCCTACTGTGTAGGATAGGGTTCGACCGGCCTTTTGACCCATAGAACAGAGTTCTATTTGGGTTCTATCAGTTCTGTTATCAACGCGGCCTGTTCAGGGACCATGTTCATCTTCGGATCGCGGCTGTCCCTCTGACCGCATTCTATGAAAGACCCATGTCTGGATCTTCTACTTTGGTGATGGCCTTACGATCAACCGCGTTCTGTGTATGATCCTGGCACTATTCATGACCGCATTTAACCAAGTGTCCCGAGCTTGTTTTCTTTAGTTTGACTATGGTTTTTAAGTTTGAGACTTGATTGTCTAAGGTACAGTTGACCTTATATTTCTCCCGAATATTGTCCATACTACTTATGTCATGATATTTCATTTCAGAATTTTATTCGTGATATTTCTGGAACATAACTCCTTGAGTCCATGTTGGCCATATCTGTAAATTACGAATTTATTAAAGAGTTGTGCGTCCAATGATAACCAATGCTAGGTACGATGGAAGTCCATTTTGTAAACCATAAAAAAAATCTAGGTGTGGCATTGCACCAACCTCTATTATTTCTATTGTTTATGTTATTCTGTTAATTCTGTTATTCTGTTACCCTCATATTCTGTTATTCTGATACTCTGGTAATTGATATTCTGCTAATTCTTTGTCTTGCTTTATTATTGAAATTCTGATATGTTCTGGCCAATACTAAACGTTATGTTCATCTAGATCAAAAGTTCGTTGTTTTATACTAATATCTTGTCCTTGGTTTTATATTGGGATTGTTCCTTTTTCCTTTGAGCTTTCATGTCTATCCTTGACATTGGAATTTGTAATTGATCATCTCCTCTTATTGATAGAGTGCATTTCATATTGACTATGATTTTATATCGTTCATGGCACAGCATTTTATTGAATATTAGATAATTGGTCAATCACTTATATTTTACTTGGCGATAGAGATGTAATTCCTACTGAGCGTTTTGCTCACCCAGTTCTCTTAACACTTTTCAGGTAATAATGATGAAGATGTTCACTCAGACGGGGAAGGGCAAGAGTGATGAGTGCTCTAGAGGATCGGTGTCAGTGTCTTTTCTTTTTCATGAGTTTAGTCCTATAATCTTGAGTCCCATCTGTTGATTAGTTTTGCCTATCTTCTTTTCTTTTTGGGTTTTTGTTGTGTGAATGTAATAAGATGACAAGCAAGTAATCAAAGATCTGCTCTTAACCTATGAACATGTGATCATGAACCTAGGCAATCAAAGCTAGCTCTAGCATGGGCATGCTATCTCAATCGGACTAATGCTAAGGAAATAAAGAAAAACACACGCCGGGGCGTGGAGCAAGAAGTAAATGAAAACACACCGCGAGGGTGGGACAAGCAAGGAAATATAGATATATGTGATGAAGGAGAAAGCTAATGCCCAATACCAAGGAAAGATGTGATCACCACCAAAGTAAAAACAAGCCAAAGACTTGAATATACCTTGGAAATAGGTGGATGATACACCCGCCCACGGGAGAGGAAACCAAAGAGAACCTGCAGGTCAGCTAGAAGTAACAGCCAGAACCCTGTGCGTCACTTGGAAGTGACGGTCGCTCGATAGACCGCTAGAAGAATATGACGCACCTGCACAAGACCGTCCTATAACCTGCAGTGACAAAGTATGAGTCCTTTTAACTCCAACTCTTCCAGCCGGCTAGAAGACTTGGGCCTCGTCCTAGTGAACCTGTAAAAGAGGTGGAAGATAAGAACAAAATAACCCAAATTAGCCCTTTCAATAATATAGCATCAATTCTTCAATAAGCAAAATATCTTCAAAAGGAAAGGGGAATACCGGGGATGTTTTGGTTTTTTAACCCCTCTGGGCGTTTTAAAAGATTAGGAGGATATTGAGATGATGAAAAACCAGTGAAAAACGTGGAGGAAGGAGAGAAATAATGCTTATGATGAAAGAGAGATTGAATGGAAACTCAATATGCAATTGTGAACTTTGGAACCAATGGAACAAATACTCCCTTCACCAGGCAGCAAATGAACGTGAGAAGCACTTCTCCTTGATCAGACGTGGCTCTAGAATGCGGCAGCACTTCGACGCAAACTCCAATTTTTTCCTCCTTTTGGCCATGAAGTCAAGGGTTCTATTTATAGACCCTCAAACTCTTAGGTCGAGCAGAGGATAAGCTAGCAAGATAAAGGGATAATTCTTAGCAAATCCTTGAAGATAATATCACCAAGAGTCCATAGAAACAAACAGAAGGTTCTGAGGATCAGATTTGAAGGAGATATCGTCAATCCAAGTTCTTATCTCGACCACGGAGTAGCAGAGAAAAGGCCTGAACTGCCAGGACTCTCTGAAGGAAGTAACGGCTGCACGACAGACCGCCACTTAGAAATAATGCCCCAAGGAACGTCCGTTACTTTCAACCTTACCCCAAAAAGATAAGATCAACGGGATGAAGATCAAAGCAATAGGACTCTGCAAGGAAATAACGGCCAAGGCATAGGGCGTCATACTGAAACAACGGCTGCACGACAGACCGTTATTATCAACGTATAAACTAAAAAGATAAGGATTGAAACAAGCCCTTAAGCCTTAGGACTCTTCAAAGAGTAACGGCCCATGACCCATCCGTCAGAATGAAACAACGCGCCTTGGACATACCGTTATTATTAATGGAGTTCAAATTAATGAATGAGGGTTTTGCTAAGCCCTAATCAAAGGAAATGCCACAAAGAGCCATATCCGATCAAGGAGAAAGACCCAAGAAATAGCCTCCAAATCAATCAAGAGACTCAACGAAGAGTGAACAACTCGGAGCATCATATAGAATGAATAAGGAGATGACCCGACTTATTGGTCACAAAACGGGTGTCAACAGATGCCCCTCCTTAACGTCCTCTTTGCAGGGGAGCGAGCGGAGGTGAAGCAAAGGCGAAATGGAACATGAAGATGAAGCGGAAATGAAGCGGAGTGGATCAAAAAGAGGGCGTTAAGGTAAATGACACCCGTTCTTACCAACAAGCGACAGGAATTTTCTGGAAAACTTCAAACTGATCACAAGGAAATAGTCAACCAAAGAATGCAAGTTTGGAGGAATTGACAACTAAGGAATGGAAACACGGCTAGCCGCCGGAGGCAACGGAAAGGAAAAGAGTACTGACTAAACTCCAGACATGAATCTTCAGCCAACCAGATCAAGCGAGCAGATCGAAGGAAACCTTCTAATTCAGAGTAGAATGATTCTCCTCATTCGAGATTAAGAACATAGCTATTCACCATCACTGAGATACCTTGAACAGATGAAGCTTCATGAATGCTCAAAGAATGCGTATGATGCATGCTGGGCTAAAGGAAAAGAAATCATCAAAATGAATGCAAAAGAAAGATAAAATAGAAAATACTCGAGAATAATATTGCTAGACCGGAGAAATCAGGGTCAGGACACCATCTGCAACCACGGCGTGCAAGACAGAACCATCATCCCCAAACTTTTCCAACCTAACGGCTTATCCAACGATTAAACATGCGAACTTAGATCATCATCATTTTTGTTTAAGGGGAACATCAGATCCTAGAACACATGAATGACCAGCCGGTTCTCGAGATAATATCGTAAGTAACATATAGTAATGCATTAAGGGATAAGGGAAAGAGATACACTACCTGACTTACCTGCCTGACGGACGGCAAAGCGTGATTTCGTTCAAAAATTCCTTCATGAAAGATAGGTTAGCCAAAAATAATCATGAACATGAATATAACCATTTGTGCGTGCGAGAGACATCATCCATAAACATCTTGACAGATTATGGAACCCTTTTGACATCAATTAGGCCATTTAATTCATCAAGGAACTTGCTCGTTTTTAACGGTCTGAGATGAGGGCGTCACATAAAGTAACGGACAAGCACTGGGCCGTCATAAACCAGGCGGTTCACATTCTTCAATAAAATAGTATCATCACATTTAACGGTCAAATCCAGACGCGTTATAAGGATGTAACGGCCGAACGATGGACCGTCACATTTCCTGAGCGTTCAAAAAAAATAAAACCGAACGGTCACGGCCTTCATTCAACACTCAAGCAATCAAACGCCCCAAACCAAAAAAAACCACCGGCGACCACCGTCCCCACCACTACTATGGCCGGCGACGAGGGTTCCCAGCCACCACCACAGAAGAGGGAGAGGGAAAAGAAGAAAGCAATCCGGTGGTTTCACCGTCGGCTCGAACGGGAGGCGATCCCGCCGGTCAAGGAAGAAGAACCGAGGAGAAGAGAGCCAAGGGAGGAAGATGAAGCTCCCACGGCCGTGGGAGACCAGGAAGACGTCCCCTTGGGTGAAGGGGAGCCTAAGGAACCAGCCAAGAAGAGGAGAAGGGGCATGGACCATGAGGTAGGTCCTCCCACCCTAACTTCAATTTCTAATTTTTTTGGGTTTTATTTGTGATGCATGCGGGTTTTGAGGGTAGAAAATGGGTCTACGAACCCATTAGGAATGATTGTAGGCCATTTGGCCAAAGTGGGAGACCACAAGAATGCAAAGAAAAAATGCCCAAATGCAGACAATGTGACGGTCCTGCCAGCGACCGTCACATGCCTGACGCGCCACCCTTGGTGCGTCAGAAGCAAGCGACGCCCTACCCCAGGGCCGTTACATCTGCCAGGGACCTAGAACTATTTTTTAGAGTTTTCAATTTCTGATTTTTGTTTTGTTTTCATTTCACAATGCTTATGCAATGTTTTATGACACAATTAACTAACTTATGATCTAAATAACATGCAGGGAAAGTGAAGATCAAGGATCTCCTGGCTGCAGGTCCGGGCGGTGTACCAGGCACTGCCCGACTACCAGAGGGAGCGACTAGCCAGCATGGGATTCGCCGAGGTGCTCAGCATCGAGGTGATCCGAATGGACACACCCTTGCTGTACACGTTGCACGAGAGGTGGGATCCGATCAGCAGAGCTTTCATCTTCCCGTGGGGCCACATGATCCCCACACTAGAAGACATAGCGAGGATTACGAGATTGAGAGTCCACGGAGCCGCAGTGACCGGATGGACTTACGGTGATTACCGGGAGATGATGTAGCAGCTGCTCGGGCTAGATTTGATTAGGCCGGGACAGTCCTCATCTCAGCTCTCGAGATCAATACTGCAGGAGAGCCTGGGGCTGAGACGAGCGGCGATTGCCGTGGGAGAGCTGCCCGAGGAGCATTTGGGCAGAGTGATAGACCAGGGGCACCCTCGCGTGGCGGCGGAGGTGGGACCAGAGGGAGACAGAGTGCTCAGATGCTTCCTGGTGCTGCTATTCGGGAAGCTCCTCTTCGCGACTCGAGCGGACGTCATTAGCTGCCGACTGCTTCCACTGATAGAGCATTTGCACAGAGTCGGGAGATACACATGGGGAGCGACAGTGCTAGCGTTCCTGTTCGAGTCTCTCACCACGACGGACTGGCAAACGATGCTGGGCGGCTTCTCGCCTTTCCTACAGATAAATGCAATTTAAATGCTTTCCACAATATGATTATGCAAGAATGTTATGCAAATGACTATGCAATTTGACTGACTTGATTTCTAAAATGTAGATCTGGAGCTACTTGTACCTCCCGGGCATCGGGAGAGGCACACTACTCCACCCCGGCCGTATCCCGATTGCGAGACGGTGGACGGTAGCGAGGGACACAGGGTCGATCATCAGATTGACCCGGACGATCCAGGAGGACCTGGACTCCTTCCCACACACGTCGGTAAGTCCAGAACTCAAAGTGATTTCTACATGCTCTTAAATGCTTCTAAAATGCTAAAATGCTTCTAAATGCTGATCATGATGATGGATGCTCTTGATGTTCCTAGGTGAGATGGACCCCGTACCGCGGCGAGGGTTATACGGGACAGCCGTGGGTGGAGGCGGCCTTGTCATACCGGGGACGAGACATCTGGCTGCACTGCATCCACATCATCGAGCCTCTGCACTACCGGCTGATCCTGCGGACTCGGGGACTACACCAGCCCGAGGTGACCTTTCCACACCACAGCGATGACCACCCAGGCAAGTCGGCACGGGGTATCAGCGGCAACGTGGATTGGTGTGCTCGGAAGGTGAAGTATGTCCACGATTGGAACAAGCGGGGTAGAGCGATGAAGGAGCGAGACGAGAGCGACGAGGCATATCTGAAGGCCTTCGCTCGACTCTACGGCGACCGGGTGTACCGAGGTACCCGACGACCGGTATGCGAATCTAAACTCAAAACACTCTTTCTATATGCAAGATGCATCGTGCTAGATGTACTGACTTACATGCTTTAAATGCAGCTAGACCCCGAGGGACGGATAGCCGAGCTGGAGGGACTACTCCACTCCACCATCCAGCAGCGGGATGAGTACCGGACCGCCCTGGAGCTCCTGGTAAGATTTAGACTAAAATGATGCTTAATGTTGATGATGCAAAAAAATGCTGACTAACCACGACTTCTAATCATGATTTCTAAATGCAGCGGGCCGAGGGAGCCCAACGAGCAGGACCGGACGCCCCATCGTCCTCCTCTCATCCTGCGGGAGGCAGAACAGAGCAAGATGCCGAGTTTGCTCGGGCAGTTGCCCGGGCCGGGGAGGCGGAGGCCACCATCGCGGAGCGGGTAAGATGCTAAATGCTTATGCTCATGATCATGCGTATGCCGAAAAATGCTTTTTGATCAACTACATGACATGCAATCTACAGGCGAGAGAGCTAGCTGCAGCGGTGGCCGAGGCTAGACAAGCTCGATTGGAGGCAGAGCGTCTCCAGGCAGAGATAGAGAGAAACCGGGCTGAGACTGAGCGGGCCCGAGCAGAGACAGAGCTAGCACTGGTAGAGATGGCCCGGTTGAGAGCGGAGACCCCGCGACGCTTGGATGATGCAGAGGTGGAGCGACTTCGGATGGAGCTAGCTCAGTCACAGGCTGAGGTAGAGCGACTCCAGATTGGGATGGTGGATTTGGACCGATACCGGACAGAGGCACGCGAGGCTCGGCGCCAGGCTTACGATATGAAGATCGCGTTGCGGACCCTCGAGAGGACAGTCCGGATGATAGGCCGAGGACCTGATCGGGGCGGGGCACAGCGGAGCGTCGCCCGAAGCGGGACGGTGGCTGATTTCCTCGTGAGTTCCTCCAGCCAGCGGAGGAATGAAAGGGCAGAGAGAGTGCAGCAGGAGGAGAGTGCCTCCATAGCACCACCGGCTAGGAGACCCGAGGGCGGAGATGAGGAGGGCGGCCCGGCAGACAGGCCGGCCGAATGATGCATTTTCTTTTTCTTACTACTTGTACATGACTATATATAGAGAAATGAAAATTTCTTTTTTGGCACTTTTGTTTTTGTTTCATGAGTGTGAATGAATGCAGGAATGTGCTTTTAAAAAATGCAGAAATGAATGAGTGGATGAATGGTTTGGCAGGTTTGAATGTGAATGCAGAAAATGAATGATTGATTGAGATGATTTGAGGTGATGTGTGAAAATGCATGTATGAAATGCATGTATGCGGAAAAAATGTATGTATGAGAATGCGTGGATGATGAATGAGTTGTAGAATGTGAAAGACCGCCAGGTCTAAAACATGGGCAAGAAGAAATTTCATGAATTCAGCAGCAGAGAAAGTAACGGCCTAGGGGCAGACCGTCACAATTAAATAACGCCCCGACTAACGGCCGTTAGACATGACAGAGTCCAAATTTGTAATCTGAGCTGTAGGAAAGTGACGGCCTACTGGAGACGCGTCATTGACAAATAACGGCCAGATGCTAGACCATTGATCATGTCAGAACACTAGTTTGTCAGGGCAACTAGCAGAAAATGCGACGGCCGAAGGCTGGCGCGTCGGGGTGAAATAACGGTCATAACCAAGACCGTCGGGAAAATTTGAACCCAAAAGCCAAAATCTGAACGACTGAGAGTGTAACGGATCATGGTTCACGCGTTACAAGATAACGACGGCCACAGTATAGACCGTTAAGCTTCACAGAACAGGGTTTGGCCAAATCAAACCCACAGAAAATGCGACGGCCCAAGGCTGGCGCGTTAGAGACAAGTGACGGCCCCACGATAGACCGTTAGATCCTGAGTTGCGTTCCGAGACGGATTGAGCCGTGAGAGCCTAAACCCGAGACTTATCCACTTAAACTCTACTAGAACTTATCTAGACTGAAGATAAAGCCTTTCAACTCAAGTCTTATCCTTTTCAAAGCCAAAATTAAACCTTTAAAACTTGGAAACTCAACCAAAATCGTAGCTTTGCTGAAAACCTCTGCTTTAGGGTTGAAGAACCTCTCCTAAGGGCAGAAACCAAGATGAAGAGAAGCTCTAAGATGATGGCCATGGAGGAGAGGGTTTACACCGGACCTAAAGCTGCAAGAAAGGAACATGGGGAGCTCCAACGGCTGACGTCAATTCCCAAGCACTTAAGCTCCAATGTTCAAAGGGTGGTAAGCTTCTAACACTCACCCAAATTCAAAAAATTCTACACTTCAATTCTTCATGACTTCTTCTTCTCTTTCTTCCTTCAAGCCTCTTCCTGGCCCAAGATGTTATTCTAGTCTGAAGTGCGTGGCTCCCATGGTAAAGGCACTCCCTATAGAAGTCACATCCCTCCTTAAAGCATGGCACCTTCAACCACTCTTGGTTTTAGGCAAAAATTTCCAGAAATTATCTCTAGATTGGCCAAGTATTTCAGCTCTTGTAGAACTATGGCATCCACAAACTCATACTTTCATCTTCCCTTCCTTCGAGACAACCGTCCTATTAGAAGAGGTAGAGACCTACCTAGCCCTTCCTAAGACTAAGGCGGGGGATGAAGACCGGGTTTGCTACACAATAGAGCCTATTGACCCAACCTTGATTTTGAGTGATTTCATCCATAATCCAAAGGATGTGAGGACCATGATCAGCCCTCACCACATTCATTTGATACCCTTGGCACAGTGGATAGTGTCTCATTGTAAAAACAAATGGGAGAGACATGAGGCAATAGCCAAGGCGGTGGCGGTTTGCTTATGCGGAGTCTTCCTTTTCACTACAACCGACCACCTTCTAGATACCCAAAATCTCAGCATTATTAGCGGGTTGTGGCGGGGAATGTCCATCTCTCAAGTGATCCTTTCATACCTCTATGAAGGACTAAGCTCGTCTTGCCTAGGAGGACTTTTGTTCGGCTCCATGATACTCCTTGAGTGTTGGATGGGAGTGAGAGTCAAATTCCAACCGAAGGAAGACTTAACTTCAACTAGCCGAATCTTCGGGAGCCACCCTCTCTTCTTCATTGGAGGGGCATTCGGGTATTCTTCACAGGTTGAATGCAAGACGGCGGATAAGAAAACACGGAATGAATGTGGCCTCTTCTTCAACACCTTGCCAATAGATAAGTTCAATATGCAACCAAGAATCCTTCAGAGCACTCTTCTCAAAATACCGCGGCGTCAAGGCCTGGACCTCCAACTAGTGGGGAACACCACCATGGCGATCTACAACCCGCACCGGTGCCATCTTCAGATCGGACTTCCAAGAACCCAAGCTCCTGCACTATCACACTACCCTCCCCTTCTACCTAGGAAGATGGGGACCGAGGAAGATGAAAGAGCAGTACGGAACACGCTGACCATGTGGGAGATCAGCAAGGTGCGCCCGTTGCAAGCAGAAGTTGAAGAGAACGACGAAGCACGCCGTAATTACGTGAAAGAGCTGAGAAGAATCCGCCCTCTTGCGGATAGAAAACTGAATGTACCTTGATTTTCTTTTGTTCATGAGAGATATTGTTTGTAATTAACAATCAAAGCTGGAATTTTTATGAATTCATGTTTTATTAAGCTTGCTTGAATGAGATGAGACTGGCTTAGTTGAATGAGCATAAGTTTTGTGGGTTGATTGGCTAGAATGATGTGAAGAGGTAGAGCTTCTGGAGGATGTAACGGATGGGTAGTGGACCGCCATAAAGAAACGACGGTCTGATGAGGAGCTGTCTGAATGAAAGCCTTGAAGCTAGCAACGGATCGGAGATGGGCCGTTATATAGAAATGACGGTATGGACCAGGCCGTCAGAGGGACAATGGTTGAAAGAATAAAAAGCCCACGCCTGAAGGGAATTAACGGTCAAGGAGGCGACAGTTAAATGACTGTGACGGTCGAACACTGATGCGTCACATCTTGCGTAGTTGCAATCCAACATTTGAACCTCTTGTCTGCACATGCTAAGACATGAAACAAGTTAGATCTGTTCTTAGACTCAACCCCTTGCCTTGAAGCAAGTTAGATAATGACCGTTTCTTGATATTTGGTCAAGGGGTGGAGCCTTATTAAATAGGCGGAAAATATAATAAAAATGCAATGCATGCTATGCACATGATGGAGTTCTAGAAAACATCTGATTTTTGTGAGATTTTCGCAGATATTTGGTTTTTTTGGATTTTGGAAATATTTGGTGTTTTTGGATTTTGAAAATATTTGATGTCTTTGGATTTTTGAAAATATTTGATGTTTTTGGATTTTGAAAATATTTGATGTTTTTGGATTTTGAAAATATTTGGTGTTTTTGGATTTTGAAAACCAGTGTCTCCCCTAGCAACGCGAACCCTTCCTTGTTCAGAATCAGGAGTCCCGAGGTTGGCGTGTAACATGGGTGACAATCCTTGGCCAAGGCCCAATTCACATGACGATGTTTCTACCAAGGCCATACCTAGGGTACTAGTCTTGGTCCTAAAAAGAAAAAAGGAACACGGGGGTAAGCTTAGGCCAGATATGGAAGTTTTTAGGACTTGATTTCCTCACCGTACAACCCCATTAGAGATTTGGTCTGTTGCACCAGGGCTTTGTGTCTGTCATCGAACCTTTGTCCACGCTAGGCATGCATGCGACCGGGCTCATGACGTCCCGCGGGGAACTATACTGTCACTCTTGTCAAGCCTAGCTTTTCTGTTTTTGCATTCCTGAAGCTTTGGAGTTCAGAATCGGTAGACTTTTGAGATGATGCTTTTGATTTTATCACAGAGATTGCCCCTTTGCTGTCTTTTTTTTCTGTTGTTGTGTTACTTGTGGCGCCAGGTCATAACGGACTTGCCCCTATTTGAGACCTCCTCTCGTTAGGGTGTTTGGATTGGTTGTCGCCTCCTTATTCACTTCTTGCCCCTGGATTCAGCCGAAGAATGAAGCGGACAGGGACTTCGATTTTCCCCTAAAGCATGGCCGAGGAGAAACGTTGTCTTTTAAAACGGGAAACCTGACCAGAGATGTCGTGTAGTGTGTGATTGCCTTACTCGGGATCCTTCTTAAAGCAGGAAGGAGCATCTTGCTGCCGAGGAAGCACGTGGTTTAGACTCTAAGGAAAGAAACGCTTAAGATACAACCCATTCCACGGGTGAGAGAGCTCCTCACCTTCCGCATTTACTAGGCGATAAGCATTCCCTGGATAAGCTTCTTTTACGACAAACATCCCTTCCCAGTTAGGTTGCAATTTAGACCTAGGACCTGCAGACCGAATGAATTTGTGTTTCAAAACCATATCACCTTTTAGAAATTTACATTCGATTACCTTCCTTTGAAAATAATGCGAAACCCCCTTTTGATAGACGGATATGTGATCGGCCACGTTCATCCTCTTCTCATCTAAGAGTTCCAACTGGACCAGTAACGCCTCTCGACGTTCATCGAGATTAAGTTCCTTATCGACCTGCACTCTGAGGGAAGGGATCAGGATCTCATATGGGAGCACCGCCTTCATCCCGTAGGTAAGAGAATAGGGAGTTTGTCCCGTAGGAGTACGGACGGAGGTGCGGTAAGCCCACATAGCTTCTATTAATTTTTCCGGCCAATCAGAAAACTTATGAGCTTCACATGTTTTCTTGATGATCTTAAGAAGGGTTTTATTAGTGGCCTCGGCTTGACCGTTGCCTTGAGGATAATATGGAGATGAATGATGCAATGCAATATTGAACTTCTTACAGAGGTCCTTAAGTTCTTGGGAGACGAACTGGGGTCCGTTGTCAGTGATGATGCTACTTGGCACTCCGAACCGTGAGATGATATTCTTCATGATGAAGCGGCACACCGTTGAAGCTTTAATCTCTGCGTACGTCTCGGCTTCGGCCCACTTGGTGAAGTACTCAGTGGCGGTAAGGATAAAAGATTTCTGCTTGATCTGGGAATTAGGATCACCGAGTGGGCCGACAACGTCGAAAGCCCACATAGAGAATGGCCAAGGAGCGGTCATAGGATGGAGAGATGAAGCTGGAGAATGAATCTTATCAGCGTGGAGTTGGCACTTAAGACACCTCCGGACATAGAGGGAGCAATCTTCCTCTAGAGTGGGCCAATAGTAGCCCTGCCTAAGGATCTTCTTCGCTAGAGCCTGGCCATTAACATGACCCCCACACTCACTAGAATGGGCTGCTTCAGCCACCTTCCAAGCTTCAACATCATCTAAGCATCTCATGAGCATCCCATTAGTAGCGCGCCTGTACAGTTCTCCTGCAACAATGGTGTACCTTGCGGCGGCTCTTCTTATTGACTTACGCTGCTCGGCTTTTGCCCCTTCTGGGAACGACCCTTCCTTGCAAAACATCTCAATTTCATGGTACCAAGGCAATTCCTCTTCGTCCAGAATCTCTTCTAGCTCTGCTAATGAAACTTCCTTGAGATCTTCCTTCTCAGCTCTTGCCTCTACAGATTTCCTAAGATTGATGTACCAAGGATCCTGAAGAGAGGGCGCGTCCAATCTTTGGACGACAATAGTCTTAGTGCTCCGACTGAGAGGAAAAGATAGAGAAGAAGCAAGAGATGCCAGAGCATCAGCTAGAATGTTCTGAGAACGGGGAGTATGGATATAGATCAACTTAGGAAATTGCCTGGCAAGGAGCGTGACCAAATCTTGATAAGGCTTGAGCTTGGGGTCACGGGTACGGTAAGTGGACAGAACTTGCCGTAAGACGAGCTGAGAATCTCTTATGATGTTCAAATGACGCGCACCTAAGAGGTAGGCGTGCTTCAATCTGGCCAGGAGAGCCTCATACTCAGCGATGTTGTTGGTAGCAGGAAATCGAAGTTGATAAGCGAAGGGAATGGTCACTCCTTCCGGAGTAAGCAGAGCAGCACCAATCCCTCGGCCTTGAGAGTTGAGTGCACCATCGAAGTGCAGAGACCAGAAGGGGTGATGAGAGATAACAGAAAGATGCTCATCAGGGAAATCGTCTTGAATGGAATCGGTGTGAGGAATGGGGAGATGGGCAAGATGCTCAGCAATGGCATATCCTTTGACTGCCTTCTGAACAACAAAGGTGATATCGAACTGAGAGAGGAAGCTCTGCCAGCGAGCCAACCTACTAGAAAGGACTGGTTTTTCTAAGAGATAACGGATCGGGTCCATTCTAGAGATCAACCTAACTGGGTGGGCAAGGAAGTAGTGTTTCAGCTTCTGAGCTACCCACACTAAGGCGGCACAAGTGTTCTCCATAGCGGTGTATCTGGATTCAGCTGGGTTAAACAACCGAGAGAGATAGTATGCAGCCCGCTCTTTCCCTTCATCGTCTACTTGTGCTAAAACTGCCCCTAGGGAGTCCTCAATAACCGAGATGTATAGGATTAGGGGTTTCCCAGGGACAGGAGGTTGCAAAACCGGGGGATTGGATAGATATTCCTTGAGGTCCTCATAGGCCTTCTGACAATCTTGGTTCCATTCGAACTTGACCCCCGCTTTAAGCAATTCATAAAACGGACGGCACCTTTGAGAATGCTGGGATATGAATCTTCTGATGAATTGTAATCTACCAATCAATCCTCGAAGTTCCATAAGGTTCTTCGGCGGAGGCATGTCCATGATGGCCTGTGCTCTGTTAGGATCGATCTGGATCCCCCGTTTGCTCACTATGAAACCTAGCAGCTTCCCTGAGGAGACACCGAATACACACTTCTTCGGATTCATCTTGAGCTTGTACTCCCTGGCTCTTTGCGGCACCTTAGCCATGATAGAGGGGTGTTCTTCCTTGGTTTTTGACTTCACCAGGATATCATCTACGTAAGCTTCCATATAGATGTGCATCATGTCGTGGAAGATAGCCATCATCGCCCTTTGATAGGTGGCACCTGCGTTCTTCAGACCAAATGGCATAACCACATAACAATACGTGCCCCAGGGCATGGTGAAGGAGGTTTTCTCTTGATCTTCCGGAGCGAGATGGATTTGATTATAGCCTGAGTACCCATCCATGAATGACAGAGCTTCATATCCGGCGGTGTTGTCTACCAGGACGTCTATATGAGGCAGCGGGAAATCATCCTTAGGACATGCTTTGTGAACATCCCTGAAATCAATACAAATACGTACTTTTCCATCCTTCTTGATAACAGGGACTATGTTTGTCACCCACTGAGGATATAGAACAACTCTGATGAATCTGGTCTTGTATAATTTGTCGACCTCTTCCTTGATCCTCAAAGCCATGTGGGGGTGAAATCTTCTTGACCTTTGTTTTACAGGCGTTGCCCCTGGTTTAAGCACGAGTCGGTGTTCCACTAAGGAGGGGTCAAGACCTGGCATGTCCTCGTAAGACCAGGCAAAGGAATCGCTATACTCCCTTAGTACCTTGATTAATTCCTCTTCTACTTGTGGAGGGAGGTTAGCAGCAATAAAGATGGGCCTTGGGTTCTCTTCCGTTCCCAAGTTGATTTCCTTTGTAGGTTCATCCATTGCCGTCGACGGCTCGTCGAATCTTTTTAGTCCTTGTGCATATAGATCGGCAGTGTCATCTACATCGCTGTCTTCATTAATTGGATCCTTCTCATCCAAAATCTCACAGACGCCTAATCCGTCGTCACTCCACACCCCTTCTATTTCCTCGTCATCTTCAATCACAATCGTTGTAGCAATAAATTCCGGGCACTTCAAAAGAGCATGGCAACACTGAGCTAAATCTTGCAAGAACCTATCAGGAACAGATCGGAATGGATGAGCAAGCGAGCGCGGCTCAGAAGAGGAAGTGTTGGACGACCTAGAACAAGACCCTACTTCTCTATACCTAACTGACTTTACTTCCCTAGACCAGACGAACCCTAATCCTAACCTAGGAGAGAGGAGGCCTAGTGGAAGGGAAGGAGCAGGGGACTCGTGCCCCTGGGAGGAGGATGGCGACAGGATAGCGTAATCTTCCACTGAAATCGCCGTTTCAAATTTGATGTTTTTTTTGGAGATCAGCGCAGACTATACAGCAAGAGGGAGGAGGTGGGAGCTTCATAGGGAACAGCTCAGGGAAGATGCAGTCGAAGAAAGGATCAGAAGAGGAGAACCACATCTCATGGAGTTGAGCATTGGAAGGAGGAGGAGTGAAGAGAGTGGATAGATCAATGCGCGGGCACCTCCAGCAAGCACAAGGAACAAAGAGGATCTCAGGTGGATCAATAAAAGATGGATTTATCATGATGGGAGGAAGACGAGGTATGTGATCCCCTTGCTGAAAAATGGATTGAAAGTGTGAGGGAGACCAAGAAAAGATAATGGGAGAGCTCCCCCTTTCCTATAGATCAACAATAGGCTGCTTCTTCGGCCTCCACTGCATAAGCCGAACTTCTTGTTGTTTCTGGCAGTCTTCTTTGTGAAACAGCCCCTGAAGGGCTTGACCATAATGAATCACATCATCCTCTGCTCCCTTTAGCACTGGAGGTGGACTCGCAATTGGACAGATTGTATTTCTTATAGGCAGAGCTGGCTGCGGAGCTAATGTGCCAGGCTGGAGAGGCCCTCGAACAAAGTGTTGACGGTAGTCCCAAGTGAGTGGCCCAGAATCACCTATCATAGATAATGCAGTTTCCCTGTAGCCGAGGCCTCTCCTGCACATTTTTCTTCCCTTTGGTATGGGCTTGGTCATTCCTTGCAATTGTGCACCGATGCCTCTCCCCGATTGATAGCCTAGTTTCAGTATGATGTTCCAGCCCTTGGAATCGCGAATCTGAGGCTTCACTTTGACGTTGACTGGAGTAGTGACGGGCCTAGGAGATGTGTAAGCCCAAGGAAAGTTTAAGTCGAGCACTGATATGACGGGCCGACTGCTGGGCCAAAGCGTGGGAAGAATATGTTCGGAAACAGCCTTAACTGACTGCACTGTGGATAGGCTTTTGACTTTGACGACCCTCCCTTGAAAAGGGAATTTGACGCACTGATGTGCGCTGGAGGGTACAGCACCGAGTGTATCAATCCATGGACGACCCAAGATAGCCTTAAACATAGGGTCAATGTCCAGCACATAGAATTCCATGGCCATTGTAAGAAATCCGAGCTCGGCTTGGATAGTGACCACCCCATGAGATGCTCGCCTTGAGTTGTCGTATGCTGCTACAGTGGTGGGGGTAGGCCGTAGTAACTCTTCTGATATGCTACAAGCTCGTAGAGTACTCAGTGGGCAAACATTAATTGAAGCCCCTGTATCAACCAGTGCTGCTTCAATGCTGACCTTGTTCAGAGTGATCGTAATGCAGAGCGGCATCTGCCGTGCTTCCGGAGGTGCTAGCTCGGTCTCTAAAAATGTAATTGCCGGTCCTTTGGAGATAGTTGCTAGTGCTGTTGGTAGGCTATCAATTGCCATATCTTCGCTGACCATCACCTTCTGTAAAAAGTCTCTCAGTGCATCCTGATGAAAGGTAGACCTTTTGATCAGCTCCAGCACAGATATTTTAGCGGGCACTCTATCCAGATGATGCAGCAAGTCATATTGAGTACCCGGCAGAGGTTCAGTTTCTTCCTGCTCAGCCATCGGTTGAGAGGACCGGGGATTAGAAGTAGTAGGGTAATTCCTACGGAACATCTTCCCGCTCCTCAAAGCACAATTTGCCACGGCATCTGAGGATAGTATGATGGTCCCTGCAGGGTGGATGAATGGAACAGGTGGTGTGGGGGAGACGGTTTGGTGGAGCGTAAGGTTGATGGGGGTAGTAGGTGATGAGCGGATGATGGGTGAAGGATTGGTGGAAGGCAGGGTGGTGATGAGTGTTGACGCGGGTGGAGGGAAGGCTAGCGGAGGGGTAAGGATGGGTGAAGGGTTGGATGGCGGTGTGATGACGGTGACGGGAGTAAGTGGTGGAGGGTATGACGGAACGGTGGGTGGTAAGGGATTTGCTGAAGCGGGTGTAATTGAGAGGATGAATGGAGGGGATGCTGGGTGTGCGGGAAGGATGAAGGAGGGGGTAAGAGGATTGCGGTGGTTATGGTGGAGGGCCATGACTTGTGGTGTGGCACCATCATCATCAAAAGACCACCCGGCATTGGGGGCCGGTGGTTGGACCACGTTTACTTGTGCTGGTGCTGGCGGCTGCTGCAGAGGAGCGGGTGGGTGGTTCGGCATCGGATTCTGATGGATGCCCAGGTCCTGTACTTGCTGTGGTTGCTGTGGTTGCTGTGGTGGTAGCTGTTGCGGCTGCGGTGCTTGTTGCTGCTGCACTTGCTGCCTCGGCTGCTGCCCTCTTTTCTCTTTGATCTCAACAATGGCCCGATGCATCGCGGCCCAATCTATCCTTTGTCCTTCATGAAGATCATATACCAGATCTCGGAACTGAAAACATCCTTCTATGGTATGGCCCGGCTGCCTATGGAACATACAATATTTAGTCTGATCAACGGCCAGGTTCCAATTAGGCCATTCCGGAGGAAGTTGGATTGCATTCACTGACATGAGGGCGGAGAAGATATCTGTAAGTGTCTCTGGCAATGGAGGGTATTGAGCTCTCCTGGGAGCCGGGCGCTTGCTGTTAGGGTTGTTGTTATAGCCGTTAGGTGGAGGGACATTGTGGTATTGTGGAGGTGGTGGTGGTTGTTGTGGAGCGACGAAGGCGTTTTGTAGAGTGGCAAAGGTAGGCAGAGGGCTTTGCGGAGTGACCTGGAAGTTTTGTGGAGCGGAGTTTTGTGGATTGCGGGGGTTTTGGGGGAAGCGGAACGGTGTGGCCTGGAATGGAAAGGCAACGGCTTGTACTTGTTCATTTGTCTGGACCCCCTCGGTAGCCGGCCCTTGTGGTTTCTTGTGGTATTTGGGCTTTTGGTTTTCAAACAGTCAGTGGATGAGGGAATCCTTAAATTGGGTTTGTATGAAGCGCGCCCGACTGTAAAGCTGGTGCATGTTGGCTATGTCATTCATCGCCAGGATGTTCCGAAAGGTCGGAGTAGCATTCGAAATTAACAGCTTGACCTTCTCTTCCTCTGGAATGTGGCCAGACACCCTAATAGCCATCTGTCTCCATCTATCTGCATAAGTGGCGAACTCTTCATCTGGCTTCATCTTCTCGGCCACCAGATCTGTGAACGAGTATTCTGGGCCGACCCTATCTTGGAACCGTTGGATGAATTTGTCTTTCACTACCTTGAAACTTTCAGCTTCTTCTAGCGGTAAAGAGTAGAACCACTCCAGAGCAACACCATCTAGAGATCGATGGAATAAATATGCCATAAGGCGATCATCAGACTGGAATTGCGCCGATTCATATAGAAAATCCCTCACATGAATGAAGGGATTACTGTTCCCATCGTACTTGCGATAGCTGGGGAGCTCTGATTGTGGAGGGAACCGAATGTTCTGGAAGCTTGGGAGAGGAACATCTGCCAAAGATTGCGGGCCAACCCGCTTCTGAAGGAAATCTAGTTGTTGCTACATGGCGGCCCATTTATCAAGCAAGTCCTGCTCTCGGGAGGGAGCAGGGGTAGTGAAGGATGCTGATTGAATTTGAGGAGCAGATGGAACGGTTGTGACAGAAGGTGGAAGCCCATAGGCAGGAGTGGAGGGATAAACAGTAGAGATGGGGGGCCCATAAGAAGGATATTGGACCTGAGATTGGCCCAGATTAGAAGGAGCTTGGGCCACCCCTGGCTGAGGGTGCAAGAAATCGGAAGGGCCCATGAGAACTTGCGGAGCTACCGGAGTAGATACGTGATGATCCAGTTGAACAAAAGAGGGGATGGGCGACTTTCCCTTATCGAAAGATTGTTGGGCCGAATTGGAAGACTGGCCCGTTTCCATGCCCGTGAAAGTGATGGTCCGTGGTTGGACCGGGGTAAGATCAATTGGAGTGGGCTGAATGGGGAGCCAAACAACGGAAGGATTGGCTTGATTTTGGATGATGGTGGGAGGAGATGCGTTGGACCCTTGCATGTCCTGATAAAGAACTTGGAGTTGGGCCGGATCCAATTGGGCCATCATCTGAAGGATAGAGCCCCGGAAGGAGTGGAGAGAGAAGGGGTAGCTTGACCACCTTCCATAGAAGTGGAGGATGGGAGAGGGGTAGTCCCTTCTCCGGAAGAAAAGGTGATAACCCTAGGAGGGTTTTCAAGAAGCCCTTGAGGAAGAGAGTCCTCTTGGGAACGGGGAGGATTAAAGGATGCCATGGTGGACTCAAAAAGAGGATTGGAATAGAATGTGAAGAAGGGATTGATTTGAGGAGATGATTCGGACGAACGAAAACAACCCCACATGCAACGGACAACCTTGACAAATGCAAACAAACCACAAACAATCACAATGAGTAACCAAACTTGAATGTTTAAATACAAGATGTAAGTGATAAAAGATGAAGACACTCAAAGTCAACCAAGTTGTTTTAAGATGATGCAACACAATTCTTTGTGATTTCTCCTTTGGAACTTTAGTGGATTGATTGAAATGTGCTCTCAACAATGGGTTCCTAATAGGAGATGGTTATGGGACTTGGTTTGACTCTAAGTGTAATCACTCCATCACTTATGTAACCCTAGACACGGGGTGGGAAAGGTACAACCAGCCCGGCGTCCGTGTGGGAATCCACGACTCGCGGGTACTTATGGAGGTCCCAGGTGTGATTTCCTAGTCGGCCCCAAGGAATATGGAGACGAGAGATCCGCACACCAAGGTAGGAGAATGTAATCTAGGATATGAAAAGATGAATGGTCCTATGTGCACCGGAGTGCATGCAAAGTCTAGCCTAAAATCTAACAATCAATGATGCACACAACGATATGGAGATATAAAACAAAGCAAGGAGGAAGTCAAGTATCACCCAAGCAAAGAGACACAGCAAAAACTGCGGAAGTAACTGCACCTCGGATGCGTACCTGTCTGGAGTATAACGGTCTAGGAGCCCTGCGTCAGGGGAAAATAACGGTCTAAGGCCCGACCGTCAGACATAATATAACGTACGGGGCTAGGACCGTCAAGTGAGCCAGAGAACCAAAATCAACCAGAAATAACAGGAAAAACCATGAAAGCTCTCGCAGCATAACAAATGTGGCGGTCTAATGCCCCTGCGTCAGAGGACTGTAACGCGGGGACACAGGGCCATCAGAGCACTCAGAGAATCAGGACCAACAGGAAATAAGGGGAAAATGGGAGGGGAACAACACAAGAGATGATGGCAGGTTTAACAGGAATCAAAAGCACGATTGGCACAAGTTGTCCCACCGTGATCGCCAAAAAATTATCTGTTGATTAGTTTTGCCTATCTTCTTTTCTTTTTGGGGTTTTTGTTGTGTGAATGTGATAAGATGACAAGCAAGTAATCAAAGATCTGCTCTTAACCAATGAACATGAGATCATGAACCTAGGCAATCAAAGCTAGCTCTAGCATGGGCATGCTATCTCAATCAGACTAATGCTAAGGAAATAAAGAAAAACACACGCCGGGGCGTGGAGTAAGAAGTAAATGAAAACACACCGCGAGGGTAGGACAAGCAAGGAAATAAAGATATATGTGATTAAGGAGAAAGCTAATGCCCAATACCAAGGAAAGATGTGATCGCCACCAAAGTAAAAACAAGCCAAAGACTTGAATATACCTTGGAAATAGGTGGATGAAACACCCGCCCACGGGAGAGGAAACCAAAGAGAACCTGCAGGTCAGCTAGAAGTAACGGCCAGAACGCTGTGCGTCACTTGGAAGTGACGGTCGCTCGATAGACCGCTAGAAGAATATGACGCGCCTGCACAAGACCGTCGTATAACCTGCAATGACAAAGTATGAGTCCTTTTAACTCCAACTCTTCCAGCCGGCTAGAAGACTTGGGCCTCGTCCTAGTGAACCTGTAAACCTGCCAAAGAAGTGGAAGACAAGAACAAAATAACCCAAATTAGCCCTTTCAATAATATAGCATCAATTCTTCAATAAGCAAAATATCATCAAAAGGAAAGGGGAATACTGTGGAGGTTTTGGTTTTTTAACCCCTCTGGGTGTTTTAAAAGATTAGGAGGATATTGAGATGATGAAAAACCAGTGAAAAATGTGGAGGAAGGAGAGAAATAATGCTTATGATGAAAGAGAGATTGAATGGAAACTCAATATGCAATTGTGAACTTTGGAACCAATGGAACAAATACTACCTTCACCAGGCAGCAAATGAACGTGAGAAGCACTTCTCCTTGATCAGACGTGGCTCTAGAATGCGGCAGCACTTCGACGCAAACACCAGTTTTTTCCTCCCTTTGGCCATGAAGTCAAGGGTTCTATTTATAGACCCTCAAACTCTTAGGTCGAGTAGAGGATAAGCCAGCAAGATAAAGGGATAATTCTTAGCAAATCCTTGAAGATAATATCACCAAGAGTCCATAGAAACAAACAGAAGGTTCTGAGGATCATATTTGAAAGAGATATCGTCAATCCAAGTTCTTATCTCGACCACGGAGTAGCAGAGAAAAGGCCTGAACTGCCAGGACTCTCTGAAGGAAGTAACGGCTGCACGACAGACCGCCACTTGGAAATAACGCCCCAAGGAACGTCCGTTACTTTCAACCTTATCCCAAAAAGATAAGATCAACGGGAAGAAGATCAAAGCAATAGGACTCTACAAGGAAATAACGGCCAAGGCATAGGGCGTCATACTGAAACAACGGCTACATGACAGTCTGTTATTATCAACGTATAAACTAAAAAGATAAGGATTGAAACAAGCCCTTAAGCCTTAGGACTCTTCAAAGAGTAACGGCCCATGACCCATCCGTCAGAATGAAACAACGCGCTTGGGACAGACCGTTATTATTAATGGAGTTCAAATTAATGAATGAGGGTTTTGCTAAGCCCTAATCAAAGGAAATGCCACAAAGAGCCATATCCGATCAAGGAGAAAGACCCAAGAAATAGCCTCCAAATCAATCAAGAGACTCAACGAAGAGTGAACAACTCGGAGCATCATATAGAATGAATAAGGAGATGACCCGACTTATTGGTCACAAAACGGGTGTCAACACCATCTTACTTTTTATATCAATGTAAGTTTGAGTCAAGAAAGTGTAATAATGACTTTTTGATATTAATAAAATTATAGTTTTTGTCATTTTCTGGCCTTATTGTGTGTCTTGTGATTTGCTCTAATTATTCATGACTGTTCGCTGCCACGTTCCAAGTAGTTTACGTTGCTATCGGTTTGGGACATGACATTTAAAAAGGTATCAACCTGTCAATCTCCCCCTTTTTAGTGATGACAAAACTAATATAGCAACAAAGTATAAAGGATATTTTTTTGTATACCATATTACATGTTGCATACTATTTTATCTTATGAAAAGAAAATTATTACAGTAATAAGGTGTAGAGGAGATTTTTTCTATATAACACACGTTGCATATTAAATATCTCCCCCTTTTTCTCAACAGCAAAAAGATAACTATAATATATAAAAGACAAGTTTATAGAATGTCTCATGAACACCAAGGCCTGAAGCATAAAGATGTCGAGGCACAATAAGAAGTACAATAAGAAGCACAATAAAATGACTCAGGTAGGCTTCCGCTTCCTGACATACCGACGCATGAAAGTGCAAGCAGAAGGGGAAGTGTGAGATGGTTCAGAAACCGTTGGAGGTAAGGAGATGAGAGGTGGCTCATCAAGGGGTTCAGCTGAAGGAGGTGGTGGTAAAGCGCCAGCTTTCTGAAGCTCATACTCGTAGAATGTCTCTCGATCAAGAAAAGCATCGAAGGAGAGAAAGGAAAGTCATTGCTACTCTCTTTCCCGACATATTTGAACATATAATTCAAGTAATTTTGGCGCCCAAGCAACCACGTTGGAAAAAAGGTCTGAACGAGAACTAGAGGCACCAGTCAGCAAAATGGATTAATGGTTGGTTCTAAGCCATATGTTCTGCCATTTCTTGATGGTAAATAGGTGTATCCTTACAGAGACGTCGCCACTCCAAAAGCGGATACTGATAACAATGAAACCGAATTTAGGCAATAGTGTCTGGAGTGGTGCGTTTTTCACAAATTAATTTGAGAAGAAAGGCATTATAGCCTAGATTGCTCTGATTTTGAAGAAAAAGAGCAGTGTTATTGCATAGCATTCAAATAAACAGGGCTCGATGACGCTCATCTCTTATAAATTGGGTTTGGAAGAGAGGGAATTTTGATCATCACCCATAAGAGGAGAAATAATTTAAAAGCAGGACCAAGGGTCAAACTCATGATAGATAAAGTTAGAAAACCAGTTTGGCGAGATATTGTGTGATTTGTTTAACGGGTAGCGAGTGAAAGGAGTAGGCTCAGGTGGGTGCTCAAAGCGAGGTGCAGAGGCGGATTGTATGGCTTGAGAGGTGGACTCAGTTGGTGGAGAAGGAGGGACAGATGATGGACCTTCATAGGGTTGGGCATCCTGGTATAGGGAGGAAACTCGATGAGTCTTTCTAGGTGGAGAAGAGGATACAAGAGGATGTATAGGTGCAGGTGGAGTTTGATATGTTGTATCCCTATGTTTTGATGATGTCAAACACTATGACTCATTTACGAGTTAGTGTTTTGATGCATTGGTTTTATGTTTTAATGATGATGGCATATGTTTAATATCGAATCCATTGGATTCATGCTCTTGATTATGCCATATTTTAATGCTCTAATGCTATATGATGTTATTCTATATGTGCAACAGTTGAAGAACAGGTTGACTGAAAGAAATTGGTTAAAGCTGTTGTGAAGCACAATTTTAGATGATAAGCCTTAAGTCAAAGGCCAAGCAGTCAACAAAAGACTAAAGAGGAACCAACAGTTCAAAAAGCCCAGTAAAATGCCAAGGTTTCTACAAATTAGTATATACAGGAAGCAATACATCTTTTGTCAAGCTTAAGAAGAAGGTTTTGGAAGAAGGAAAGTCGACTTCAAAGTCCTCTGGAGTCGACTTAGCAACATGCCTACAATTGAGTTCAGCATGAAGTGACCCGCTAGTTGAAAGATCTATAGCTACGGATTAGTGGTGACAAATAGGTGGTGAACGGTGTATAATGGGTTGTGATGGTGAAAAGGAGTCCACTAAGGGTGAAAAATGGACTATAGCGCTGAAAGCCTTAAGACGCAAAGAAGCCGAGTCGACGCAAGAAGGTTGTAGCATCGACACATCGAGAATGCAAAAACTACCCGCTAGCTAAAGTCACAATGTCGACGGCTGGAGTCGATTAAGGGTGACAAATCGGTAGGTAGTGGTGACAAATGAGCAGTTGGGGAGACATAGAGCTCGGTATGGGTGAATAATAGACAACAAGGCTGTAAGCGTTGAAAAGTATGATGAACAGCCGACTCTATGTGTCCTTCGAGTTGACTCCAGTACAAGCAAACTCATAAATAAATGGAGAGGCTAAGAAGAAGAAGGCTGAAGAAGAAGAGTCGCAACAGCGCTCAATTGGCATCGACTCTGTCAAGAACAAAACATCAAATAAAGAAAGAACTGATGTTGAGCAAGGCTGACAAATCAAATCAAAGTCCAGAGTCAACATGATCAACACAATCAAAGCAACTTCAGTCAAAGCTGACTTAGCCAAAGTCAACTCTAGTAAATCTCAAGACTAGCCACATTGATCCAGTCAAGTTTCCAATCATGTTGACCTAGTCAAAGTCAACATAGTCAAGCGACGTAGTCAACATAGTCAAGCTCAGAGTCAAAGCAGTCAACGTAGACAAATACTTCACATGGGTAACAAAAGACTCATAGGGGTGACATATGCTGGACAAGGATAACAAAAGGGGCAGTAACGGTGACAAATGGATTAATGCGACGGCTAAGGCAAAGAGGAAAAGTAGCTAAGGCGACGGCTTACGCAAACGAGGGTGACAAATAGCTAGTATGGCTGACATATGTGCGATAAGGGCGTAAAATAGCCAGTAAGGCTAACCAAATTGCTGCATCCCTACGATTTTGATGATGTCTCACACTATAAATCAATCTTCTATCTCAAGAATAATTCATGCTTCATCATGTAGGACTGTGCAGTTCATGTGGTTGTCAGTTAGGTATGCACTACTTGATCATGTCTACACACTGTCTGCATTGTCTGGACTCTGATGGGTCGATGCTCCACCTCTTATGGGTCGATGCTCCACCTCTGGTGGGTCGACGCCACCTTTACTTTCCAAGTCCATACATTGAATTTCATATTCAAAGTATGTACATTGGTCTTCACCTGAAGTCCATACATTGAACTTAATATTCAAAGTCTGTACAACCTCTAGTCACTGTACAAGTCCATACACTGGCTGCACTGCACAAGTCTATACATTGGCTTGGGCATCCAAGTCTAGACATTGATTCACTATTCATGCCTTGATTCGAAGTCTGTACAGCGAGCGGCATTCATCAAATTCTGTACAGCCAACTCCTTCATTGATTCCATGTCTGTAGATCACTGTGTCAAGCCTCCCAAGTCTGTACAACCACTGTCCCACTTGGACTTGAAGTCTATACACTGGTCGGTGGACGCAAGTCTATACATTCGACTGTTCAGCCTGTGATCAAGTCTGTACAGCCAGGGAGACCATTAAGTCTATACACTCATTCACTGTATCTTGCACGAGGTGAAGTCTGTACATTGGCTTTAGTTTTTCAAGTCTGTACATCCTTCTATTGAAATTCCAAGTCTGTACATCGGACTGGTTGAGCAAGTCTGTACAGCGGTTGCATTCCCATAAAGTCTATACATTGGGACTTTTACCTACGTTCTGAACTAAACTGAGTAAGTCTATACATTCCTCATATCTTTTACCTACGCTCAGTTCAATAAGTCTGTACACTGGGAACTTTACTGACGTTGCCTTGCCAAAGTCTACACACTGTGAACCTTCAAGTCTGTACAGACTTTACTTGTTCAAGTCTGTACATCGTCCAGCTCTTTGGAAAGTCTACACATCTCTACGTCTATACACTCAGTTATCCTTCAACCCTATACACTCGATATCACCTTCAAGTGTATACACTCTCAAGTTGTTCATACTTGTCTATATGTTGTTTTCAAGTGTATACACTTTCTCATTTGACACACTTGCTTAATTGCTGTTTCTAAGTCTACACATTCGATGCCTTCATGCATTGTTCTCTTCAAAGTCTATACATCGATGTCTATACATTGAAGTCCATACATTGCATACAGTTGTGCTTCACAAGTCTACACATTGCTGCTCTTCATTACAAGTCTTTACACTCGTCCTCCTTCACACGATCAACTCTATACATCCATTGTCTTGCCTACTGAATGAAGTCTACACACTGAGATCGCATGAACACTTACAAGTCCATACACTGAGCTCGCATGAAGACCTTCAACTCTACACACTCTCACACTTGACACACTTGCCTATTTGACATCCCTGAGTCTATACACTCGAGGGCTTCATACACTTCACAGAAGTCCACACATTTCCTCTGTTGTGCTAATGCATTATTCCGCCAGTCTATACACTGAGGTCGCATGAGGACTCACAAGTCTATACACTCCCTCAGTGTACACACTTACTCATCTGCTATTCTAAAGTATATACATTCGTATCTGATAGAACTAACTAATCACATTTCCTTGTTTCTGCCTGCAGATGATTCAGGTTAATGATTGGGCACGTCAACTGAGGATGGTACCTGGCACGTGATCCGAGAATGCTCTGGAAAAGGAGGGTATGAGACTCCCTCGTGTGAAGGCCTGAAACTCAGGTCGAATGCCATATAAAAGGTGCCTTCTGCGATTAGATGGAAAGAACTGGAGAAAAAGCTGAAGAGCAAAATCCCTGAGCAGAAGAAGGAAAGAGAGAGAGCCTCCACGTTCCAGAAAGAAGATAGAGAGAAAAGATTTGAGAGTATTACTGTGAGAGAAAAGTCTGAGTGAGAGAGAAGAGTCCAATTTGCTTCTTCGGAAGCTACATTTGATTTTGGTTTTTCTGAAACAATTTGTGTTCATCGTTGGTCTTGTTTACATTTCTGTTTTTCCTTTTATTTCTTCATATATCTGATTTCGAGTTGTTACCCTCCGGTGTTTGGAGGAAGGGAGAGTTACTCCGGTTCCCCTCTGGGCTGCAGAGGAAGAGAGATCTGTGATCTCTAGTTTTGCCAGTGACGGGTTGTCATTAGCAGGTTCCCTCCGGGTTGGAGGAAGGGAGAGCCATCTCCGGTTCTGGTCTTACTGGTACTAGGTCCAGGTGTCAAGCTCTGTGGGTAGCAGAGTTTGGTTGAGGGATTTGTTTCATTTGGTTGTTCAAGTTGTGTGGCAGCATATTGTTCACAGACTGAGTCTGCAGTTTTCTAACAGTGGCTAGTGGAATCCTTACTCTAGTTGGAGTGAGGGGTGGATGTAGATTGTGGACTACAATCGAACCACCTTAAAATCACTTGTCTCCTCTGTGGCTTGGTATTATCGTTTGTGCTTTCCTTCTGTTCGGCATTGTGTTTGTGTGCGGACGGCCTCTTCCAATCGGACCTTATTATCCTGTCTTAGTTTCTCACTGCGTTAGTTGCATTGTTTAGCCATATCTGAAGGGTTGTATTTCGAAGTAGTGAGTTTCCGCTGAGGTTTTCTAAATTGGGAGTGATCTATTCATCCCCCCCTTCTATATCACTCTTCGCTGCGCTAACATTTGGTATCAGAGCAAGTTTGCATCATGTGGACGAACGGTCAGGGAAATGCTAATGGTCTTAGAAGCTTCATGGCTGAAGGTCAATCCATTAGTCGCCCTCCATTTTTTGATGGTAATAATTATCTCTTTTGGATGAACAGGATGGAAGTGTTTATCAGAGCACAGAGCCACAAGCTGTGGAGGGTAATCACGGTTGGCCCGTATGATCTGCCACCGAACGAGGATGCGTGGATAGATGACCATGTCAAGCTATCTTCACTCAATTGGACGGTGCTGAACATCATCCAGTGTGTTGTTCACCTAGAGGAATATGCCCGTATATCTGCCTACAGGACTACCAAGCGAATGTGGGATGAGCTGCAATTAATCTACGAAGGTACAGCTCAAGTGAAAGCCTCGAAGGTAAACCTCTACACCTCTAAGTATGAACTGTTTAGGATGAATGCAGAGGAGAATATTATTGAAATGTATGCCAGGTTGTCCTTGATCACGAACACACTTAAGGGGCTACGGAAGGATCTAGCTGAGGCAGACATAGTCAGGAAAATTCTTAGATCCTTATCCCCGGCATGGCACACTAAGGCCATCGTGATTGAAGAGTCAAAAGACCTGACGACCTTGACAGTGAATGAACTCATAGGATCCCTCATGACCTATGAGATGAATTTCAAAGGAGGTGGTGAAGGAAGTGATAGGAAGGCTAAGAATGTAGCTCTCAAGGCATCCCGCAACAAGAGTAGCAGTAGCAGCAGCAACAGCAGCAGCAGCAGTAGCGGTGAGTCTGAT
The DNA here is from genome assembly GCA_022559845.1 of Amorphophallus konjac. Classification (NCBI taxonomy): domain Eukaryota; kingdom Viridiplantae; phylum Streptophyta; class Magnoliopsida; order Alismatales; family Araceae; genus Amorphophallus; species Amorphophallus konjac. The sequence continues at coordinate 371,230,470 of CM040121.1, forward strand.
GGCTTCTCAGATCTCGACCAGAAGAAGCAGGTAATGCTCACTTGTCAGTTCAGTAAATTTTTAAGGAGAAAGGGGAATACCTTTAGGAGAAAAAAGCCATACTCCTTTAACAAGAATGTTGAATCTATCAATCATAGGGATAGAAATCCTAAGAGACTGACTTGTTATCATTGTAACAAACAGGGACACATGAAAGGCGAATGCCCAGATCTTCAGAAGAAGGGTCCCTACTTCCAGAAGAAGAACACAAAAGTGCAGAAGAAGAAGAAGCCACAGGCGATGGTCTGCACATGGAGCGAGGAGGAAGAAGATCCTGAAGATACTTCCTCAGAGGAGCATGAAGAAGGAATTTGCCTTATGGCAAACAGTGAAGAGGAGGTAACCAATGTTTTTGAAAATTTTACAATTGATGACTGGGAAGATGCTTATGCTGAGTTATTAGATAAATTCAATTCTCTTAGTAAAGAGCATAGGGTTCTGAAAAGAAAATTTGATACTAATGTTGAAGAACAAACCCAGGTCTGTGAGGAAAATCAGAAACTAAAAGAGCAACTAGAAGAAATGACCTCACTAAGAAGAGAAAATGATAAGCTCAAGGGAGAAAACCAAGAAAGTCAAAATCAGCTCAATGAACTCAAAATAGGAATTGAAGAAAGCTTGAATGAAAGTAGAGTGAACTCAGAAAAATATGAAGCTTTTAAGAAAGTAATGGTGAACTTCTAAAAAATTCTGAGTCCCTTCAAAAGGAGCTGGAAGACAAACAGAAAGTTTTGGAAAACTTTGTCCAAGGAAAATCTAGTCTGGATGCTATACTGGGGGCTAGGGTTAACTTCAATAAGGAGGGTCTAGGCAATGACCCAACTTACAAAAGACCCTTACAATTCAAAACCATTACCTTCTGCCCACAGAAGGGAAAAGAAAAGCTGGACACACCATCCAACTCAAACAGCAGTAAGGGAACTCAAGGTCAGAAGGAAAGTCCTAAAAATAGTGCTGGTCAACCATTCAAAATGGGAATGAATTCTGTGAAGAATTTCACTAAGCCTACCAATCAGAACATAAATGGTAAATGGACCAAGCAAGTGGATCAGAAGAAAAGCTGGAATTACTACAATTAGATGGGTCCAAAGAGGACCTACTGGAGAAATGATCATCATCTTCAAAAATCTGTTGATCAACAAACTTACAGAAGATATCCTAGGAGTGGCAAGCCTAATGAATGGAATAGAACTTACTTCTCCAAACCAGCTGGACTTAATTTCAATAAACCAGAAGTAAAGGTACCAGGGAAATCCATGCTGAAGCAAATTTGGATTCCTAAACACTTGATTAGTGATTTGAATAATGTCCTTAGACCCAACTCATCTTGGGTTCCAAATCACTCTGCTTGATGTTATTTGTGTAGGTCGGCCTGGCAGCTGAAGACAACAAGTGGTACCTCGACAGTGGTTGCTCCAGGCACATGACAGGTGACCGATCCAAGTTCAGCAAGATAGAGATGAAGGTAGGGGGTCTGGTCAAGTTTGGAGGAAAGAACAAAGGTAAGATTATTGGAGTTGGTACAGTAGGTAAGTCTTCCACAAACTCCATTGAAAAAGTTCTACTTGTGGAAGGTCTTCAACACAACCTGATTAGCATTAGTTAGTTATGTGACAAGGGTCACAGGGTTGTGTTTGATGATAACTCATGCAAAATCTTTGAAATAAATTCTGATGTGGTTAAATTTGTAGCCAACATGATTAATAATGTCTACATGCTAGACCTAGATGAGGAATCTGAATCTAATATTTGTTTATCTGCCAATTCTGAAAATGATGCTTTTGAATGGCATAGACATCTAGGTCAGGCAAGCCTTACTACTTTAAATAAATTGATCAAGCATGATTTAGTGAGAGGCATGCCTAGAATTAAATTCAATTCTATTTCAAAATCATGTTGTAGATATCATGAATGGAACAATATGCGATGAGCAAATAACAAGGATAAGAGGAGAATTGAGAACAAAAGGACCGTGATCGCCACCAAGGTGCCGGACGTGATGGACACGCCGTACCTTGGAAAGAGGGGGAGTACTCGCCTAAGCTGCAGTGCTGGAGAGATGAACGGCTCCTGGAGGGCCGCCTATTGGATGTATGGTCTTACGATAGACCGCCTAAGTGCGCTATAGAGGGTGCGGGAGGAACTACCACTGGAGGACGGACGGTGCTCTGTTGGCCGCACCAACAGGATGAACGGCGCTTTCTACACCGCACACGATGTTGAATGGTTGTCTAAAAACCGCACACGTCCACCACGTAGTAAGTTGCAAGGGGTCCAACCTCCACCCTCTCCGGCCGGCCAGAGGGGATGGGCCTCGTGCTGATGGTTGCTGACCTGCAAAACAATGTAAGAAACACACAGAAAAGACCTAAATTAGAACTGGACGGTGTAGTAAATGTCAATATAAGAAGAAATGAACATAAATGAATGGCAAGGGGGATACCTGGGGGTTTTAAACCCCTAGGGTGACAAAAGCATGGGTGGATGTGTGCATGATAATGAGAAAGAATGGGGACGTAGGGAGAAAACGATGCATGCGATGAAGGGAAAGTGATGAAAACTATAAACGAAAAGATTCAAGACCAAACTACTCCCTAAACCGGAGGCTTGTATGGACGTAGAAAGCCTCCCTCCTTGGTGCTAGGTCGCTCAAGAATGCGGCAGGGCTTCGCCGTCGACCAAAATCCCCCCCCCCTTTTTCAGTCCGGCCATTAGGGTCTATTTATAGAGCCTAGAAAGCTAGCCCCGAAACTAGGGTTTAGAGCTATTTTGAGGTTGAAATTATAAATGATAAATCATAGATATTATCATAATCTCTTATCCAGTCGAAACGGCATCAAAAAAGGTTGATTATCCACAGAGAAATCGACAAGAGAAATCATGGATAAAACCATGCATAAAAGGGATAAAAATCTGTTAAAAATCACCAATCGAAAGGATGAACGGTTTTACGATAGACCGCTCAATCTGATGGGCGGTCCAGTAAAGACCGTCCAACACTGTCGGTGGAAATTAAGAAAATCAAAAAATTAGCCCAATTATCGCTCGAACTGACCGAAACGTCCGCCGTTGGACACTCAAAGATGAACGGTTCTTATAAGCCCGTTCAAATGTAGAGCGGCCAACCAGCGACCATTCTAACCCTGTCGGTGATAATTCAAATAATTGGATAATCATCTGACAAAATTGGCACGCGTAGGACTCTGAGATATAGGTGGTTTGAATTCGCCCGTCCATTGGTTTGAACGGGCCTGATAGGGCCGCACAAAAACCTGTCGGTGAATATTCAGAAAATCCTCACAAATTAACCAAAATGTATGACCGGTGTGGGTTCAACCGCCCCAGTCCTGAATGGCTGATGTTGGACCGTTCATGCTCTTGGATACTTGACTTTCATAAAACACGTTCAATTAATCAAAGCCAAGGTCCAATAAGCCCTGAATTGATACGGACTTTAACAAGGAGGGAGGCTACCCATAAAATGGGCCTAGGACGTGCCACAAAAAATGGCCCAATGAATGATGGATAACTTAGGGCATCAACTAATGGGAGTAAGAGAAACCACTTAGCTTATCGGTGAAAAAACGGGTGTCAACAGATGCCCTCCTTAACGTCCTTATTGCAGGGGAGCGAGAGGAGGTGAAGCGGAGGTGACATGGAACATGGAGCTGGAGCGGAAATGCAGCGGAGTGGACCGGAAAAGTGGGCGTTAAGGTAAAACGACACCCGTTTCTACCAACAAGTGTTGAGAATCTTCCAGAAAACTCTGAACCGAATGTAAGGAATGATTAGACCGAAAGTGACGCCAATCTGGAGGAACTAAACTAAAATGAAACAAATCGACAAGGCCAACCTCATGGGGGACACAATCCCGTGGTCCAATGAGGGGGCCACAAAATAAAAAAAGGCTAAAGTTCCAGACGGGGACCCTTCAATCAACCAAACCAAACGAATCGACCAAAGAAAACCTTCCAATTCAGAGTGGAATTAGTTCTTCTTACTCAAGCATTTGAACATACAGCTGACCATCACTGATGGGACATTCTTCAACCAAACCATGGGGTATGAAAGCTCAAAAGATGCGTATGATGCATGCTGGGCTAAAATAAAAGAAATTGTAAAAACAAATGCGAAGAAAGATTAAAATATAAAATACTCGAGAAGAATATTGCTAAGCTGAGAATATCAGAGTCAAGATACCATCCGCAACCACAGTGTGTAGGATAGAACCATCCTCCCCATGACATCCCAACTTAACGGCCTATCCGAAGATTAAGTACATGTCCTGGATCATCATTTTTTTTTTGTTGAAGGGGAACATCAGATCCTGGAACACGTAGATAACCGACTGGTTCCCGAGATAATACAATATAATACCATATAGTAATGCAGTAAGGGATATAGGGATAAAAGGCCATACCTGACTTACCTGTGCAGGCGAAACGGCACGTGAAAGCTTGGATTGCTGTACGTGAAATTGTTAGCAAGTTTTACAAAAATATCAAAATCCATCAATTGAAGTGCAACCAACATTAAAGAATGCACGGTTAAGAACAAACCGCTCCAAGTAGAACGGTTACGGGTTAGCCGCATATATCAGGGAATTTGAACCGACTTAAAAAGCTTACCGTTGAGTATAAACGGTCGATGGAGAACCGTACAAACCAATGGACGGTCTATCGCTAGACCGCGCAACGTCTGTAACTTCGAAAAAAAATGAACCCTTCATCTCCCTCCACCGTAACCGACGATGGAGGGAACGAAGGCCAACCCAGGGCCATTCTACCCTTCTCAACCCCTTCTCTCTACCTCTCATTCTCCCTTTCGTTCCCTTTCGCCCTCTCCATGAGCCAGAAGCACCAAGCGAGGCGCTCCGGGATGGCCGGGGAAGAGACAACCATGCCGCCGCCATCGACGACCGCCGCCGCAGCACACACCGAAGAATTGCCGCCGGAGAGGGTCACACCCACGCCCGCGGTAGAGGGAGAAGCCGGCGCGATTATGGTCATGGAGGAGGTCCCTGCCGTGGACGAGGACGCCGGAGAAGAAGCACCGCCGGAGAAACCGGCCAAAAAACCACGGGACCCCGAGGTAGGTCAAAAAACTAAAAACCCTCCCCATTTCCATTTTTCTTTTATTTTGTGCCATGCATGCTAGCTTAGGGGGGGTTAGAGGGCTTAGGTGGCTGGTTGGGGGGCTATGGCAGCCTCCCCGCCAGCCGGGGAACCTCCATCGTCGTCAGGGAAGACGATGGTGGGACGGTTCAACAGAAACCGCACAAACAAGGACATGCGGCCCTTATCGGACCGCTCAACATCATACGGGCTAGGACTAGCCGTTCAATACCACACAGCAAACGAACCAAACCAAAGCAAGGACGGTGAAGGAGTCACCGTTCAAATAGTAAACGGGCCACATAGGTCCGTTCAAATACCCATTCAATGCCAAACTAAACGGTCCCCATAGGACCGTCCATTACTCATACGGCCCAGGGATGGCCATTCGACCCTGGGCGAGTGATAGCCCGTCCAAGATAAGAACGGTGGAAGGAAGACCGTTCTTTAAGCTGTGAGTTGAATTCTTGAGGATCTTATTTGAATGACACAAAATGCAAAACTAAATTACTAAAATGCATCTAAAAATGAATGACATGAATTCAGGGGAAGCGTAGGACCCGCACCTCGTGGCTGCAGGTCCGCGCAGTGTACTTGGCACTGTCGGACTTCTAGAGGGAGCGGTTGGCTGCCATGGGGTTCACCCCCTTCTTGAGTATTGAGGTGTGTCGCTTCGACGCAGCTCTACTCTATGCCCTGCACGACCGCTGGGACCCAGTGAGTCGGACGTTCCTTTTCCCATGGGGGCACATGGTCCCCAAGCTAGAGGATGTGGCCAAGCTCACGGGCCTACGCGTGCACGGGTCACCAGTTAGCGGGACTACCTTTCCCGACTACCGGGGGTTTTCTCGGGAGTTGCAGGGGTTACAGCTGCGGCACCCCGAGCGGCAGTCGACCCTCCTACCCCGGGTTGCTCTCCAGGATAGCCTAGGTTTACGACGAGCGGGCATTGCGGTGGGCGAGCAGCCGGAGGAGCACCTGGAGCGGCTGATGGGGCTGGCACGGCTGAGAGTTGCTGCAGGACCAGGAGCGGAGGCTGACCGAGTGCTGAGGTGGTTTCTGATGCTGATGTTCGGGTGACTCCTCTTCTCCACGTGAGCGGACATGATGAGCTGTCGGTTCCTTCCCTTCCTCCAGGAGCTGGAGCACGTGGGCGACTACGCTTGGGGAGCGGCAGCCCTTGCGTTCCTCTTCGACACTCTGAGTTCGATGGCGCGTCGGACGATGCTTGGGGGCTTCTCCCCCTTACTCCAGGTATGACTCTTACCCTAGACTTAATTATGTGACTCTGTGTGTTTCCTACATGCTGACACAGTGCTATGATGCAGGTGTGGGCCTACGTGTACCTGCGTGGGCTGGGCAGAGGTGAGGAGACCCGTCCTGGGCTCCTGCCGATCGCACGGAGGTGGACAGCACCTCGGGAGATGGCGGCCCTGAGACGACAGGTCCGGGAGTTGCAGGATGACCTGGACGCTCTACCGTATACCTCGGTATGCTTCTAGACTCAGATACTCTAGTTAAATGCAATTCTTATATGGTTATGATGATGAGACTTTTTATTCTATGCAGGTACGGTGGACACCCTACACGGGGGAGAGCCAGGAGGGCCAGCCGTGGGTGACTGAGGCCCTCGCCTTCTCCGGACGAGACGTGTGGCTTCACTGCATGAATGTGGTGGAGCCACTACACTTCAGATTGGTGATGAGGACCACCGGGGTCCATCAGCCAGCCATCGAGTTCCCTACACCTGAGAAGGTGGGGGAGCGGGTGACCAGGACGACACGGGGGCTCGGTGACGCGTACGACTGGAGAGCGAGGAACGCCACCCAGATCACCGACTGGACCGTACGAGGGCGAGTGGTGACCGCCTGGGCTGAGAGCGACAGCGCGTACTACACCACGTACGCATGGCACTACCGGGACCAGGTGTTCCGGGGTGCTCACCGACCGGTACGACTTCTAAACTTAAATTCCTTCTATTATGCTTACGATTCCTATATGATGATGCACTGACACATGGGCTTCTAAATGCAGCTGGACCCTGCGGGATGAGTGGCGGAGTTGCAAGGACTCCTGCACTCTACCATCAGGGAGCGGGATGAGGCCCGGCAGGCCCTGGCCTTACTGGTGAGTCTTCTACACCTTACACTCTTTAAATTATGCAATTCTATATGATTATGATTATGCATGTGACTGACCTAGAGTATTTGGGTGCAGCGTGCCGAGGGTGCTCAGAGGGTGGGACCAGACGCCCCTTCCTCCTCTACGACCCAGACTCCGGCCGACCGGGCTGCGAGAGATGCGGAGTTCACTCGGATGGTAGCGTGGGCCAAGGTGGCCGAGGTGGCGCTCACTGAGAGGGTACACAATTCCAAACTTCCCCTTGCTTATTGTGCTTATGAATGAAATGCTTATGCAGCTGCCTAATAATGATATGCAGACGGCCGAGCTGACCCGCCTCCAGAAAGAGCTGGAGCAGAGCCGGGTAGTGGCTAGGGAGGAGGTGGCCCGGGTGCGCGAGGAGGCCGCGCGGAGCAGACCGGCAGACGCAGTGGAGACGGCACTCCTCCGGGCCGAGCTAGAGCGACTACGAGCCAGTGCTACCGAGGCGGACCGTTACCGGGCAGAGGCAGAGCGTTACCGGACTAAGGCAGAGCAGGCCCGTCTATAGGTTGCCAGGTTGGAGGGCAAGGTGGAGGGTCTGAAGGAGGCGAGTCGGGAGCACAGTAGGGTGACTGCGAGTGGCAGCCACGGTACCTACGGCTCCGTGAGGAGTTACTTCACTAGTTCCTCCGGCCATCGGAGGACCGAGGAGGAGGAGCGGTGCCGGCGACGGCGTGATGAGGCGACCTCGGCGATGCCTCCCCCAAAGAGGCATGAGGACGGTGGAGACAGCGACGGGGGCCAAGGAGAGGGATAGGCTTGACTGTGTACTGGGCCCGTCTTTTGTACATGACGTGATATGATATGATAGTGGTATGCATGTTTTTGTTTTGATTTTTGTGGGTGACTGTATGTATGCATGAATGAACGTGACTTAGCTACTAGAGGGGGTGAAGCAAACATGCGAGATTGAGAGGTGCGCCCGCCCTGAGAGAGGGACGCATACGCCAATTTGAGTGAGGGAGAGACGCACATGCTGACTTGAGTGAGAAAGAGATGCACACGCCGACTTGAGTGAGATGAAAGTGATGCACACGCCGACTTGAGTGAGATGAGTGATGCACACGCCGACTTGAGTGAGATGAGTGGCGCGCACGCCGACCTGTGTGAGATGAGTGACGTACACGTCGACTTGAGTGAGAGGAGTGACGTACACGCCGACTTGAGTGAGATGAGTGATGCACACACCGACTTAAGTGAGATGAGTGACGCGCACGCCGACTTGAGTGAGAGGAGTGACGTACACGCCGACTTGAGTGAGAAAGAGAGTGGCTATTAGTTGGGCAGGTGGATAGAAAGGGCGGACCAGATGGGCAGTTCTCATAGGGTCGCTCAAAGTGACAAACGGTTCCCAATAGACCGCTCCAATAGGATTTGAACGGTTTAATACTAACCGTGTTGAGTGACAAACGGTTTGTAATAGGCCGCATAAGTGGTTGTATCCGGGTTCTCTAGTAGGAGATGAACGGTCAGTTGAGGACCGCACGATAGGATGGGCGGTCTATCGTAAGACCGTCCAAGTGGATACCTTGCAACCCTTAAAGGGGACTCTATGGAGAGTCCTCAACCTAAGGGTAAGGTGATTTGAACCTATCCACACCTCATCCTAATTCGTCCTGAACCTATCCAACCCTAATCCTAAGAGGTCTAGGCTTCCTAACAAGCCCTATAAGTGGGGGAGGAGTCTAAATTCGCAACTCACACATCCCTTTCCTTCCAAACCTTGAAACCTTTGATTCTCATCACCAATTCCTCGTGAAGAGGGCTCTAGAGGGAAGTTCTATGGAAGGAGCATCTTTTGAAGGGCCAACACCGGCCAGAAAGGAGCGGGAAGTGCTCCAACGGCTAAGCTCAATCCCTCGGCATCTCAATGCTACTCCTATGAGAGAGGTAAGCTCATCATGGTTCATTCAACTTCTTTTACGTCAACTTCACTTATGTGTCCTCTCTCTCTTACGTTCTCTCTCCTCTTCTTTCAACTCCTTCCGGGCCCGAGGCGCTATTCTGGTTTGAAATGGGTGGCTCCCATGATCCGTGCTTTGCCCCTAGGGGTGACTTATCCTCTCAAATCCTGGCACCTACACTCCCTTTTAGTCTTAGGCCAGAACTACCCTAAGCTCTCATTGGATTGGCACAACATCTTAGCTTTGATAGAAACATGGCATCCTCAGACCCATACCTTCTTCTTTCCATCCTTTGAGGCCACGATCCTATTAGAGGAGGTAGAGACCTACTTCGGGTTCCCTAGGTCCAAGGTGGGGGAGGAAGACTTGATATGCCATACTGTTGCCCCTATAGACCCAAAACTCATCCTAGGAGGGTTCATACCAGACAGCAAAGACATTCGCACCTTTGTAGGTCCTCGTCATATTTACCTCCTTCCTATTAGTCAGTGGGTAGTAGAGCATTGCAAGAATAAATGCGGGTGGACCGAGGCCATAGCCAATGCTGCATCTATCTGCCTATGCGGGGCCATCCTCTTCCCTTCGGCTGACCATGTGTTAGAGATTCCCTTACTTAGCACCATCATCGGCCTGTGGCAGGGGCTTTCCATCTCCCAGGCCATCTTAGCCTACTTGTATGAGGGTCTCAGCTCAGCGGCCCTAGGAGGCCCTCTCTTTGGCTCTATGATTCTATTGGAGTGCTGGATGGGAGTTAGGATGAAGTTCATCTCGAGAGAGGATATTACTACTGTCAGCAGGATCTTCGGGAGCCATCCCCTTTACTTCATAGGAGGCGCCTTCAGGTTCTCTCCACAGGTTGAGTGCAGGACGGCCGAGATGAAGACCAGGGATGAGTGGCGCCCGTACCTCCACTGTCACGCCCCGAGCGCGGAAGATACCCGGAGACGCGTGACGAGTTTATATCAATCATGTCAATCAGAGTGGTCGTGTATTCGACACAAAGACAGAGATGCGTAAAAATAGCAAGATAACCCAATCCTTTATTTCATAATGGACTATTACAAATCCAATATTCTGTTTAATAAAAGGGAAAAGTACATAGTTGACTCAAGAAAATAGGAAAAAGACTAGATGACACTTGGAAAAGCTCTAGCTCTTTCACTCTTGACCATTCACATCTGATTGACTTCCATCGTCGTCGGACTTACCTGAAAAGTAAAAAGAGACAAACGGGATGAGCGAACGCTCAGTAGGAAATTATATCTCAAGTACTAGCAAGGGGTTTAAGTAATTACATCTTTCATGAATGCAATAAAGCTATGCATGCTCGCATGAAAACGACAAGATAGAGAGAATGTAATATCAAGAATAAGATGAACTAATCATGAACTTTCAACAAGATACTCAAGATATTCAAGCAAGTACATTTAACAAGTCATGTCAAGAATTTTGGCTATCATGTATCAAGCAAGTAAATTACCCTTTTTCGGGCCACGCATTTCATGTCAAGTCAAGTACAAGATTTATGTGGAATGTCCAATCTAGAAAGTAAAGTACTCGGTATAATGCCAGATACCTTATCATTTTAACTCCCATGGGCACAAGTACTTTCGGGTGCTCCTCCCAGGACCAGATCGGGCCCTATATGCGCAGGCATTTATCATGTATTTTGACATCCACTCTTGTTTATAGCCAACATAGAATTTCAATAATCAAGCTTGTAGACATGTATGACAACTTTGATAGAATAGAGTCCAAAATATGACAAAGGACATAGAATGGCGATAATAACGGTATAATCACGATATCGAAAAAACTAGGTAGAATATGGTTCCCTTAACTTGGGTACCATGACAAATCAATATGGACATTCTATATATAGAATTTAGGTCCACATGAACAGTATATCAAAGGTAAGATACCATCATTCTTATCATAGAATTGAGGTTTACAAGAATGACATGATATGGCATGATATCATCATCCCATTAATAATTTCTTATGTTATACTCTTTGTATAATCATAAGGGCCGGTATCCCATGGTTCTTTAGAGTGACATGGCAAAGATCGTGTAATGGGTTTTTAGGGTACAACCAGCTCAGTCGACCTTGAGGGAATCCAAGGCTACGAGGAGTCTTACGGAGGTCTCTATGACTAACTCGCTAGTCCAAAGGAACGGAATGTCCAATGGAGAGCTTGTATGTCAATGAGAGTTGAGTGTGATCGACAAAACAATCGTGAAACGTGGGACTATACTCACGGAGTGGAGAATAGTGCCGATATATATACTATATAATATATGAAACCATCGGTTAACAGAATCAGGATAAAAAATCAGTTTACAGAAAATAACGACTTAAGCATAGTCGTTTCTCAAGTAATTATCGCCTAACGGAAGGGCGTTTACATATGTTTCCATTTTGGCAGAATTTTCAATAATTCAGAAATTTATCTAAAACGCACCCTAGACAGGGGCGTTTCTTTGCAATGAGACGACTACAGTAGCAGGCGTCTTTTTATTTACAATATTTTACAGAATATATTTATTTTCAGAAATTATCAAAAACGCGCCCTTGGCAGGGGCGTTAATCATTAAATTCTTATTTTTTTACAGAATATATTGTTCAGGATTTTAACAGAAACGCGCCCTACGAAGGGGCGTTAATTTTTAATTCACGCCCTGTGATGGGGCGTTAACACATGGAAAACGACCTAGTGTAGGTCGTGAATTCAAGAAATTTCAGAAATTATCATGAACAGGAAGAAATAAATTTCAGGATAACAATCATATCATCATGACAAGAAAATTGGCAGGAATTCACAGGTAGAGTCATGCAGTATATTAGTTTTGATATTCCATATAAAATGAATTTTTAAACCGTGAACGATTATTAATTTCAGGTAATTTCATGGAATTAACGCCTGTGTTTAGGGCGTCAAATCTAGAATTGACGACCTGGTCAGGGTCGTGTCTTGTAAAATAGCGCCCTTGACAGGGGCGTCTCTTTCAAAATATTGCAGAAAACGCATTAAAACTATAATAAACCGTATGCATGTCATACTAATATACATATATCTTAAATTATTTTATTTGGGCTACAGTGACTTGAGAAAACCTACCTTAATTGATAATCTGAAGATTGAACCGTGAAGGTTTTGGGAAGAGGATCGATGCTCTGTTTATAACAGGCTCTTAAGATGGCAGCTACTGGCTGATGGCTTTGATGAAGAGGACGCAGAAGAACCTTTGTTTCTTCAGTAAATCAAAAGATGCAGATCCTACAGAAGAAACCAATATTAATTTCTTCCTCGTGTCTGACCAGAGGGGAAGGAAAAGAACAATACCTTGTTCTTTCTCGTATGCAGAACTCCCTTAACCTGTATTAGAGGAAAAGAAGATGAAGAACCATTAGTTCTTCATGTAACCGAAGCAAAGAGAAACTATATGAACTGCTACTACGTACCTTGTAGTTTTTCCAAACGCCAAATAGCGTTTAAGGTTCGATCAGTAGGTTATTTATAGGGTTTTGGAGTCCTAACAAAAGTAGTGTTTGATTGAGGGTAATATATCCCTATTAGAGTCCTTGCCCTATTAACCACTTACTAGATTAGCTTAATCCTTCACAGGATAAGCTCTGGGTTCGAACGGTTTTGGAATGTAATTAACGACTTTGGTAAGGGCGTCGATTCTTGAATTGACGACCTGGTTCAGGTCGTTTCTTAAGAAGCGCCTTTCGGTAGGGCGTTCCTTTGTTTAAAACACGCCCAAGATAGGGGCGTTTCTTGGCCTTACCATTTTTGACGTTGGAATTTGACGCCGTATGGTGAGGGCGTCACTTCTTGAGTAACGCCTTAACTAGAGGCGTTTATAATTTAAATAGCGCCTTTATCCGAGGCGTTATTTCCATTTCACTCTTTTATTTGTTCATTCGTATATACTATATACTTTCCTTCTATTTCTAGGTATATATACATATATACAGGTTTATGTTATGTACTTATGTATATATATATAATAAAATGTGTTAAAAAGCCCATTAATTGCTTGGGTTGAGTTTGGGCCAATGGAGCTTAGCATTAACTTAAATATTTTTAAGGTTAATTGTTAATCCTTTATCAAGGCCTAATAATTTTATTTATAACTAGTTATTTCTATTTGGTCCTTTTTACACAAGTTTGCTTTGTTTGGAAGTCTTATTTGCTTATTTGTTAAACCTTACACATACGACTTATATCTTTTAATAATTCGCATGTATTTCCGTATATGCATAAATAAGGTTCTTAAGACTATCATAATTTTCCCTCTAAGGTTCTATACCTCATTGATTTGGTGTGGCTAGTTCGCACATACATTGAGATATTAGTAATCTTCCATTTAGAGATTTTATTGCTCATAAGTTCTTTAACTTTTATTAGTCCTTGTCCTAGGTATCAGAGGCAGGTTCGATCTGAGCAACCCCTTAGGAATATCACTTGACCAAGTATTTATTTGAATAAACTTTAATCATTAAAAATTATATACTTATGTATATATTTTATTCCTATTCCAAAATTACCGGGCGTTACACCCTCCCCCACTTAAAAGAATTTGGTCCCCAAATTCACATGAACTTCCATTCCTAATAGAGAACTAGCTATAACTTATTACGAGCAGAAGACATCTTCAGAATGAAAAAAGGGCTAGTTTAGGATTACGGTTGAGGGATACCTTCCGCATCTTTCCCTTTGGCAAGTTTGGTTAAATCTTGAACTCCTTTTGGAGGCTTCTTGGGGCGAGTAAAGACTAATTCTAGAATATCTTTGAAAGCAATTTGGCTATTGCGGCAATCAACCGTTGCCTGGTATTTGGATAACCAGTCCGCTCCTAGTATAACATCATACTCCTTTAGATCGAGGCATATGAGATCTATAGGTAAATTCCTACCTTGAACCATTACCTCACAGTTTTGGTAGTGATGAGTAATATCATTTTCACTTCCAAGAGGAGTAGTTAGAACTATTTTTATCCATTCTGGTTCTAACAGTAACGGGTCGGCAAACTTCTTAGAAATAATGGAATGTGATGCACCCGTATCAAATAAGACATAAGCACTTTTGGAACAAACTGTTAATGTACCTTCTACCAGTCCACCTTCTTCTTGCTCGGTCTCCTTTATTGCATGAAGTCGAGCGTTCTTTGTCACCGGGCGTTTACCATCACCGGCTTGGTCATTCATTAATGGACAATCGGGAATCCGATGTTCGCGACTCCCACAACGGAGACAAGCTCCTAATTTTCTCCAGCATTCTTCGATCTTGTGACCAGCCTTGTCACACTGCTTGTATACTGTATTAGAAGGTGTAGTGGTGATAGAGAAGGGCTTGGATTTCTTGAACTTGGAATCTTGAGAGGATGAACCTCCATTGTTGGGCCTCTTCTTAAAATTGGGTTTGAAAGAACCCGAACCTGTGACTTGCTCCTTCTTATCTTTTCCACGGATCCTATCAGATAGTTCCGTGGCATCTTCAAGTAATTGAGCTCGGCGCACTATTTCAGAATAAACTTGGATGTCCATAGGCGCCAGTTGAGTAATATAGTGGGGCCTAAGCCCATTAAGAAATCTACGGGCTTTCATCTTCTCCGTGCTAATAAGATGCTTAGCATATGTAGACAACCTGGAGAACTGAGCTTCATAATCTGCTAATGATAAAGATCATTGCTTTAATGCAGCAAATTCTGCAGCCTTCTTTTCTTGGACTCGGTCCGAGAAATATTTAGCATTGAAGTATTCCACAAATTCTTCCCATGTTACTTGAGTAGGATCGATGGTTGCTTCAATAGACTCCCACCAGCATCTAGCATCCTTTTCCAACTGGAAAGTAGCTAATAAGACTTTGTCCTGATCCGTGCATTGCATAACACGGAATATACGTTCAGTCTCCCGAACCCAATGCTCGGCATCGTCCGGATCGGTCGATCCCATGAACTTCGGGGGATTCATGCTCTTAAAGGCTTGGTGTAAGCTTCCAGCTCGTGGAGCATCACCCTGTGCTACCTGTTGTAGCACTTGAGTCATTCCTTGAAGGGTTCGCTGCATGTTGCGCCATTGAGCACGTTCGGCAGTCATTATCCTATAATTACAATAGCTACGTTAGTATTATATCACTGTGATCTTATTAAAAGACTCATTGACTCTCAACCCTTGGTTCTACCCAATCTCACTTGGTTAAACGTTCGACTTATCCTTGGACTTGGGTTTTTCCTAGGAATTGAATACCTTAGGTCTCTGATACCACAAAAATTGTCACGCCCCGAGCGCGGAAGATACCCGGAGACGCGTGACGAGTTTATATCAATCATGTCAATCAGAGTGGTCGTGTATTCGACACAAAGACAGAGATGCGTAAAAATAGCAGGATAACCCAATCCTTTATTTCATAATGGACTATTACAAATCCAATACTCTGTTTAATAAAAGGGAAAAGTACATAGTTGACTCAAGAAAATAGGAAAAAGACTAGATGACACTTGGAAAAGCTCTAGCTCTTTCACTCTTGACCATTCCCATCTGATTGACTTCCATCGTCGTCGGACTTACCTAAAAAGTAAAAAGGGACAAACGGGATGAGCGAACGCTCAGTAGGAAATTATATCTCAAGTACTAGCAGGGGATTTAAGTAATTACATCTTTCATGAATACAATAAAGCTATGCATGCTCGCATGAAAATGACAAGATAGAGAGAATGTAATATCAAGAATAAGATGAACTAATCATGAACTTTCAACAAGATACTCAAGATATTCAAGCAAGTACATTTAACAAGTCATGTCAAGAATTTTGGCTATCATGTATCAAGCAAGTAAATTACCCTTTTTCGGGCCACGCATTTCATGTCAAGTCAAGTACAAGATTTATGTGGAATGTCCAATCTAGAAAGTAAAGTACTCGGTATAATGCCAGATACCTTATCATTTTAACTCCCATGGGCACAAGTACTTTCGGGTGCTCCTCCCAGGACCAGATCAGGCCCTATATGCGTAGGCATTTATCATGTATTTTGACATCCACTCTTGTTTATAGCCAACATAGAATTTCAATAATCAAGCTTGTAGACATGTATGACAACTTTGATAGAATAGAGTCCAAAATATGATAAAGGACATAGAATGGCGATAATAACGGTATAATCATGATATCGATAAAACTAGGTAGAATATGGTTCCCTTAACTTGGGTACCATGACAAATCAATATGGATATTCTATATATAGAATTTAGGTCCACATGAACAGTATATCAAAGGTAAGATACCCTCATTCTTATCATAGAATTGAGGTTTACAAGAATGACATGATATGGCATGATATCATCATCCCATTAATAATTTCTTATGTTATACTCTTTGTATAATCATAAGGGCCGGTATCCCATGTTTCTTTAGAGTGACATGGCAAAGATCGTGTAATGGGTTTTTAGGGTACAACCAGCTCAGTCGGTCTTGAGGGAATTCAAGGCTACGAGGAGTCTTACGGAGGTCTCTATGACTAACTCGCTAGTCCAAAGGAACGGAATGTCCAATGGAGAGCTTGTATGTCAATGAGAGTTGAGTGTGATCGATAAAACAATCGTGAAACGTGGGACTATACTCACGGAGTGGAGAATAGTGCCGATATATATATTATATAATATATGAAACCATCGGTTTACAGAATCAGGATAAAAAATCAGTTTACAGAAAATAACGACTTAAGCATAGTCGTTTCTCAAGTAATTAACGCCTAACGGAAGGGCGTTTACATATGTTTCCATTTTGGCAGAATTTTCAATAATTCAGAAATTTATCTAAAACGCACCCTGGACAGGGGCGTTTCTTTGCAATGAGACGACTACAGTAGCAGGCGTCTTTTTATTTACAATATTTTACAGAATATATTTATTTTCAGAAATTATCAAAAACGCGCCCTTGGCAGGGGCGTTAATCATTAAATTCTTATTTTTTTACAGAATATATTGTTCAGGATTTTAACAGAAACGCGCCCTACGAAGGGGCGTTAATTTTTAATTCACACCCTGTGATAGGGCGTTAACGCATGGAAAATGACCTAGTGTAGGTCGTGAATTCAAGAAATTTCAGAAATTATCATGAACAGGAAGAAATAAATTTCAGGATAACAATCATATCATCATGACAAGAAAATTGGCAGGAATTCACAGGTAGAGTCATGCAGTATATTAGTTTTGATATTCCATATAAAATGAATTTTTAAACCGTGAACGATTATTAATTTCAGGTAATTTCATGGAATTAACGCCTGTGTTTAGGGCGTCAAATCTAGAATTGACGACCTGGTCAGGGTCGTGTCTTGTAAAATAGCGCCCTTGACAGGGGCGTCTCTTTCAAAATATTGCAGAAAATGCATTAAAACTATAATAAACCGTATGCATGTCATACTAATATACATATATCTTAAATTATTTTATTTGGGCTACAGTGACTTGAGAAAACCTACCTTAATTGATAATCTGAAGATTGAACCGTGAAGGTTTTGGGAAGAGGATCGATGCTCTGTTTATAACAGGCTCTTAAGATGGCAGCTACTGGCTGATGGCTTTGATGAAGAGGACGCAGAAGAACCTTTGTTTCTTCAGTAAATCAAAAGATGCAGATCCTACAGAAGAAACCAATATTAATTTCTTCCTCGTGTCTGACCAGAGGGGAAGGAAAAGAACAATACCTTGTTCTTTCTCGTATGCAGAACTCCCTTAACCTGTATTAGAGGAAAAGAAGATGAAGAACCATTAGTTCTTCATGTAACCGAAGCAAAGAGAAACTATATGAACTGCTACTACGTACCTTGTAGTTTTTCCAAACGCCAAATAGCGTTTAAGGTTCGATCAGTAGGTTATTTATAGGGTTTTGGAGTCCTAACAAAAGTAGTGTTTGAATGAGGGTAATATATCCCTATTAGAGTCCTTGCCCTATTAACCACTTACTAGATTAGCTTAATCCTTCCCAGGATAAGCTCTGGGTTCGAACGGTTCTGGAATGTAATTAACGACTTTGGTAAGGGCGTCGATTCTTGAATTGATGACCTGGTTCAGGTCGTTTCTTAAGAAGCGCCTTTCGTTAGGGCGTTCCTTTGTTTAAAACACGCCCAAGATAGGGGCGTTTCTTGGCCTTACCGTTTTTGACGTTGGAATTTGACGCCGTATGGTGAGGGCGTCACTTCTTGAGTAACGCCTTAACTAGAGGCGTTTATAATTTCAATAGCGCCTTTATCCGAGGCGTTATTTCCATTTCACTCTTTTATTTGTTCATTCGTATATAATATATACTTTCCTTCTATTTCTAGGTATATATACATATATACAGGTTTATGTTATGTACTTATGTATATATATATAATAAAACGTGTTAAAAAGCCCATTAATTGCTTGGGTTGAGTTTAGGCCAATGGAGCTTAGCATTAACTTAAATGTTTTTAAGGTTAATTGTTAATCCTTTATCAAGGCCTAATAATTTTATTTATAACTAGTTATTTCTATTTGGTCCTTTTTACACAAGTTTGCTTGGTTTGGAAGTCTTATTTGCTTATTTGTTAAACCTTACACATAGGACTTATATCTTTTAATAATTCGCATGTATTTCCGTATATGCATAAATAAGGTTCTTAAGACTATCATAATTTTCCCTCTAAGGTTCTATACCTCATTGATTTGGTGTGGCTAGTTCGCACATACATTGAGATCTTAGTAATCTTCCATTTAGAGATTTTATTGCTCATAAGTTCTTTAAGTTTTATTAGTCCTTGTCCTAGGTATCAGAGGCAGGTTCGATCTGAGCAACCCCTTACGAATATCACTTGACCAAGTATTTATTTGAATAAACTTTAATCATTAAACATTATATACTTATGTATATATTTTATTCCTATTCCAAAATTACCGGGCGTTACATCCACAGACTGCCCCCGGATAGATTTGTGATGCGCCCGGACTTCCTCCACGACACCACTATCAGACTACCTCGGAGGGTGGGCTTGGACTTGAGGCTCATGAGCGATACTGCATTGGCGATGTACAGCCCACACAGGTGCTACCTACAGGTTGGACTACCCCGGACCGTGCTACCGACGCTACCCCACCTTCCCGTGCTACAGGCGAGGAGGATCGGGACAGAGGAGGACGAGCAGGCGGTCAGGAGCGTGCTGATTATGTGGGAGGTGAGCAGGGTGCGCACCCTACCAGCAGAGGTTGAGGAGGTTCCAGAGACACGACAGGCTTACCTTAGGGAGCTGAGAGAGATACGTCCCCGCGGGGATGCCCAGCGGGGGACAGATTGATTGGTTTATCTTTTCATGATGATATGGATGTTTAGAGTTTGATATGAGAATGAATAAGATTGATGATTGAGATGTTTTTTTTTTCATTGAGTTTGGATATTCTCTAATGTGATTACGTGCATCCATGGCTCGGTTGTATCTTCGATCTTCTGTTTGCCCCTGTGCTTACACAAAATGAATAAAGGAAAACATGTTAAATCTGTTTTAGGCTTTACCCCTTGCCCGCGGCAAGTTTAGAAAGTGACCAATACTTGATTTTGGTCAAGGGGGCAAGCCTTATCAACATAGGAAAAAAAAAACACAATGACAAAGTGCAATGCATGCGATGCATATGAGAAACCAAAATCTTTTTTGGAGGTTTTGAAAGATTTGATTTCTTTGAGTTTTGGAATATTTGATTTTTTGGGTTTTGAAATATTTAATTTAATTTTTTTTGGAGTTTTGAAATGATTGATTTTTGGGTTTTGAAATATTTGAATTTTTTTGGAGTTTTGGAATATTTGTTTTTTTTGGAGTTTTGGAACCAGCTCAAGCTTAAATAACAGGGACCCTCTCATCTCGCTATGGACTTCCCGAACTCAGCACGTGCGAAAAGGGGGCCGCCCGTGGCCGGGGTCAACTTTGCTCAACGGTGTTTCTGCCGAGGCCATACCCGGGGTGGGATTTGTTCCTGGGAAAATTGAAAAAGATTGAGTAGTGAAGCTGGTGGTAGGTGTAGAGGTTTTAGGGCTTGAGTTCTTCCCAAGACACTCCCCTTTTCAAAGAATCTGGTCTGTTGCGCCGGGGCTCTATGTCCGTTATCGAACCTACATCCACTCTAGGCACGCATACGACCGGGCTCATGATGTCCCGCGGGGAAACTGTACTGCCACTCTTGCCATGCCTAGTTGTATTATTTGGGGATTTTAAGAGCCTCGAGCTTTGTGCTCTCAACCTTGACTTTTGATTTTGCCCCTCTTCTTTCCCCTTTTTTTTGCTTTTCTTTTTCCTTTTCTTTGCAGAATAAAGTCTTAACGGGCTGCCCCTATTTGAGACCTCTTTTAGAGGGGGTCCAGGTCAGTTCTTGACCTCTTTATTCACCACTTGCCCCTATTTTCAGCCGAGAGAGAGGAAATACAAGGATCTTCACTTTCCCCAGGCATGGCCAAAGGAGAAACGGTGTCGGACAGCACAGGAGAAAACCGAACCACGGGCGGCTGTGTAGTGTGTGAGATGCTGGACCCAGGTCCTCCTTTCGCGATCAGGTGGGGTGCACCCCGCCATCGAGCCGTTGCTGGTTTTGACTCTATGGATAGAAACGTTTTAAATATAGCCCATTCCACGGGTTTGGCAATTCTTCACCCTCTGCGTTGATTAGACGATACGCATTACCCGGGTAAGCTTCCTTGATTACGAATGGCCCTTCCCAGTTGGGTTGCAGCTTAGACCTGGGACCTGCCGATCTGATGAATTTACGTTTCAACACCATATTACCCACTTGAAATTTTCTTTCAATGACCTTCCTTTGAAAATATCGCGAGACACGCTTTTGATACACCGAAACATGATTGGCCGCGTTCAGCCTTTTCTCATATAAGAGTTCAAGTTGGACTAGCAACGCCTCTCGACGTTCGTCGAGATTAAGTTCTTTGTCCAGCTGCACTCTTAGGGAAGGGATCAAAATCTCGTACGGGAGTACCGCCTCCATCCCAAAAGTGAGAGCAAAAGGAGTCTGCCCTGTAGGGGTACGGACGGAGGTGCGATAGGCCCATAGAGATTCTATCAGTTTGTCAGCCCAATCAGTAAATTTATGCGATTCGCATGTTTTCATGATAATTTTGAGAAGGGTTTTATTTGTGGCCTCAACTTGGCCATTACCTTGAGGGTAGTATGGTGATGAATGATGCAAAGCTATATTGAATTTCTTACAAAGGTCACGGAGTTCTTGTGATATGAATTGAGGGCCGTTGTCGGTGACGATGTCGCTTGGAACTCCAAACTGTGAGATGATGTTCTTCATAATAAAGTGGCATACTGTGGTGGCTTTGATCTCTGCATATGCTTCAGCTTCCGCCCATTTGGTGAAGTACTCCGTAGCCATCAAAATGAAGGATTTCTACTTGAGCGCAGAATTCGGGTCACCGAGGGGTCCGGTGATATCAAAGGCCCACATGGAGAACGGCCAAGGAGCAGAAAGAGGATGAAGAGAAGAAGCAGGAGCATGGATTTTGTCAGCATGGAGCTGGCACTGGAGACACCTACGGGCATACGTGGAGTAATATTCTTCTAGGGTCGGCCAGTAATAGCCATGCCTAAGAATCTTCTTTGCCAACGCATGTCCATTCACATGCCCTCCACATTCGCTGGAGTGAGCTGCTTCTACTACTTTCCAAGCCTCTTCGTCATCTAGACACCTCATTAGAACTCCGTTCAGAGCCCGCCTATATAACTCACCAGCAACAATCGTATATCTTGCAGCGACTCTTCTAATGGCCTTTGTCTGTTCAACATTCGCAGCCTCCGAAAATGTGCCATCCCTGCAATACTGCTCAATTTCGTAGAACCACAGCAATCCTTCTTCTTCGATGATTTCCTCAAGCTCCGTCAAGGATACTTCTCTCACCTCCTCCCTTTCTATCTTCTTCTCTACAGACTTCCTAAGGTTGTCAAACCAGGGATCCTGCGGGGAAGGAACATCTAACCGTTGGACCACAATGGTCTCAGTGGCACGACTGAGGGGGAACGCGAGGGAAGAAGCGAGTGACGCAAGTGTGTCAGCCAAGATGTTCTACGAACGAGGAGTATGAATATAGATAAGTTTCCGGAACTGCCTAGCCAAGAGCGTGACCAGATCTTGATAGGGCTTAAGCTTAGGGTTATGGGTGCGGTAAGTTGATAGAACTTGACGCAACACCAATTGAGAGTCTCCTATGATGTTAAGGTACCGCGCGCCCATGAGGTAGGCGTGCTTCAGATCGACAAGGAGAGCCTCATACTCGGCTATATTATTAGTGGCAGGGAATGAGAGTTGATAAGCAACAGGGATGGTTACTCCCTCCGGAGTAAGAAGAACGGCGCCAACTCCGCTGCCCTAGGAATTGAGAGCACCATCGAAATGAAGAGACCAGAAAGGAAGATGAGTGATTATTACCAAGTGTTCATCAGGGAACTCATCCTGGATTGAATCAGTACGAGGGATAGGAGAATGAGCGAGGTGCTCAGCAATAGCATATCCCTTGATTGCTTTCTAAACGATGAAGGTGATGTCAAACTGGGAAAGAAAGCTCTGCCAGCGAGCTAGTCTGCCAGAAAGGACAAGCTTTTCCAAGAGATAACAAATGGGGTCCATTCTAGAGATCAGCCTAACCTCTTGGGCGAGGAAATAGTGTTTAAGCTTCTGAGCTACCCACACGAGCGCCGCACAGGTCTTCTCCATGGCAGTATACTTAGATTCAGTAGGATTAAATAACCTCGAGAGGTAGTATGCTGCCCTTTCCCTTCCTTCATCATCTACCTGTGCCAAAATAGCTCCTAGGGAGACCTCAATCACAGAAATGTACAATATCAGGGGTTTCCCAGAGACGGGTGGTTGTAGAACCGGGGGATTAGAAAGGTAAACCTTAAGCTCCTCATAGGCCTTTTGGCATTGTTCATTCCATTCAAATTTTGCGCCTGCCTTTAACAGTTCATAAAATGGGCGGCATCTTTGCGAGTGTTGCGATATGAACCTCCTAATAAATTGCAAACGCCCAATCAAGCCTCGAAGTTCAGTAATGTTCTTTGGCGGCGGCATTTCCATGACGGCCTTTGCTTTGTTTGGGTCGATCTGAATACCCCGTTTACTAACTATGAATCCAAGCAATTTCCCTGACGTAACTCCAAATACACATTTCTTCGGATTCATTTTTAACTTATATTCCCTAGCCCTTTGCAACACTTTGGCTAGAATGGCGGGGTGATCTTCTTGAGACCTCGATTTGACCATAATATCATCCACGTAAGCTTCCAAGTAGACATGTATCATATCGTGGAAAATAGCCATCATCGCCCTTTGATAAGTGGCACCTGTATTTTTCAATCCGAAGGGCATGACAACATAGCAGTATGTGCCCCAAGGCGTAGTGAATGAGGTTTTTTCTTGGTCTTCTGGAGCTAGAAGGATTTGGTTATATCTAGAATAACCATCCATGAAAGAGAGGGCTTCGCATCCAGCTGTATTATCGACTAAGACATCGATGTGAGGAAGTGGAAAATCATCTTTTGGACATGCCTTATTTAAGTCCCTAAAGTCAATACAAATCCGGATTTTACCATCCTTCTTCATTACTGGGACTATGTTTGCCACCCATTGTGGATATAGTACAACTCTAATGAACCTGGCCTTATGCAATTTATCAACTTCTTCCTTAATTCTCAAGGCCATCTGCGGGTGGAATCTTCTCGCCTTCTGCTTAACGGGTGTTGCCCCTGGTTTTAGGATCAATCGATGTTCAACCAGTGCAGGGTCAAGACATGGCATGTCCTCATAGGACCAGGCAAAAGAGTCGATGTACTCCCTCAAAACCTTGATAAGCTCCTCTTCGACCAGAGGAGGGAGGTTAGTAGAAATAAGTATGGGCCTGGGATCCTCTTCTGTTCTGAGATTAATCTCTTTAGTGGGTTCATCCACTGCCGAGGAAGGCTCGTCAAACTTCTTTAAGCCTTATGCGTATAAATCAGCAGTGTCACCCACCTCACTTTCCTCATCATCAGCTGGGTCCTTCTCGTTCATGATTTCATATACCCCTAGTTCATCATTGCTCCATACCCCTTCCAATTCTTCATCATCTTCCAAGACGATCGTGATTTCTACAAATTCAGGGCACTTAAGAAGGGCGTGGCATCTTTCAGCCAGATATTGCAGAAACCTATCGGGAATGGTTTTGGGATGACGCGTCACGGGGCACGCTGCAGACGTGGATGGGCTGACTAGACTCGAACTAGACTCTACTCCCACTGACTCGACTAACCTAGGACACTCTGCACACTATACATCTACCCTAGGAGAGAGGAAATCTACTGGAAGAGAAATAGGGGTCTCGTGCCCCTGGGAACCTGAGAAGAACATAGCGTAATCTTCCATTGAGACCTCCGTTTTGAAATTGACATTTTTTTTTGGAGGCCGGAGGTGATCATGCAGCAGGAGGAGGAAAAAGACGGAGGAGGAGGTAACTGCATGGGGAACAATTCCGGAAATATGCAATCAAAGAAAGGATCAGAAGAAGAAACCCACATTTCATGGAGCTGAGCTCCGGGGGGAGGAGGAGTAAATAATGTTGAAAGATCAATGGGCCGGTAACGCCCACAAATACAAGGAACAAACAGAATTTCGGGCCTCTTCGTGAAGTGTGGTTCGACCAGGATCGGAGGAGAACGGGGAACAAACCCCAACTGTTGGAACCAAGAGGCAAGACGAGATGGGGACATAGAGTAAGAAATGACAGAGCTCCCCACTTCCCGTGGCCCCTGGCGTGCCAATGGCATCGGAGGACGCTTTACCAGCTACGTCTCCTTTTTCTTCGATTTGCTTTCTTTTTTCTGAAACAACTTTTCAAAACAACCAGACAAATCTTCTACGTCACCAACCACTCTTTGCAGCGGCGGTGGTGGCTCAGCGACCACACAGGCTTCATCTGCCTTTTCTTTGAGACTGGACGACGATTCCTTAAAGGTACCTGGCTGTAACGGCCCTTTTACAAAATGTTGCCGGTAGTGCCATGTTAATGGCACAGAGTCTCCAAGTACTGACATTGAGGATTCACGGTAACCGAGGCCTCGGCGGCCCATCTTCCTTCCTTTGGGAATGGGGTTGGTCCGGCCCTGTAACTGTGCACCAAGCCCCTAGCCCGGCTGATAACCCAATTTCAAAATCATCTGCCATCCTTTGGAATCTCTAATCTTGGATTTGACTTTCACATTGACTGGTGCAGTGGTGGGCTTGCGTGACGCATATGCCCATGAATAATTCAAATCCATCACTGACAGAACCGGCCTATTGGTGGGCCAGAGTGTAGGGAGAATCTTAGCCGCTATGGCATCAACATTTTGGACTGTGGAAATACTTTTTACCTTGACCACCCGCCCTTGGAATGGGAACTTCAAGCTTTGGTGGGCAGTGGAGGGTATGGCATTTAAACTGTTCAACCATGGACGACCCAGTATGGCTTTGAACATCGGGTCTATGTCCAATACATAAAATTCCACGTTCATGACCAAGGGCCCTAGCTCGGCCTGTATAGTCACGACCCCGTGACAAGCACGCCTGGAATTATCATAGGCTGCTATTGTAGTCGGTGTTGGCTTGAGCATGTCTTCTGAGATATTGCAGGCACGAAGGGTACTTAACGGACACACATTTATTGATGCTCCTATGTCCACAAGGGCAGACTCCACGGCCACTTTGTTTAGGGAAATGGTGATGCACAACGGCATCTGCCGTGCCTCAGGGGGTGCCAGTTCTGATTTAGAAAATGAAATGGAAGGTCCCTTGGTAATTGTTGCCAAAACCGACGGCAAACTATCTACTTCCACGTCCTCGCTCACCATAACTTTCTGCAGGAAAGTCTTCAAGGCGTCCTGGTGTAGTGGCGACCTCTTGATTAATTCCAAGACTAAGATTTTGGCTGGCATCCGGTCTAAATGCTGCAATAAATCATATTTTGTGCCCGGCACAGGGTCTACTTCTTCTGTTTCAACTGTGGGGGAATGAACTTGGAGGTTAGGTGCAGACGCACCCGAAGGGGAAAAAATTCTCTGGAAGGGACGCCCGCTCCGAAGGGCGCACTGTGATGCTTGCACGGCCTGAGATGGACCCCCGCTCGGTCCGGTGGAGTTGGTGAAAGGCGTGGTAACGGGGGTGAGGATGGCGGAAGTCGGTCTAATGGGCCCTGGTGGAAGGGAAATGGGTGAAGGGTCAAGCGGAGGGGTAATGACGGAGGGTACAGTGGGTGGTGGCGAAGGGACTGGTGGAGCGGAGGGGAATATAACGGGCTTAATGGGTGGCGTGGAGGGAGCAATGAGTGGTATAGTGGTCTGAGTGGCGGGTTTGAGGATGGAGGGGAAAGCATGTGCAGGGGAATGGTGGTGGTGGAAGGCTAGAAGGTGTGCGGGGGTTTCATCATCAAAAGTCCACCCAGCGCTGGGGGCTGGGTGCTGGACAATACTCACTTGTGCTGGAGCCAGTGTCGGCGGCTGTTGTTGTTGCTGAGGAGCGGGTTGATTTACTGGCATGGGATTCTGATGGATCCCGAGGTCTTGTTGCTGCTGCTGGGGTTACTATTGCTGCTGGGGTTGCTGCTGCTGCTGCTGGGGCACCGCCTGCTGCGGCCTGGCCTGTCTCTGTCTTTGCTTGATATCCTCAATCAATTGGTGCATCTGAGCCCAATCAATCCTCTGGCCCTCATGCAGGTCATACACCAGGTCTCTGAACTGATAGCACCGTTCTATCGTATGCCCGGGTTGCCGATGGAATATGCAGTATCGAGACTGATCGGCTGCCGGATTCCAATTTGGACGCTCAGGAGGCAACTGAAGATCACCAGTGTACATTTAGGCAGAGAAAAAATCGGGCAAAGTTTCAGGAAGAGGAGGGTAATGGGCCCTCTTTGGACTCGGTCGAGTAGATCCATAGGCGGCGGGGGGCGGAACATTGTTGTATTGTGGCGGCCGCTGAGGCTGTTGGGGTGGCGGAGGTGCTTGTTGCAGATATTGCGGGACTTGGAAGGTGGGCTGGGGAACTTGCGTAGTGGCAAACTGGGGGTTGCGTGAATGCTGGGGGAAGCGGGGTGGAGCGGCCTGGTGGGGGAACTGAACAGCCTGGACCTGCTCATTAATCTGTACTCCCTTAGTGACGGGGCCCTGGGATTTTCTGGGAGCCTTGGGTTTCTGGGCCTCAAATAAGGAGTGGATGGGGGAGTCTTTGAACTGGGTTTGTATGAACCGAGCTCTGCTATATAACTGGTGCATGTTTGAGATATCATTCATTGCCAAGATGTTCTTGAATGTTGGCGTGGCGTTGGAGATCAGCAACTTCACTTTCTCTTCTTCCAGGATCTGCCCGGGCACACGTGAGGCCATCTGCCTCCATCGGTCTGCATAGGTTGCAAAGTCTTCCTCCGGCTTCAACTTCTCGGCTACCAAGTCAGTAAAAGAATATTCGGGTCCGACTCGATCTTGAAATCTCTGGATGAACCTTTCCTTGACGGTCTTAAAACTCTCGGCCTCCTCCATGGGCAAAGTATAGAACCATTCTAGGGCGACCCCCTCCAACAATCGGTGAAATAAATAAGCCATTAGATGGTCATCTTGCTGGAACTGTGCTGACTCATTTAAGAACTCCCGGACATGAATGAACGAGTTGCCATTCCCGTCATATTTACGGTACACGGGGAGCTCAGACTGAGAAGGAAAACGAATGTCCCTGAAGTTAGGGATAGGGACATCAGCAAGAGATTGCGGGCCGACCCGCTTGTGGAGGAGATCAATTTGTTGCTGCATAGCAGCCCATTTGTCAAGAATTTCCCATTCCCGGGAAGGAGGAGAAGGAGCAGGAGGAGCAATACCTGGATAGGTGGTTAAAGAATAAGCTGATTGAGGGGGCAGCCCGGAAGAGGGATAGTGGGCCGAGGAAGGGCCCATATCTGCATGAGCCAACTGGGTTGTCCCTGATTGCAACCTAACGAGATCCGCCGGGGCTACGAGGGCCTGCGGTGACGGAGAAATCGTTGCGTATGAGTCAAGGTAAGGAACTAAGGGTGAAGAGGCGAGATCTCGCGCTGGATCCTGAGCGGGCTGTGGATCACCAGAAGATGAATCTGTAAGATAGGGAAACGTATCAGAGGGCCCAGGGGATCTCCCTGGGGCAAAACCCTCCGATGGCTAAGTCAGTAGAGCTATGGTGGAAGTGATAATGGGGGGAGGAGAGAGCTGATGCGCGAGAATCCTCTCCACCAAAGGGTGAAGCGAATCGTGCTCAGGAGCTTAGGGTGTATGAATGCCTAGTTCATCTTACCTTCTTCCGGAGGGTATCCCTTGCTTAAATAGTGCGCCACCTTCAGGAGTCCTGTAAGCTGAGGGGTTCCCGACGGCAGTTACGTCTTTAACGGGGGCTTTCATGGCCTGATCGTGGGAACGTTATCCCCTTAGAGTCCGGCGTCTCCCCTGACTCTCCCGCTGGCGGAGGACTCTGAACGGCTGCACCTGCAGATAATCAACCGGCCTTACCGAGCCTCGGGGATGCTAGCTCATGTCCGAGCGATAGGCATGGCCCGACGAGGGTGGGGTCGGATAGGTCGGCTGGAGCCTATCTCTCTCGGACGGGGAGAGGGCTTTAGGCCGGACCTTCCTTGGGACCTGACCGTTGTCTCGGGCCCTCCGAGCCTAGAAGGCCACCAGGGAGAGTTAGTTCCTCGAGTCTTATTTATTGGGCTTTTCTTCCCTAAGTGGGCCCTGTGGGCTATCACTCGGGCGGGCTCGCCTGGTTGGACCTTGTGGGTCTTGTTGGGCGTCCTTTGTGGTGGGCTACGGAAATCCCCCTCTCCACTTGTCCCCCTCCTACTCCCGAGCCAAGGAGGCTCGGATGAGTAGTTTTTCGAGGCTTTGGACCGGCGTGGCTCAAGTGGGTGGAATTCCGTTGGCGCTATGGAGCCGCTTATAGCGGTCGCCGAGGCCCGTAATGATGATCCTGACGGATTCGAAACGAAGGGGCCCCCCTTTTTCTCGGAGCACGGAACGGCGCGCCGCCACCCTCAGGGGTTTTTAGGGGGCGCTGTTCATCGTTCTAGGCTTCCAGGGTTTTAGGCTTTCCTTGCTTCTTGATGCGCCGTGAGAGCACAGCGGAGACACGGAGCCTTGCGGCGGCGTTCGAGGAGTTGGCGAGGATAACTGCAGAGGCGGTCCGGCAACTTCCTTCTCCCCCGGAGTCTTCGAGCTCGTACGAGGGATCTCCTCCCGACTCGATGGTGGATCAGAGTCCGGAGCTTGCGCCGGTGAGGCGGGAACCCGTCCCCAACTGTAGTGAGTTGGGGGAAGCGGAGGTGCGGAGGCTGGAGCATCGTTTCCGCCTGCCTCTCAGATACCGCTTTGTTGCCGCCACTCCGTACGAGACGAGTCTGGATGATCATGATGAGCACATTTGCACCTTCCTTCTGGCTTGGAAGAGTGGATTTCGGCTCCCTTTCGATCCTTTCGTGCTGCAGCTTCTTAATTTTTTCCGGTTGGCGCCTATTCAGTTGGTGGCCAATTCATATCTGCTGCTCTCGGCCTTCCGGATTCTTTGTCGTCAGCACGACATTTTTCCTTCCTTGGACCTCTTCCACTTCTTTTTTGAGTTGAAAGCGCACCCGTTGGCGGGGAAAGGCTTCTACTTCATCCAGGCGCAGAGGAATAGGAGCTGCATCTCGCTTGCGGCGAAGGACTCCTCGCACAAGGGGTGGAAGACCCAATTCTTCTGGGTGAAGGCGGTGGCGATGGACGAGATCTGAAGATGCCGGACCTCGCCCAACTTTCACCCGAATCTGCCCCCTCGCCAGGAGGAGTTCCCTCCCCACGTGGAGTAGCAGGTGGCTCGTCTACTGGAGAACCGTCAATCGACCAAGGAGCTGGTGACGCCGGAGAACATCCAACGGTGTCTTCTCTCGTGATTGACGTCGACAGGTACAGCTCTTGAGGCTCTTTTTCGGGGGTGGTTGCTCTTTTCCTCCTCCTGACCGGGGCTTCTTCTTGTTGCAGACGTGAGGCGGGAACCTCTGGAGGAGGCGGCCGAGGTCATCGATCTGGGAGATGACTCAGCAGCCGATGAACCTGACGCCTCGGTGGGTCGCGTCCATGCCCGAGATAAGGGCAAGGGGGTGGCCCCCGAGGGGACTTCTCGATCGACCGGCCTGAAGCGCAAGGATCCCCTGGCGGGGAAGTTGCGGGAGGCCACGAAGGCCAGGAAAAGGGCGAAGAAAGCCAGTTTTCCTACCGCCGTCGGGGGCGATTCTGGCTCGGCGGCACTCCCCCCTCGGGGGCAGGATGGGGCCGACCCCTCCGGGCTGGCTCTCCCATCCGCCGGGCGAGAGGGGGCCGAGGAGACCAGGGGCCCCGCAGAGGGAGGTGATGGGTCGGCTCTCCCCTCTGTGGGGGCAAAGGGGGCCGGTGCGGTGTGGCCGGTGCTGGGACTGAGGGATTGGTCGGCGCGGATGGGGGTTCGCCCGCCAGGGCGTCGCAACCCCAAGTGGCGGCAGTTGCTGGTGCGGTTGATCTCGCGGCGCCGGTCGAGGGTGGGGGTTCGCCCGGGGAGGCGTTGCAACCCCAACC
Source organism: Amorphophallus konjac (assembly GCA_022559845.1). NCBI lineage: Eukaryota > Viridiplantae > Streptophyta > Magnoliopsida > Alismatales > Araceae > Amorphophallus > Amorphophallus konjac. The sequence continues at coordinate 371,261,331 of CM040121.1, forward strand.
GACCGTGGCGCGCGGGGCGGTCAGCTTCGCTGCCCGAACAGGGTCTTCGGGTGGGGTGCCCAGGGTGGAGCAGTCCCCTTTGCCGGAACCTCTGGTCAGGCTCGGTGTCTCGGGCGACTTGTACTTGTTCTGTCGGTCGATCGCCGAGAGGGGGGGAGAAAGGCGCAACACTCCCGCCGGGGTCCTTGATGTCTTGATGGAGGGCGGCCTAGTCATAGCTCGGACAGCGGCCGTGATGGTTGAGGCTCGCCTGGACCCTTGGTGGATGCGAGGGAAAACTAGCCCGGCTCGAGGGGGAGCATGAGGGGCTCCGGCGGGAGTTCCTCGCATTCAGGGAGTTGGCGCGGTCGAGCCGGCGGGAAGCCGAGGCGCTGGCCGAGCAGCTAGCAAGGGCCCAAGAATCGCTCGAGAGGAAGAGCAAACGTCTAGAAGACGAGCGTCAACGTCACATCGAGCTGGATGGCCTCTGGGAGCGTCAGCGTGCCGAGCTGCAGGATCGGGCGGAGGACGCGGAGCGCCTTCGCGCTGAGGCCGAGGCGGACCGAGCCCGGGCGGAGGGTCGGACGATCGAAGCCGAGCGCAGGATGGCCGAGCTAGAGGAGCGTCTGGCGAGGGCGGAAGAGCGTGCGGCCGAGGCGGAGCGGGCTCGGGACGGGCAAGTCAAGGCGGAGGTGATCGAGCGCTACAAAGGCTCGGAAGCTTACTCGGCCGACCTGATTGAAGCTGCCCTACCCTACTACGAGGTAGCGCTCCGCCGGGGTGCCCGAAAGGGATTCAGGCAGGGCTATCGCCAGGCGATGAGCTATGCCAATGAGCACCTTGCCGGGGGCGATTTTCCTTACGGCCAGAGTTATGACTCGGATGAGTCAGATTCCAGCTCCTCATCCTCGGCCGGGGAAGAATCGGAGGAGTCACCTCCAGCGGGGTCACCAACTCCGGAGGTCCAGGAGGGCTCACGACCGGGACAGTTCTCGCACAGGCGAGGTCAGTGTCCGGGCCAGCCCTCACCGAAGGTACCGGGGGTGACGCGTCCCCTACTGCTGTTCCCGAGCTTCAAAGTGGGCCCGAGGCCGGATGTATTATGCTTTATTTTGCCCCTTCCCCTTTTTGTCTGTTTTTCCTTTTGTAAGAGGATTTCTTTATGGGAGGCAATAAAGGACTTACTTCGTTTGATCGTTATCTTTGCCGTGATTTGGCTGGCGTATCGGGGGCAGTTGGAAGGTGCCGATATTTTCTGCACCGTTTTCGCATGCCGATTCGAGAGACTTTTGGCAGGGCATCCTTTCATTCCACCATGCTTTGAAAGTCGAGGCGCTTCGCGAATCCCGCTAGGGCGGGGGCCGAGGAATTGGAGGTGACCTTCCAAGGGAGGTCCTATAGCGTGTTTTCGAAGGGGGACTCATTTAAGGCACGTGGCCTCCCTTGGCCTATAAAAAAGGATCGAAGGGTGCTCCTTCCCTCTTAACACTTAGGACTCTCGCCGGTGGTCTGCTCTTGTTCCCTCGTTTTTGCTCTGCGTTGCGCCGCCGCGATCGGAGCATGGAGGACCCTTCAGAAGATGACGCCGCAGATGACGGGGAGCGGCCGGTTCCAGCTGTCCTGGAATATCGGTCGGGTCCCACGGTCGCCGCGCGTGCATGAGACGGGTCCGACGGTCGCCGCGCGGATCTGGAGAGGGCTTCGACGTGCGGGGGTACGCCGTTTGCCTCCTCTTCGCTCCGGCGAGGCTTCCGGGCGGACGCCGAGATGGAGGGCAGATGGGGGAGTTAGGGATGCCGGCCGCCATTCCCCTCCGTGGGAGGGGAGGAGGCGGCTCCAGTTCCTTCCTCACCTCTGTCCGCAGCCTCTTTCTCTCTCTTTTGTTCTTCATTTCTTTAACTCTACGGGGGCTGCTTGCTTTCTGTTCGCCTCCAAAGAGTTGGTAGTTTGGCAGAGAGGAGACCTTCACGGCGCTCCTTTTTCCAGGTTGTTGCCAACTTGGAAGGTAGCCTTCCTCGCGTGAAAGGTGGCCTTCTCCTTGCTGTCCCTCTGTCACCTTTGTCACGGTCCACCCGAGCCAACTGGATCGACCATCTCTTGTCCGAGCCAGTTTCTACGCGAGGCAGAGTCAGTGGCTGGATGCGAGAAGGTCAAGACCGAGTCGGCCGGGCGATGGCCGTTTGCCACGGTGCTAGATGGATTTTTGCTTTTCACTATGTAATGTACTGGCAGTTGCCTTTCTGATGTACCAACAGTTATCTTGTATGAATGCAAAAAAAAGGGGGTTTTATTTCACCCGATTTGTTGATACAGTTTTCAGAAATAAAATCTGTGTAGTGTGGTTGCGTTCCATGTCCGGGGAATGGGTTCCCCTTCCATTGTGGCTAACCTGTACGCACCTTTCCCGAGCGTCTCGATCACTCGGTAGGGGCCTTCCCAGTTGGGGGATAGCTTGCCCGCCGCCTCCAGTGGTCGAGACGCTTCGGTCTTCCTGAGGACGAAGTCCCCTAGTCGGAATTGTCTGCCTCGGACCTTGGTGTTGTAGTATCTAGTGAGGCGGCGCTGGTATTCTGTAGCTCGGACGTTCGCGATCTCTCGGAGTTCGTCTGCCAGGTCGAGGTTCTCGAGCAACTTCTGCTCGTTTGCCTCGGGCGAAAAGCTGATCACTCGGAGAGACGGATTGGCGATCTCTAACGGAACGACGGCTTCGGTGCCATATACCAGTTGAAAAGGGGTCTCACCGGTTGCCGTCCTGGGGGTCGTTCGGTGCGACCATAGTACGCTAGGCAGTTCCTCGAGCCAGCTACCCTTAGCCTTGTCGAGTCTGGTTTTTATGCCCTTCAAGATGGTCTTGTTGGCATTTTTAACCAGCCCGTTGGCCTGAGGGTGGGCGACCGAAGTGAAGTGGTTGCGGATATTTAGGTCGGCGCATCTGTCTCGAAAGTACCGAGAGTCGAATTGCCGCCCGTTATCGCTCACTATCACTCGGGGGATGCCAAAGCGACAGATGATCGATTTCCATACTAAACCCCAGACGACTGTCTCGGTGATCCTTGCTGTAGCTTCAGCCTCGATCCACCTGGTGAAGTAGTCGATGGCGACGATGATGAACTTCTTCTGGGATTGAGCCGTTGGGAATGGCCCAAGGATGTCGATCCCCCACCGAGCGAAAGGGTAGGGCTCGGTAAGGGTGATAAGTTCCGTGGCCGGCTGATGGACCAAATGGTCGAACCGCTGGCAACGGTCGCAATGTTGTGCGTAGGCCGTGCAGTCGCGCTGCAAGGTCGGTCACCAGTACCCCTGCCTTAGCAGGACTCTGGCCAGCGACCGACCTCCTGAATGTGCTCCGCACAGGTCTTGATGAATCTCTTCAACAGCTTGGCTTGCTTCGTCGGGACCGAGACACTTCAGAAGGGGCCCGGAGAACGACCTTCGGTAGAGAGCGTTGTCGAGGATGACGAAGTGCCGAGCTTGGTACTTCATTCGACGGGCTTCCCTAGGGTCGGAGGGCTCCCGGGAGTCCCGTAGCCAGGACAAGTAGGGGGAGCGCCAGTCACCGGGAGCGGCAGAGTCAATGGCGAGGAGCTCCAAGTCTATGCTCGGGTGCTCGAGCTCTTCTAGGAGGACCGATCGTGTACCTTCCGGGTCTAGGGAGGAGGCCAGTCGGGAGAGAGCGTCCGCCCGAGAGTTTTGCTCTCTAGCTATTCGGACTACCTAGAACTCCTCGAACTGCTGGGCCAGGCTCCGGACCAACTGTAGGTATTTGATCATAGGTTCCTCCCGAGCTTCGTACTCGCCATTGATCTGGCTTGCAACTAGCTGGGAGTCGGTGTGGATCCTGACTCGCTCGGCCCCCAACCGTCGGGCCATGCGGGCTCCCGAGATAAGGGCCTCGTACTCGGAAGCATTGTTGGACGCCAGAAAGTTGAACTTTAGGGCGTATTGCAACTCTATTCCTTCGGGGGACTTTAGGAGGATTCCTGCGCCGCTACTGACCGAGTTGGACGATCCATCGATGAACAGCTCCCAGGTTGGCCCGGTTGCCGTCGGAGGCCTGTCCTCGACCGGAACGGTGCTCTCGGCGATGAAGTCGGCGAGTGCTTGTCCTTTGATAGCTGATCGCGGCCGATACGAGATGTCGTAGGCCCCGAGCATGATGGCCCATTTGATGAGTCACCCCGAGGCTTCGGGATGGGCCAGAATCTTCTTCAGTGGCTCGCCGGTTAGCACGGTGATGGGATGCCCCTGGAAGTAGGGTCGGAGGCGCTTTGCGGAGGTAACCAACGCTAGCATGAGTTTCTCGGTTGCGGGGTACCTCCGCTCGGCCTCGCTGAGCACCTTGCTGGTGTAGTAGACCGGCCTCTCGACTCCCGAGTCATTTCTGACTAGGACCGAGCTAACCGTTGATGGTGTCGCCGAGAGATAGAGCAACAAGACCTCGCCCGGGACGGGCTTGGAAAGCACCGGGGGTGAAGCCAGGAACTCTTTTAGCTCGGCGAACGCTGTCTGGCATTCCCCATCCCATGCGAACGTAACAGATGCTATCTTGGGCCCCCTCATCAGCTTGAAGAAGGGCAAGCATCGTTCGGCCGCACGGGACAGGAAACGACTGAGAGCAGCGACACGCCCCGTCAGACGCTGGACGTCTTTAATGCACATGGGCGGGCGCATGTCCAGGATGGCCTGGACCTTGTCGGGGTTGGCTTCGATCCCTTGCTGAGTGACCAGGAAACCCAGGAACTTCCCGGATCTTACTCCAAAGGCGCACTTGGCGGGGTTGAGCTTCATGCTGTACTTCAGGAGGGTGCCGAAAGTCTCGGCGAGGTCGGTGAAGTGGTCTTGGGCCCTCGGGGACTTGACGAGCATGTCGTCGATGTAGGCCTCGACGTTCCGACCTAACTGTCCCTCGAACATATGGTTGACCAGTCGCTGGTATGTGACTCCAGCATTCTTCAATCCGAAGGGCATCCGGGTGTAGCAGTACACGCCGTAGTCGGTGATGAAGGCGGTCCTCTCGACATCTTCAGGGCTCATTCGGTTCTGATGATAACCTGAATAGGCATCTAGGAAACTGAGTATCTCGTTGCCCGAGGTTGAGTCAACCAATTGGTCGATGCTCGGTAGCGGATAGCAGTCCTTGGGGGTGGCCTTATTCAGATCGGTGAAGTCTACGCACATTCGCCACTTGCCCGTAGTCTTTGGCACCCAGGACGACGTTGGCTAGCCACGTTGGGTATAGGACCGGTCTGAAAAGACCAGTTTCTTGTCCCTTGGTGACCTGCGCCTTGATGATCACCTATTTCTCGGGCGCATGCTTCCTTCTCCGCTGCTGTACGGGTCTCACGGTGGTATCGAGGTTGAGCTTGTGTGTCACAGTCTCCTCTGGTATACCAGGTAGTTGATCATCGGACCAAGCGAAGACCCGAACATACTCAGAAAGAAACTCCTTGTATTGCTGCTGTTCCTCTGTGGTAGGTCGGTGCCGATCCTTACTCCTAGGGCCGGGTCGTTGTTCAGGAATACCGTTAATAGCTCGCCACCTGGCTCGGTGGTCACGGCTTTTCCTTCGACTCCCCTGGGGCCCTTATCCTTCCCGTCCGGCCTTGAGGCTTCCACCGAGATGTTGTAGCACCTTCTAGCCGTGGCCTGGTTACCTCGGACTTCCCCCAACCCATTTTTGGTGGGAAACTGCATTTTTTGGTGATAGGTAGATGGTACGGCCTTTATTCGGCTGAGAATTTTTCGGCCGAAAATGGCGTTGTACGCTATCATACCTTTAATCACTATGAAGTCCACTATGACCGTAACGGTTTCGGGTGGGGTGCCGATAGTGACCGGCAGGCTTAGGGCTCCCTCGGGGTAGGTGGCCAGGCCATTAAACCCGCAAAGGGGCGTTCTGATCGGGCGGAGCTTGGATGGGTCTTCCCCCATCTTGAGAAAACAGTCATAAGATAATACATCGGGGGCGCTCCCACTATCAACCAAAATCCTATCTACATTACAGTGATTTATCGTGGCCGAGATAACGAGGGCATCGTCATGCGGGGTGCTCAGCCCTTCCAGGTCTTGGTCGGAGAAGACTATGACCTGGGGCTCCATCGGCGGGCCTCTGGGGGGCTCTAAGACTCGGCTGGCTCGCTCGGCATGACGTTTCCTCCTTCGGCTGGTGTCGCCGCCCGATGCCGCTCCTCCGGAGATGACGTTGATGTGGACCCCTCGGGGGGCGTTGTCGATCTCCTCTGTGGCATCTCGGTCTTCTTTGTGCCCGGTCGTGAACCGGGCTAGATGCCCCAGACGGATGAGGCCCTCGATCTCGTCCTGGAGCTGATGGCAATCTCCGGTGTGGTGCCTGTGGTCACCGTGGAACAGGCAATGCTTGTCCCGCTTGCAGTTCTTCGACCTCATTGGCTCGGGCTGGCGGAGAAGCTCCGAGTCCTTGATATCTTCATAGATCTCGTAGACAGGCGCGGTCAAGGGGGTGTACCGCTCGTACTTTCTCTTGCGCTCTCCTTCTCGATCACGCTTCTTACCCGAGCCAGGGTTTGGCTCGGAGGTCCGCTTCTTGTCCCCCTCCCGACCCGAGCCGGTTGCGTCTCGGCAGGCGCTGAGTACTTCTTCGCACTCGGCGTGGCGCAGTGCCAGAGTCACTAGCTCGGCAAGGGTCGAGGGAGAGTGGAGGACAAGCTCGCGGCGGAGATTCTCATCCCGGGTGCCCCCGGTCAGTGCGGTTGTGGCTGAGGCCACATCCAGGCGGGGGATCCTGAGGGCTTCCGATTTAAATCGGTGGACGTAAGTCTGGAGCCTCTCCCCTTGCACCTGTTTGAGAGCCAGGAGCCCCGCTACTGACCTTGGGGGGGCGCTACTAGCGAAACTCTCCTTGAAAATTCACCCGAATTGTCTGAAGTCTCGAATGGACCCAGGGGTGAGGGCCCGGAACCATGCCCGAGCACCTTGGACCATGGTGGCCGCAAAGGCTAGGCATTTGATGGGATCCGGCGTTCCATGAAGGGTCACCAGGGCGTCGAAGCTATCGTAGTGGTCGGCTGGGTCGCCTTGGCCGTCGTAGAGTTTGAAGGTTGGAATGGAGGCTCTGGGAGAGACCTCTGCCTTCAATATGTACTCGGAGAAAGGGGATTTCTCCTCGTCCTCCGGGAGAGAGGTCTTCTGCAGGGCGCGGAGGGCGCGCTCTTGCTCTGCGAACCGTCTCTCGAAATCTCGCAGCCGGAGGGACAGCTCTGGCTGCAGTCGCACCGTGGGGCTGGGGGGGGCGTCTTGGCGATCTCCGGGGGCACTAGTGCCCGGGCGCGGCGGCCTCGCCCCCTGCTTCCCTCTCCTCGGCATGGAGGAAGCCTTTTGCTCCGCAGGTGGAGCTTGCGAGGGTCCTCCGACGTCGTTGCGGACGAGCTGTCGGCCGCGGAGGGTGAAGCGGCCTCCGGCGGTGTGCTGCGTCGCACTCCTTCGAGGGGGACTTCCTGACGGGGTGCGTGACCTTGCGTCCCTGGCCGCCTGGGCCCTCATGAGCTCCACGAGGACGTCCATCTTTTCGTTGAGGGCCTGGAAGGCGTTGGCGCCACCGTCGAGGGGTGCCCCTGTCTCCGCCGGGGGGGGTGGCCTGTTGGTGGGGATGCTGGCGTTGGAGGGGGGACTCTGTGAGACCCTAGAGGGGGAGCCTCCCGCCGCCGCCATAGCCTTACCTGCCCCGTCAGCGGATCTCCTCCCTGAGCTTCTTCTCACCATCTCGGTTCTTCGTGCGTTTCCCACAGACGGCGCCAGATGAAGAGGCGAGATCTCGCGCTGGATCCTGAGCGGGCTGTGGATCACCAGAAGATGAATCTGCAAGATAGGGAAACGTATCAGAGGGCCCAGGGGATCTCCCTGGGGCAAAACCCTCCGATGGCTAAGTCAGTAGAGCTATGGTGGAAGCGATAATGGGGGGAGGAGAGAGCTGATGCGCGAGAATCCTCTCCACCAAAGGGTGACGCGAATCGTGCTCAGGAGCTTAGGGTGTATGAATGCCTAGTTCATCTTACCTTCTTCCGGAGGGCATCCCTTGCTTAAATAGTGCGCCGCCTTCAGGAGTCCTGTAAGCTGAGGGGTTCCCGGCGGGAGTTACGTCTTTAACGGGGGCTTTCATGGCCTGATCGTGGGAACGTTATCCCCTTGGAGTCCGGCGGCTCCCCTGACTCTCCCGCTGACGGAGGACTCTGAACGGCTGCACCTGTAGATAATCAACCGGCCTTACCGAGCCTCGGGGATGCTAGCTCATGTCCGAGCGATAGGCATGGCCCGGCGAGGGTGGGGTCGGATAGGTCGGCTGGAGCCTATCTCTCTCGGACGGGGAGAGGGCTTTAGGCCGGACCTTCCTTGGGACCTGACCGTTGTCTCGGGCCCTCCGAGCCTAGAAGGCCGCCGGGGAGAGTTAGTTCCTCGAGTCTTATTTATTGGGCTTTTCTTCCCTAAGTGGGCCCTGTGGGCTATCACTCGGGTGGGCTCGTCTGGTTGGACCTTGTGGGTCTTGTTGGGCTGCCTTTGTGGTGGGCTGCGGAAATCCCCCTCTCCAAAGGGGATTGGAGAATTTCCCTTATCGAGCTGCTGATGGGCCGAGGTGGAAGCCTGGCCTATTTCCATATTGGAATAGCGAAGGGCCTGAGGTCGGACAGGAGTAAGGTCGATGGGAGCCACAGAGGTGGTCCCAATAGCGGGAGACTTGATGGTAGCGGCAGTCGTGCCATGAGAAGGAATTGAGGTCGGCGCATCGGCCCCTTGCAAAGCCTACCGGATGAGATGGAGCTGGGTAGGGTCCAGCTGGGCCATCATATTGAGGATTAGATTGGGTGAATTCTGATTGGATGGATTTGAAAGAGAGGGTTGGGAACCTTTGCCAAGAATGGTTGGGATGGGAGGGGCAGTCCCCTCTCCTCCCTGCAGGTGGGCGACCCTAGGTGGGTCCTCAAGAAGGCCACGAGGAAGGGAGTCCTCGTGGGACTGAGAGAAGTCGTACGACGACATGGAAGATGATGAATCGAACAAGGGGTTGGAGTATGAATGGAAATAAGAACCAACCCTAGGAGGTGATCTTGAGGGAAAGAGACAATCCCACATGCACCAAGACACCTAGGAATAGCACCGACAAAGCTAACCGACCAAACCTACAAAGCAAATAACAAGCAGGCAATGGAAGGAAGAGATGAGATCCGAATCACCCAATTATGCAATCAAGTTATTAAATGATGCTCGTCAATTTCTTCTGATTTACTCTTCGAACCTTAGGGAGTTAATGAAAGTATAAGTTCTCTCAACCACTAGGTGCCTAACTGGGGTAGGTAATGAGGAACTGTGTGACTCTACAAGGATCTCTCGCTCGCGGATGTAAACCCTAGACTGGTGGTGGATGTTGTACAACCTGCCCGGCGTCCGTGTGGGAATCCACGGCTCACGGGGGCTTACGGAGGTCCTTGGCAAGGTCCCTAGTCGGCTCCAAGGAATATGGAGATGAGAGGAAACCCTACCTCGGTAGGAATGCAACTACTATGAGAAGAAATGGATGCTCCTATGCGCACCGGGGTGCATGCATAATCTAGCCTAGCAACTATCAATCAATGAGCAAGTATACGCATGAACAACAAAGAGAATGATAACGCAACTATGATAAGAGAGCAGGGGGGAAAATCAACAAATAGCACCAGGAGCAGTAAATTGCGTAGAATATGACAATCAACATACACCATAAGCGCACTGTGACAGAAGATGAACGGCCCTTATGCGACCGCTCCACCTGTAAAATGGTTTGTCTAGGACCGTGTAATCTAGGGAGAAAACAACATAAGAACTATGGAATAATCACAGGATACTGAGAACACGAGGCAGCAGTGGCAGGAAAATACCTGGAGAACGGTCTGTATTCAACCGCGCACTCCTTTGAATGGTCGTCCAGCAGCCGCGTGCCTACAACCAAAACAGAGCGAACCGTACCTGTGCTGAAGCGATGGACGGCTAGATTCAAACCGCTCCAAATGCTTGACGGCGTGTCAAGAATCGTCCAGAACAGGAAAGAGGAGAGAAACTGGCTCTGGCCACAGGGGACGGACGGTGGAGAATCAACCGCTCCTTTGTATGGGCGACTCAGGAGAAATCGCGCACATCCCAGGAGGTAGAAAATGCATCCAGCCTACAAATCACTCTTAGAAGAAAACTTGCACAGCACATAAGGGGGGTCAGCAACTCAAAAGCACGATGGGCGTTAGGGGTCCCACCGTGATCGCCACAAAAGGGGATGTAGATATATTTTTCTCCTCCTACTAAAGATCAATAGGCATCATGAATGGAACAATATGCGATGAGCAAATAACAAGGATAAAAGGAGAATAGAGAACAAAAGGACCGTGATCGCCACCAAGGTGCCGGACGTGATGGACACGACGTACCTTGGAAAGAGGGGGAGTACTCGCCTAAGCTGCAGCGCTGGAGAGATGAACGGCTCCTGGAGGGCCGCCTATTGGATGTACGGTCTTACGATAGACCGCCTAAGTGCGCTGCAGACGGTGCGGGAGGAACTACCATTGGAGGACGGGCGGCGCTCTGTTGGCCGCACCAACAGGATGAACGTCGCTTTCTACACCGCACACGATGTTGAACGGTTCTCTGAAAACCGCACACGTCCACCACGCAGTAAGTTGAAAGGGGTCCAACCTCCACCCTCTCCGGCTGGCTAGAGGGGATGGGCCTCGTGCTGATGGTTGCGGACCTGTAAAACAACGTAAGAAACACACAGAAAAGACCTAAATTAGAACTTGATGGTGTAGTAAATGTCAATATAAGAAGAAATGAACATAAACGAATGGCAAGGGGGATATCTGGGGGTTTTAAACCCCTAGGGTGACAAAAGCATGGGTGGATGTGTGCATGATAATGAGAAAGAATGGGGACGTAGGGAGAAAACGATGCATGCGATGAAGGGAAAGAGATGAAAACTATAAACGAAAAGATTCAAGACCAAACTACTCCCTGAACCGGAGGCTTGTATGGACGTAGAAAGCCTCCCTCCTTGGTTCTAGGTCGCTCAAGAATGCGGCAGGGCTTCGCCGTCGACCAAAATTCTCCCCCCCCCTTTTCAGTCCGGCCATTAGGGTCTATTTATAGAGCCTAGAAAGCCAGCCCCGAAACTAGGGTTTAGAGCTATTTTTAGGTCAAAATTATAAAAGATAAATCATAGATATTATCATAATCTCTTATCCAGTCGAAACGGCATCAAAAAAGGTTGATTATCCACGGAGAAACCGACAAGAGAAATCAGGGATAAAACCATGCATAAAAGGGATAAAAATCTGTTAAAAATCACCAATCGAAAGGATGAATGGTCTTACGATAGACCGCTCAATCTGATGGGCGGTCTAGTAAAGACCGTCCAACACTGTCGGTGGAAATTCAGAAAATCAGAAAATTAGCCCAATTATCGCTCGAACTGACCGAAACGTCCGCCGTTGGACACTCAAAGATGAACGGTTCTAATAAGCCCGTTCAAATGTAGAGCGGCCAACCAGCGACCGTTCTAACCCTATCGGTGATAATTCAAATAATTGGATAATCATCTGAGAAAATTGGCACGCGTAGGACTCTGAGATATAGGCAGTTTGAATTCACCCGTCCATTGGTTTGAACGGGCCTGATAGGGCCGCACAAAAGCCTGTCGGTGAATATTCAGAAAATCCTCAGAAATTAACCAAAATGTATGACCGGTGTGGGTTCAACCGCCCAAGTCCTGAACGGCTGATGTTGGACCGTTCATGCTCTTGGATACTTGACTTTCATAAAACATGTTCAATTAATCAAAGCCAAGGTCCAATAAGCCCTGAATTGGTACGGACTTTAACAAGGAGGGAGGCTACCCATAAAATGGGCCCAGGATGTGCCACAAAAAATGACCCAATGAATGATGGACAACTTAGGTCATCAACTAATGGGAGTAAGAGAAACGACTCAGCGTATCGGTGAAAAAACGGGTGTCAACACATGTGATGCATGTGCTCTAGGCAAACAGACCAGGAATTCTTTCAAATTAAGATCTGAGCCATTGATCTAGACCAATGGAACTCCTCCATATGGACCTCTTCGGTCCTACTAGAACTCAGATTCTTAATGGGAACATGTTTGGCTATGTCATCATAGATGACTTCTCTAGATATTCATGGATCTTTTTCTTAGCAAATAAAAGTGATGCAATTCAAAAGTTTAATCTGTTTTTCAATAAGGTCAAACAAGAAGGAAAACACAAGATCTGTTCTATTCAATCTGACCATGGAGGTGAGTTTGAAAACTCCATGTTTTCTGATCTTTGTGAAAGAGAGGGACTAACACACAGATTTTCTTCTCCCAGGACACCTGAACAGAATGGAATTGTGGAGAGAAGAAATAGAACTGTGGTGGAGATGGCCCGAACCATGCTAATTGAAAGTCAATTACCAAGGAGGTTTTGGGCAGAAGCGGCCAATACAACAACTTACATAATCAATAGGGCCATGGTAAGACCCATTCACAAGAAAACACCTTATGAACTTCTAAAAGGTAAGAAACCAAACTTGTTTCATTTCAGAATTTTTGGAGCAAAATGTTTTATTCACAACAATGACACGAAAGATTTAGACAAGTTTGAAGCTAAAAGCTCCCCTGGAATATTTTTAGGATATTCAGAAGTGTCTAGGGCATATAGGGTCTTTAACATAACAGACAAAAAGGATGAAGAGTCTCCACACATTATTTTTAGTGAAAAGAAATGTGTTTCTAACAAAGAAAATTTTGACAGGGATTCCAATCATGATGGGGAATTCCTAGAAGACCAAGAAGAAGAGAACACTCAGCCAAGTGGAACAGCAAATACTCCCAACTAGGAAGAGCCAAGAGAAGCAGGTGAGTCTTCAATAAATGTTAGATTTCTTAAAGACCATCTGATAGATAATGTCATAGGCAATCCTGAAGATCCTCTTCGGACTAGGTCTCATTTTAGGAATGTGAATAATGAAGACTTAATTGCTTTAGTCTCACAAATTGAACCCAAATCAATAGAAGAGGCCTTGGCTGATCAAGCTTGGGTCAATGCCATGAGTGAGGAATTGGGCCAGTTCGAAAGAAATAATGTCTGGGAACTTGTTCCAAGACCAGATAATGTTAATATCATAGGAACTAAGTGGGTGTTCAAAAATAAAATGAATGAAGATGGAATCATTTCTAGGAATAAGGCCAGATTAGTAGCCAAGGGCTACTGTCAGGAATTTGGTGTAGATTTCGATGAATCCTATGCACCTGTTGCTAGGATGGAAGCTATAAGACTGTTGCTTGCTTTTGCATGTTCAAAGAACATAAAACTCCAACAAATGGATGTTAAAAGTGCCTTTTTAAATGGAGTCATTAAAGAAGAGGTTTTTGTTGAACAATCCCCTGGATTTCAATTTTCTCCTCAACCTGACGAAGTTTTTAGGTTAAACAAAGCCTTGTATGGTCTAAAGCAGGCTCCAAGAGCATGGTATGAAAGATTGACTGAATTTCTGATCAGCAAGGGCTACAAAAGAGGTAATGTAGATCAAACTTTATTTACCAAGGGTACAAATAAAGATGTCCTCATAGTTCAGGTATATGTAGACGACATTGTGTTTGGATCAACTAAGCATGAACTATGTGTTGAATTCTCTAAAATGATGTCTGCTGAATTTGAGATGAGTTTGGTTGGTGAACTAAAGTACTTCCTTGGCTTGCAGGTATAACAGCTAGAGGATGGGTGCTTCATCAACCAGACCAAATACACAATGGAACTGTTCAAGAGGTTTGGTATGGAAAACCTGAAGCACATTACAACACCCATGGGTACCAATACCTCACTAGATGCAGATGAGACAGGTAAAGAAGTAAATGCCAAGCTCTATCGAGGTATGATTGGATCTCTTCTTTACCTAACAGCTTCCAGACCTGATATACAATTCAGTGTAGGAATGTGTGCAAGGTATCAGTCTAGACCTACTGAATTACATTTAGCTACAGTGAAAAGAATTTTTAGATATTTGTCAGCTACTCATTCTCTTGGTTTATGGTTTCCTGCATCACACAAATTTGACTTAGTTGCATACACAGATGCTGATTATGCAGGATGTAAACTAGACAGGAAAAGCACTAGTGGTCATTGTGAATTTTTGGGTGGGTGTTTAGTGTCTTGGGGTTCCAAGAAACAACATTCTGTGGCCCTCTCCACTGCAGAAGCTGAATATGTGGCTGCAGGGAGTTGTGGAACACAAGTCATTTAGATTAAACACCAGCTTCAGGACTACCAAGTAGACCTGGGGTGCACACCTATCTATTATGATAATACCAGTGCCATTAATCTTGCCAAAAATCCTGTTTTGCATTCACGCACCAAACACATAGAGATAAGGCATCATTTCATAAGAGATGGGGTTTCTAAAAACAATTTTGAACTGATTCATATAGGCACAGATAATCAGATTGCTGACATCTTCACTAAACCTCTGGATAATGAAAAATTCACAACACTAAGAAGAGAATTAGGCTTATACAAATTGTCTTAATTGTGTAGCCTGTTCTTTTTGTGAGGGGGAGTTCCGTATGACAGTTGGTTAGCTTTCAGAAATGCTATGAGTGAGGGGGAGCTGGTTGAGCTGTGAGAGGAAGTGTTCTTTGACAAAGTCAAAAAGATTGACCAGATGTGTGTCTTTGCTGGTTTTCATGACAGATCTAGTGTGGTTCTCTCAGATAGTAGAATGTCACTTAATTCTTAAGTCTATAAGTCAGTGATACTAAAGTCCAGTTAGAATCTTACCTTTGGTATTCCTTCAGAGATCTGGATTAATTATAAAAAGTATATCTTCCTACAATGTCAATGATTCTGGTTCAAGCCAAAACCTACATGTCTTGATATCTGACCCAATCAGCTTGAAATCTAGACTTCAAGACTCATTTCAAGTAATAGTCCTTCTGGTATTATTTTCAATCATTCCATCTCTTCAACACAAGGGATTAACTAAACAAACATGTCTTGTTTTGTTCACTGAGAAACTGGGAGCTTCATCAATGAAATGAATATTACTCCTATGTCATGAGGTGTCAAATGCTTAAAATGAATGCAAAAGACATGACAGAGCAATGGTGGCTAGCTGGTGAGTAACTGGGGACTCTGGCCTCTAATCAAGGTGTTTCCTCATGTCAAAAGCCACAGTTACTAACTCTGTTCCTTAATAAAAAAAAGGGAGGAAATAATGAGGTACTCACTCTGAGTAACTGGGGATTCAGGCCTCTAATCAAGGTGTCTCCCTAATGTCAAAAGAGTGAATCACCAACTTACTCTTTGATCTTCTTGAAAATCATCTCAAAAATTCCTTGTTATTTTGCAACTAATGGATTGCTTGTCTTCAATACCTTGAGAACACCTCTTTGACTTTGTCTCTTGTTGTCTTTTTGGATTGTTGACAGTTCAGCAATATCTGGCCATGCTTGCTAATTCCTGCTCTAAATCATACTCCATGTATGCTGATAAACTTTTCTATCATTCTATTTATCTAGTGTGTACTGGAGTTCAAGAATCTTCACTTGAGTTTAGCACCTCACTTATTTTCTTATGACTTGCTTGTGTCTTTCTGCACTAAGAAGTTACTGTACTTCCTCTTCATGTCTCCAGCACTTTCATATATTCTGCATTTCCTTTTGCTGATGTCAAAGGGGGAGAAGAGGTTATGCAATATCAGTAGATCATGTATTGTCATGAGTTGTGGGGGTGTATTGTTCATGAGCTAAGGGGGAGATTACCTTGTCATGTGATGGCTTTATCTGAGAATGGGTTGTAGGGGCGCTGAGAGGGAGTGGTTTTGGAGAAAGAAGTGCTTCTGCAGTAGTGTTTAATTTGGCTGTGCTTTCACTTGCCTTGAATTTGCTTTGATTGTTGAAACTGCAGTTAATTTCTTGTTAAGATTTGATATTGCTTGATTCATAGTGTTGCCATCATCAAAAAGGGGGAGATTGTTGCATCCCTACAGTTTTGATGATGTCTCACACTATAAATCAATCTTCTATCTCTAGAATAATTCATGCTTCATCATGTAGGACTGTGCAGTTCATATGGTTGTCAGTTAGGTATGCACTACTTGATCATGTCTACACACTGTCTGCATTGTCTGGACTCTGATGGGTCGACGCTCCACCTCTAATGGGTCGACGGTCCACCTATGGTGGGTCGACGCCCCCTTTACTTTCCAAGTCTATACATTGAATTTCGTATTCAAAGTATGTACATTGGTCTTCACCTGAAGTCCATACATTGAACTTAATATTCAAAGTCTGTACAGCCTCTAGTCACTGTACAAGTCCATACACTGGCTGCACTGCACAAGTCTATACATTGGCTTGGGCATCCAAGTCTAGACATTGATTCACTATTCATGCCTTGCTTCGAAGTCTGTACAGCGAGCGGCGTTCATCAAAGTCTGTATAGCCAATGCCTTCATTGATTCCATGTCTATACATCACTGTGTCAAGCCTCCCAAGTCTATACAACCACTGTCTCACTTGGACTTGAAGTCTATACACTGGTCGGTGGAAGTAAGTCTATACATTCGACTGTTCAGCCTATGATCAAGTCTGTACAGCCAGGGAGACCATTAAGTCTATACACTCATTCACTGTAGCTTGCCCGAGCTGAAGTCTGTACATTGGCTTTAGCTTTTCAAGTCTGTACATCCTTCTGTTGAAATTCTAAGTCTGTACATCGGACAGGTTGAGCAAGTCTGTACAGCGGTTGCATTCTCTTAAAGTCTATACATTGGGACTTTTACCTACGTTCTGAACTGAACTGAGTAAGTCTATACATTCCTCATATCTTTTACCTACGCTCAGTTCAGTAAGTCTGTACACTGGGAACTTTACTGACGTTGCCTTGCCAAAGTCTACACACTGTGAACCTTCAAGTCTGTACAGACTTTACTTGTTCAAGTCTGTACATCGTCCAGCTCTTTGGCAAGTCTACACATCTCTACGTCTATACACTCAATTATCCTTCAACCCTATACACTCGATATCACCTTCAAGTGTATACACTCTCAAGTTGTTCATACTTGCCTATATGCTGTTTTCAAGTGTATACACTTTCTCATTTGACACACTTGCTTAATTGCTGTTTCTAAGTCTACACATCCGATGCCTTCATGCATTATTCTCTTCGAAGTCTATACATCGACTTCTATACATTGAAGTCCATACATTGCACACAGTTGTGCTTCACAAGTCTACACATTGATGCTCTTCATTACAAGTCTTTACACTCATCCTCCTTCACACGATCAACTCTATACATCCATTATCTTGCCTGCTGAATGAAGTCTACACACTGAGATCGCATGAACACTTACAAGTCCATACACTGAGCTCGCATGAAGAACTTCAACTCTACACACTCTCACACTTGACACACTTGCCTATTTGACATCCCTAAGTCTATACACTCGAGGGCTTCATACACTTCACAGAAGTCCACACAGTTCCTCTGTTGTGCTAATGCATTATTCAGCTAGTCTATACACTGAGGTCGCATGAGGACTCACAAGTCTATACACTCCCTCAGTGTACACACTTAGTCATCTGCTATTCTAAAGTATATACATTCGTATCTGACTGAACTAACTAATCACATTTCCTTGTTTCTACCTACAGATGATTCAGGTTAATGATTGGGCACATGAACCGAGGATGATACCTGGCACGTGATCCGAGAATGCTCTGGAAAAGGAGGGTACGAGGCTCTCTCGTGTGAAGGCCTAAAACTCAGGTCGAATGCCATATAAAAGGTGCCTTCTGCGATTAGATGGAAAGAACTGGAGAAAAAGCTGAAGAGCAAAATCCCTGAGTAGAAGAAGGAAAGAGAGAGAGCCTCCACGTTCCAGAAAAAAGATAGAGAGAAAAGATTTGAGAGTATTGCTGTGAGAGAAAAGTCTGAGTGAGAGAGAAGAGTCCAATTTGCTTCTTCGGAAGCTACATTTGATTTTGGTTTTTCTGAAACGATTTGTGTTCATCGTTGGTCTTGTTTACATTTCTATTTTTCCTTTTATTTCTTCATATATCTGATTTCGAGTTGTTACCCTCCGGTGTTTGGAGGAAGGGAGAGTTACTCCGGTTCCCCTCTGGGCTGCAGCGGAAGAGAGATCTGTGATCTCTGGTTTTGCCAGTGACGAGTTGTCATTAGTAGGTTCCCTCCGGGTTGGAGGAAGGGAGAGCCATCTTCGGTTCTGGTCTTGCTGGTAGCAGGTCCAAGTGTCAAGCTCTGTGGGTAGCAGAGTTTCGTTGAGGGATTTGTTTCCCTTGGTTGTTCAAGTTGTGTGGCAGCATATTGTTCACAGACTGAGTATGCAGTTTTCTAGCAGTGGCTAGTGGAATCCTCACTCTAGTTGGAGTGAGGGGTGGATGTAGATTGTGGACTACAATCGAACCACCTTAAAATCTCTTGTCTCCTCTGTGGCTTGGTATTATCGTTTGTGCTTTCCTTCTGTTCGGCATTGTGTTTGTGTGTGGACGGCCTATTCCAATCGGACCTTATTATCCTGTCTTAGTTTCTCACTGCGTTAGATGCATTGTTTAGCCATATCTGAAGGGTTGTATTTCGAAGTAGTGAGTTTCCGCAGAAGTTTTGTAATTTGGGAGCGATCTATTCATCCCCCCCATTCTATATCACTCTTCGCTGCGCTAACACAAATGACATGAAAGGGGGTTTTTCAGAAATGTTGTGTCTGCCACACGCCCAAGCTCGAAGGCCCATGTCTTGGCACGTGATCCTAGGACTCCTGGGGTCCTTCAATAAGAAAGAATATTCTTTCTCCAGGACACATGGACAAGGGGAAGAATTTCTTTGTGGATAAGAATTATATCAGAAATTGGTATTCCTACTCTATAAAAGGAATCCTTCTTCCTCCCGAATAATAGGTAGGCTGCGAGGGCTATCGGAGAAGAGTATGTTGTGTGGGCTACAGAAGAGAGATGGTTAGAGTGCTTTGGGAAGAAATAAGAGCAGTAGCCATTCGAAGAGAATAGAGAGAAAAGTCTGAGAGAAGAAGAAGAAAGAGTAGAGATCGTGAGTTTATTCCAGTAGTAGGCAGACCCAGTTTATAAGAAGAGTTTTGAGTGCAGCCGAAACTACATTGAAGATCTGTTCGTCTATTGGCCTCTGGATCAGATCCAATCCATTCTGCTCATGTGGAGCTATATCTTTTCTATTTTTCTTTCAACATTTTATTTTGTTATTTTCCGTCTCCTTTAGTCACTTCCGATGCTCTGTTTAGAGAGAAAGTTAAGCAAGCTATGAGGCTCAGCTGTTAGCAAGCTATGACGCTCAGCGGATAGCCAGCTGTGAGGCTCAGCGGAGCAAGCTGCGAGGCTCAGCGGTAGCAAGCTGTGAGGCTCAACTGATAGCAAGCTGTGAGGCTTAGTGGTGTAGCAAGCTGTGTTGCTCAGTGGTTCAAGCTGTGTGTCAGCAGAATCCTCACTCGGATTGAGTGAGGGGTGGATGTAGGTCTGCTTGGTGCGGACCGAACCACCTAAAAATATCAGCGTATCATGGTTTGCTTGTGTGGTTGATCATTCTCCTCTATCCATCTTCACGGGATGGGTTGTGCGCTTAGTGTTTGAGATTGATCTTGTGAGAGGTGTCATCGACCTAACTGGTTTAATACGCATTTGTGTTTTGTTCCGCAAGAGAGTTTTCCAACCAATCTTTAGTTTCCTTCCAGTGCATATTAAGTGCCAGGTTAAGTGCTTAGTGTTCGAAATCTGTTCTGTGTGAACCATTATTTGTATCTAGGCTCTATTATATCGTGTTGGGGACATCACCTCCCATGCCCACGTTCACAGCTCATCTCCTCACCCCGGTTGCATCCGGCATGGTCTAGTTATTTAATTTTGAGTCCTATGTAATTTTTATTTGAGTCATTTGATCTATTTTCCCTTTTATTTGAGTCATGTTCTTAGGTCTTGTATTTATTTCTCTAAGTTTGAGTGTCATTAGGTTATCTAGTTAGCTATTGGGCCCAATTCATTGGGCTTGGCCCAAGGGCTCCCCCTACCCCCTCGGTTATTTGTCATTGAGTCAATTGTCAGGGTCTTATTGTAAAATGTGGGTTGCCTATATATAGGGCCACATTCCCCCCATTTCAAGGTAATGAATCAATGAATGAAAAACTTACCATTTTGAGAGTTCAAACTTCTTATCTAGTGGAGAGATTCCATTATTTGGGTGAGAGACCCTAGGGGAGAGATTCCCCACCCATCCTTCTCTTAATCTCTCTCTTTCACTCCCCTTTCTCTCTCATCCACACCCAATTTCAAAAATTTTCTCTCTCCTCCCTTCCCAACCACCACTCTCCCACCTACCCCCATTAAAGGCCACTCCCCTTCCCCACACATCCCATTACTCCACCCCCTAGTCCCAAGGTAGCATCCCCAATCACTAAGCCACCCTCCAACCATCTCATCCCTTTCCTAAGCACCCTTCCCTCTCCCCCATGCAACCCTCCACCTCCCAAGACCATTTGAATTTGAATATCCCCTTCCCTCCATAGCCCAAAGTTGCCCAACTCCTTTCCCCATTGAGTAGGCCACCCCCATCCCCTTCCCTCCACTCCACTCTACCAAGAGCAGCCACCCCATCACCCTTCCTCCACCTTGGCTGAGAGCCTGCAGAGAACCAGTGGAGTGCAGCAGCGAACCCGTCTTCCCCTGGTGTCCCTGGAGGTCCAAGAGCTATCTTTGGAAGCGTCTGCTTATCTTCTTCACAACGGAAGTGGTTTCGTCGTCGTCCAAGCACCGTGCTGCCCGGGAAAGCCATTCTCCCTCAACTGCGCGAAGCTCTCCTGACAGAGCACCTAAACGTGATTGGAAGCCCTGCCAAGACAAATCCAGCTTGAATAAAGATAAGAGCCCTTCTGTAAAGTTTTTCCTCCTTCTGTCTACTTTCAGAATCAAGAAGTGGAACTCCGTTCGGAATCATGTAGCAAGAGTTATCAATTTTCTCCCTCAACCACGCAGTTCTACTTCCCACAGTCTGCACCGACCTATCGTCATTGTTCAGAGTCCCCTGGTCTTCTCTAGCATCGTTTGGCTTCCCCGTCAGCTTTGCTACGAAGACTCCTCGTCCACGGTTCCAACGACTCTGAAGGTGCTTGATTCTGAGTTCGAGAGCTGTCGGGGCAACCTCTGCAACCTGCTGTTGGAAACAAGGAGCTGCCAGTCTGAGACTCTACCTCCCTATTCGGGCATCCACCCAGACCAGCATCGATGACAGAAGAAATTAATAAAATTTGGACGACTTCCCTGGCCTACAAAGAAGATTTTCCAGGTGGTTTCGTCCCCAACAAAATTTGGTATCAGTTTCAGCAGTCAATTCATCAGTCTCCTGTCAGCACCCACAGAACTGGGCAGAACGGCAACCTCCCATCTTCGGTGTTCCCTTCTCAAATTCCCCTCCCCGCTTGGCCGGTTGAAGGCCCCTCCCTGTGTGGAGGTAGTGTTTGGATGTAACTATCATCTTCCCTTCCCCACGATCCCCCCCTTGCATGGGGTGTAGTGTTGTAATAGCTTAAACAGGTCAAGCTACCCCGGCGCGGCGTGTGGGGAACCCACGCTTCTCCGCTCGCCCTCGTCTCCGAGCGGGACCGGTTTCTTCAAACCGGTCGAGTGAGTGCTCCAAAACTTTGCTCTAATTCATGCTTGTTCTTTCAATATTAGTTCATAAACTCCGCTGGCCGTGACGAGAGCCCGATCCTTAAGCTCATTTGCTATAAGTGATCATCGTGGGAAGAGAGTGGAACCCGTGACCATTGGCACTTCGTCGGACCCTTGATTTAGGCAGCCATACCCTTGGGGAATCAAACCTTAGCCTTGTTGGCCCTCTACTAGCAAGGGCCCAGCCCACACAACCTCCCCTTGGCATTGCCAAGTTACCCCGGGTCTTAGTGAGCATCGGGTGAGCGGTTGCCATTATCGGTCCGTTTGATTGCAAATTGTGCTTGTTCATTTTGGTCCAAGGGTGTATCACATCAATTGGTATCAGAGCAAGTCATTGACTTGTCTCTATCAAGTCAAGTCCTAGGGCACGTTTACATTGGAGTCTTCATCAGTCCGACCCTTGCATTTATCCCCCGATCATCATGGCCACCTCCTACTTAGCCTACTCGCCACTCATGGACTTCATCCTAGATAGGGATATTACCTTTGACTGATCACATTCTAGTGACTATCTTAGGTGGGAGGCTACCATAGAAAAGTACTTCAAAAAGACTTGGGTATATGGACCGACGAGAGTCCGAAAGGCCAAGGGACGACTTAAGGGTCAAGCCAAGAGTAAGTGGGAACACATAGAGGGCTTACGGAGGGTTGGAAGCCAAGAACCTATTCACTCATGGGAAGAGATGAAGCTAGAACTTAGAAAGATCTACATCCCCAAACATTCCCACCCCTCCTACTCAAGCACCCCTAACCCGAGGAGCACTACCAATCCTCCATCCCCACCCGGACAACTTGAGACCGCCCTTTGGTCTCCACCCCCACCACCCCCAACAAATCACCTCCCAACTCTCAAAGCTACACTTCAAACCAAGTCCTCTCCCTTAAGACCCAAATAAACCAAGCAGCCACCTCTCCACCAAATCCCATGAGGATCCCCACACCCCAACCAAAACCTCCTCCCACAAATCTCACTATCCAAACCCAATGGGCCCCCACCTCCACCCCCCCACAATTGGCCGATCCTAAGGGGAAGAGACCCCTAACTGACCAAGTTTCTCCAATAAGGACCACCCCTACCCCTCCATTTTTCCCTATAAGGGACACTCCCCCCAAGACCGGCCAACCCAAGCCACCCCAACCAACCCATCTCCCACTCCCTCCCCCAAAACTCCCATATCCTAGTCCCCCACTACTCCCCCTCCCTATCCCAAACCAAGTTTCCCTTTGCCTTCCACCCCGGGTGCGCCATACACCAACCCTCATCACCATATCACCAAAAGACCCTCTCACCACCTTACAGAAAAAACCCATACCCGATCCAATAGTGGTGAACACCCCAAACCCACTCCCTACCTTAGAGGAAACCCATGACCAAGAAGAAGAAGAAGCATCACATGGTGACCTTTACCTTACACCACCCTCTCTAGTTAGGGCCAAACTCATCTTAGAGGAACCCCTTATTAGTTGGCTAAAGAAGAGCCCAATAAGAGAGATCACGGCCCACGATTGCCTTCCCATAAAGGAAAACCTTCCCATAGTGCACATCTCCTCCTATCACACCATAATCCAAACATCCTACCAAGTGGAAACCTTAGAGGACCTTCTCAAGGGCTTAGCTTGGCAATATGAGTTGACCGGCTTGTTGACCCCCATGGCCCACCAATCTAGGACCCTTGACCTCCTACACCTTTGTGTCGGCTCTATCACCTCGAATTGCACCATTGGATGCTACACTAGTGACCTCCCTCTATTCCTCCCCACACCCGAGGAGCCCGACCTTCTCCTCAATTTGGAGCTTCTTATATCGGGTGGAAAGTCAAGCCCTTCCCTCATGGTCGACCCACTCACAAAGAACTTCGGCTCAATTGTCTCATTAGAGGAGGATGACCCACCACCACTTGAGGATCTTGAGGACATAGGGCCCCTCCCCCACGATAACCCTTTTTATGATCCCTTTGATCCCTTCCAATGGGGGTTAAAGAACCCATGGGACCCAACCACCTTATCCACCACCCACCTTTCCCTATCCCAACCCACCATGTTTGACCCAATCCACCCCATCCTAGACCCGGGTTACACCTTGGGAGTGATGACCTTGGGCCACATATCCCTAGGTAATGAGGTTATGCTCCACCCCATGATGACCACCTTCTTAGATCCATTCGACCCTTTCCAATGGGAGTTCAAAGGTTGTCCCACACCTATACACATGGAAGTCACCCATAGGAAAAACATGCATGTGTCTAGGCTTATCACACCACCTGGCAAGAACACTATGTTGGGCCCATTCATTCATATCACCTACATGTCAAGTAGAAAGTATGAGTGGTCCATATTTGGATGTATTGGTCCACCCTCATTCATCATGGGTCTTAAGCATGTCAAAAGCATCTACGGATGTCCGGATCCCCCGACATTCATCACCACTTTGCATGATAGGTTCACATATGGTTGCCCCGACCCACCTAGGCCCACCAAAGTCTACATGACAACATTGCATGATAAGTCCACATATGGTTGCCCCGGCCCACCAAGGTTCATCAAGGTCCATATGGCATCATGGCACGATAGGTCCATCTATGGTTGTCTAGGTCCACCCATAACCACTAAAAGGACATCATTCACAAAATTGCATGAAAACCTTTGCAAGCACATTAGCAAGGAAAATGAGATCTATAAGAGGCAGGCTCACTCCCTTCGGCGTCATCAAGAATTCAATGTGGGTGACTTTGTGATGGTGAGGAAGGAGAGGCTCTCCCCGGGAGTCATCTCCAAATTGAGGCTACGTGGGGCTGGTCCCTTCCAGGTCCTGAGGCGCATTGGCGCTAATGCCTGTGAGTTAGATCTCCCCGAGGAGTATGGAGTGAGTCCCACATTCAATGTAGCTGACCTAGTGCTATATAAGGGACCCACGGTGGTACCTAGTGAGGATATTGAGCCTATTCCCTCCGTTGAGAGAGCACACACCCGTGAGGAGAGTCCACCAGCCAAGAGAGCCCAGCGTGAGCGCATTGAACGAATATTGGATGAACAGGTCACTACCACCAGGAGCAAGGTATACGAGCGCTATCTCGGCAGGTGGATAGATCGGTCTCATTCAGAAGACTTGAGGGCAGTACCACTTCTACACCCTCCAAGGAGGGAAGGACACTTACTCGACGGAGTCGAGTTCTCCGCACCCCGGCAGTATGATGGGGACATCACCTCCCATGCCCACGTTCACAGCTCGTCTCCTCGCCCCGGTTGCATCCGGCATGGTCTAGTTATTTAATTTTGAGTCCAATGTAATTTTTATTTGAGTCATTTGATGTATTTTCCCTTTTATTTGAGTCATGTTCTTAGGTCTTATATTTATTTCTCTAAGTTTGAGTGTCATTAGGTTATCTAGGAAGCTATTGGGCCCAATTCATTCGGCTTGGCCCAAGGGCTCCCCCCTACCCCCTCGGTTATTTGTCATTGAGTCAATTGTCAGGGTCTTATTGTAAAATGTGGGTTGCCTATATATAGGGCCCCATTCCCCCCATTTCAAGGTAATGAATCAATGAATGGAAAACTTGTCATTTTGAGAGTTCAAACTTCTTATATAGTGGAGAGATTCCATTATTTGGGTGAGAAACCCTAGGGGAGAGATTCCCCACCCATCCCTCTCTTAATCTCTCTCTTTCACTCCCCTTTCTCTCTCCTCCACACCCAATTTCGAAAATTTTCTCTCTCCTCCCTTCCCAACCACCACTCTCCCACCTACCCCCATTAAAGGCCACTCCCCTTCCCCACACATCCCATTACTCCACCCCCTAGTCCCAAGGGAGCATCCCCAATCACTAAGCCACCCTCCAACCACCTCATCCCTTTCCCAAGCACCCTTCCCTCTCCCCCATGCAACCCTCCACCTCCCAAGACCATTTGAATTTGAATATCCCCTTCCCTCCATAGCCCAAAGTCGCCCAACTCCTTTCCCCATTGAGTAGGCCACCCCCATCCCCTTCCCTCCACTCCACTCTACCAAGAGCAGCCACCCCATCACCCTTCCTCCACCTTGGCTGAGAGATTGCAGAGAACCAGTGGAGTGCAGGAGTGACCCCGTCTTCCCCCTGGTGTCCCTGGAGGTACAAGAGCTATCGTCGGAAGCGTCTGCCTGTCTTCTTCGCAACGGAAGTGGTTTCGTCGTCGTCTGAGCACCGTGCTGCCTGGGAGAGCCGTTCTCCCTCGACTGCGCGAAGCTCTCCTGATAGAGCACCTGAACGTGATTGGAAGCTCTGCCAAGACAAATCCAGCGTGAATCAAGACAAGTGCTCTTCTGTAAAGTTTTTCCTCCTTCTATCTACTTTCAGAATCAAGAAGTGGAACTCTGTTCGGAATCATGTAGCAAGAGTTATCAATTTTCTCCCTCAGTCACGCAGTTCTGCTTCCCACAGTCAGCACCGACCTGTCGTCATTGTTCAGAGTCCCCTGGTCCTCTCTGGCATCGTTTGGCTTCCCCGTTAGCTTTACTACAAAGAGGACTCGTCCACGGTTCCAACAACTTTGACGGTGCTTGATTCTGAGTTTGGGAGCTATCGGGGCAACCTCTGCAACCTGCTGCTGGAAACAAGGAGCTGCCAGTCCGAGACTCTACCTCCCTGTTCGGGCCTCCACCCAGACCAGCATCGATGACAGAAGAAATTAATAAAATTTGGACGACTTCCCCGGCTTACTACGAAGATTTTCCAGGTGGTTTCGTCCCCAAAAAAATTCGTTATCAGTTTCAGCAGTCAATTCATCAGTCTCCTGTCAGCACTCACAGAACTGGGCAGAATCGGCAACCTCCCATCTTCGGTGTTCCCTTCTCAAATTCCCCTCCCCGCTTGGCCGGCTGAAGGCCCCTCCCTGTGTGGAGGTAGTGTTTGGATGTAACTATCATCTTCCCTTCCCCACGATCCCCCCCTTGCATGGGGTGTAGTGTTGTAATAGCTTAAACAGGTCAAGCTACCCCGGCGCGGCGTGTGGGGAACCCACGCTTCCCCGCTCGCCCTCGTCTCCGAGCGGGACCGGTTTCTTCAAACTGGTTGAGTGAGTGCTCCAAAACTTTACTCTAATTCATGCTTGTTCTTTCAATATTAGTTCATAAACTCCGCTGGCCATGACGAGAGCCCGATCCTTAAGCTCATTTGCTATAAGTGATCATCGTGGGAAGAGAGTGGAACCCGTGCCCTTTGGCACTTCGTCGGACCCTTGATTTGGGCAGCCATACCCTTGGGGAATCAAATCTTGGCCTTGCTGGCCCTCTACCAGCAAGGGCCCAGCCCACACAACCTCCCCTTGGCATTGCCAAGTTACCCCGGGTCTTAGTGAGCATCGGGTGAGCGGTTGCCATTATCGGTCCATTTGATTGCAAATTATGCTTGTTCATTTTGGTCCAAGGGTGTGTCACATCATACCGTCACATGTTTGATAGTGGTTCTGTCTGAACCTTTGGATGTTGATTGGCTTTCGTTTGATAGATCTGTTAGACATAGGTTCAGTGAAATGGAGTCTGAAGAATTAGTTTAGTCCTATTCAGTTTGAATTGGCCGTGAGTTTTAAATTGGGCATAATTTTTATAAGGGGGTCTATTCACCCCCCCTCTAGATCCCATATTGCACCCAACATGATAGACAACCAAGGTGGTAGAGGGATCAGAAGGTGGAGTAGGCATAGGAGAGGTAGGTATAATGACCAGAGTAGAGGTGGAAGGACCAACTTGGTCCTGTGGAGCTACTGGTAGGGAAAGAGGTAGAGAAACCAGAGGTGGAGTAAAGGTAGATGGACCAGGAGTGTGGTGGGGAGAGGGTAACGGAGATGAGAAAAGGAAGGTGACGGAATGTGAGAAGGAGAAATAGTAGGTGGTTGTGGTGGTGCTTTGGTGCGGCTAGCAGCAATAGTTTGGACTTGAGCTAGAAGGATAATTATAAGGTTTTGATTTTTCTGGGCAGTGGGCTTGACTTCAAGAATATCTTGGCACTAGCTGAGGAACTGATCAGTAACACTTTGCTAGAATTTAATCAACTGTGCTTCAACAGAACTTGTGGTGCTTCTGAGGTGATTAATCGTAGCCTGTTGAGTGCCTGAAAAAGGCATAGGCTGATTCTTCATCCACATAAATTCTGCATACCGAGTCTTGAGTGTTTCTCCAACATTGCTAAGAGCAACAAGCATTTATTTTTCAAGTTCTCTAGATACATAGTAAGTGGCTTCAAAACTTGCGGACAAGTCGTAAAGCCGTGACCAACTTTTTCTCGATCTCACTATGTGACTCAATAACTGTAGACACGGCATTTTTAACATTACACTAAGTAAATCTCATATCACACCATGATGCCCCAAAGTGTCTTGCACATTTGGGTTATTTGAGTGATTTCCTATTTTTTTGATATTTTTACCACATTTTAAAGAATTTTTCGGGAAAAATCTTAAATGCGACGGGGAAGGTAGACGCCTTCTTCAAATCATGGCGGACCCGGCTGACACGTCTTCAGTCAATTAAAAATCAAGCCTTTATTTGACGTGTCAGCCATAAGGGAAGTGTTCTTTAAAACATGGTGGTCGAGGATGACACGTTATTCAAAATATGGCAGGCACCTAAGACGCGTCTTTTCGGGGATTATCTTAAACATGGCGGCCGAGGGGGGCGCGTTTTTAAAATGCGTCAGCCCCCTGAGATGCATTCTTGTGCCCACATTCTGCACGTGTTTGGCACCAACCCCGCCGTTCAATTTGACGTTTCAGATAAATCCAAAATAAGAAAACGTCTTGCTGACTAGATGTGGCCTTAAAAGTCAAGGTTATGCGTCGAAACTACTCACTTTCGACGCTTTCGGTGCCTTTCGGCACCATCTTTGTGCAAAAAAAATTACCCATCCAAGACCCCATATGCGTTTAAAGAATGTGTCTCTGGTAGTGGACGCGTAACGCGACTGGTCAACGGGACGCGTTCACATGAACATGTCCCTGACATTGGACGCATTATTTACAAATCTCCCTATAAATAGAGGACCCCCATTTACGAAATCAAGGGCTTCAAATCCTCATCAAGGGGAGGGGGGAACTCTGGAGAAATCACTCCGAGTTTGTGAGGTTCATTTTGGGTTAAGGGGTCACTCTGTAGAAATTTTGAGTCTTTAATCTTTTAAGAGAAGTATCTCTTCATCCCCTGCAAGTGCACGCCATCCTCATGTTGTCGAAGCCCTCCTCGAAGCCCGCCATCGGCGCCATTAATAAGCTTTTTCTCACTTTATCTTTCTTTCTCGTTTATTCTTGTAGTCTTGCACGCCATCCTCACTTTATCTTTCTTCCTCGAAGCCCGCCATCGGCGCAACTCTTGCACAAATCTTCATCCATCACATCATTTTCCTACCCTTTGCATCCAAAAGGGGTTTAAAACAACACCAACTAGGTGTGTGTCCGTTCATGATTTCATTACTTTCATCACAAGGGACTGATACTACGCTACTTTTGTTCTGATCTATTTGGTGTTTGTTCATCTTCTTGCAAGGGTAACCAAGAGAAAGCTCTCTTCGTCGATTGGCCGAAGTAGGAGGAAGAAGGAATCCACACAGTCTCCCGCTTCTAAGGTATAAACGTGATCATCCTGTTTCATTTTTGGGGTCCTTGACCCCTAGTGATCACACAATTAACACACACGCACTCACACGTGACTTTTCATTTCCTTTCTTTTCATTCTTGTCAAAAACCCGCGGAGAGTAACATCCCGCAGCCCCACTCCGCTTTATTTTCATTTATGCTAAAACCCGCGCAGGGTGAACTCCCACAGCGGTCCCCTTCCCTTTATTTTTATTCTTGGTCAAACCTGTGGAGAGTAACTTTCCGCAGTGGTTCCCTCCCCCATTTCAATTCTTTTCTAACCCACAGAGAGTAACTTCCTGCAGCGATTCCTTGTTACACAATTTCCATTCCGCACATTTCCTATTTTCACCTCGTGGAGAGCAACCTCCCATGGCGGTCCTTTTTTCGCATTTCCCCGCGCGTCACGTGTACTTTCTCTTTCCTTTTTCGTGACATCGTTCACATCTTTTGGCGATCACGGTGGGACTTCTTTTTGTTTTCTTTTGGTTACCCGTGTGTTTTCGACACCCACGTGTGCCCCTCCATGTGTTTTCAGCGCCCACGTGTGCCCCTTCTTTTGGTACCCGTACGTGCCCCTCCTTATTGCTGCCGTGCACGCTACAGTTATGCTCCCAGCAGCACTTTTGTTTTCATCCCTCGTGCACCACGAGCACTCCCCCATAGTTCCTTGTGATTTCCTGAGAAGTTTACGTTCTTTCAGAAAAAGGAACGGGTTCTTGTTGTGACCCCTCTGTGTTGATGATGTTGACAATAAGTTTTACTTCATTGGCAACAGCTTATTCTGATTGATTGGCAACTGTTCTTATTTTGATGAAATTGTTTTTATCAGGTTGTCTGTGTACATAATGCAGTCAGAGTCTATACTGCCGTGCACACACCCACAGGTCTACATTGCATTGCAACATGAACATAGAGTCCATACATTTCATTGTGTAGTCTGGACAGTTGTGGGTCGACCCCTTTGTTCACATGGGTCGACTCCTCAGATTAGCATAGCCTATACACTACATAGCATAGTCTATACACTGCACGTTCAAGTTCATAGTATATACATTGCTGCATTGCCTGCACGAGGAAGTATGTACATTGGCTGTTGGCTTGCACGCTCACTCAAGTCCACACATCGTGAAGTATGCACATTGTGGCTTGCTCATTCACTCACTCAGCCCTGTCAAGTCCATACATTGGCCTTCAGGCTTGCAAGTCTATACATTGCATGTCGATTGCAATGTCTGTACAGAGTTCAGAGAGTTCAAAGTGTTCATAGTCTACACATTCATTCACTGTTCATGTTGCATCAAGTTCAAAGTCCATACATTGGACTGTAGCATGCACGAAGCAAAGTCTATACATTGCTCTAGTCTGTACAGCATTCAGTGTCTAGCGTTTCATGAAGTCTATACATTCATTCTCTATAGCTTGCACGAGGTGAAGTCTGTACATTGGCCTTAGCTTTCCAAGTCTGTACATTGGCCTCCATGCCTCAAGTCTATACATCGGAATGTTTGGCCAAGTTTGTACATCGTTGCTTGCCAAAGTCTGTACATTGGCATCTGTTCATACGTTGCAATTCCAAGTCTGCACATTGGGTTCTTTACCTACGTTCAGCTTTGAAAGTCTATACATTGGTTTTCATTTCAAGTCTGTACAGACTTTGGTTTGTGCAAGTCTATACAAACGACTATTCAGCTTGTGACCAAGTCTATACAGCCAGGGCGACTGTTAAGTCTCTACATTAGAAGCCTTGATTTGATCAAGTCTGTACAGAGTTTCTTTTGGCAAGTCCATACATTGAATGTCTATACATTCGTTTGCCTTGCATCATTCATTAAGTCTGTACAGCCCTTTCGCTTGGCAAGTCTGTACATTGTGGATGTCTATACACTCGATTGCCTTGCCTTGGTCAAGTCTGTACAGAGTTTCTTCAGCTAAGTATATACATTGCTTCACGACGTGAAGTCTATATATGCCTTGTTCAAGTCTTCACATGATGAAGTCTATACACTCAACTCCTTCACACTTCAGGAAGTCTGTACATCCTTCAATGCATTGCATGCATCGTTCGTGAAGCCTGTACATCGAGTGAAGTCTGGTGAAGTTTATACAGCTCCCATTTCTCTTAGAGTCTCATGCATATGTGAAGTCTGTACATTGCATTTGCATTCACAATGTCTTCACACTTGAAGTCCATACATCGTCAATTGTCTGTCAAGTCTTCATATTGCTTAAGTCTGTATAGCGGCTGCTTCACATATGAAGTATGTACATCGCATAGCTTCACATAGATGAAGTCTATACATTGGGCAGAGTCTGTACACTGCATTCGAGTTCACAAGTCCATACAGTGAAGTCTATACAATGCAGTTCCTCTTATAAGTCTGTACAGAGTTCTTCACTTAACCTGATAATCTGATACTCTGTCTGACAGGGATTTGCTACTGAGATTGCTGACATGGCTCGTGATCCCAGGAGGACGAGGTGACCAGATACTGCCACGTGGATGAAAGCACCTCGGATCTGGCGAATTCCTTGGGCGGGAAAACGTGGAAGCCACACGCCCTTATCCAATCTGCTGTCGTATATATAGAAGTCTTCATCTTCTATTGAAGGCTGATTGAAGAGTGGCAAGTCTATACAGTGAGACAAACCTGAGACAGCAGAGACCCATCGAGATCCAAAGAGAAGAAAACGAGAGAAGAAGAAAGTGAGAAGAAATGAGTTGACAGAGTGATATGAGAGCTTGTGAATCAGCGTCTTGGTCCAGATACCAGAGCCGATATTGCTCACTTTGAGCTACAGTCATTTTGACTTTCTTCCATTCGATTGTGTTTTTCTTGCTTTTCAGTCTTGTTATTTTTCCTTTGAAAACTCTTGTTCGATCAAGCTTTTAGTCAGCGGTGTCAAGCTGTGAGGCAGCGGTGTGCAGAGGTGTTACCTCAGGTCGGCTAAGCTGTAGTGCCCAGCAGAGCAAGTTGTGAAGCTCAGTTGCTGCAGAGAGTGTTCCTCTGGTCGGGATAAGCTGTAAGCCCCAGCCGTTGTTGGAAAGCTGTAGTGCCCAGCAGATTGAAGCTGTGTATCAGCAGTAATCCACATTCCAGTTGAATGTGGGGTGGACGTAGGTCGGATTGACCGAACAACCTAAAAGTCTTTGTGCCTCTCGTGTGTTTGCTTGTCTGTTTAGCAGATCTTGTTTCTATCATTCGGTGCTTTGACTGTGGTTGTCCAGTGTTCTTTTAATTCCGCATTAGAATCTAGGCATAATTTTTAATTAGCCTATTGATCTATTCACCCCCCCTCTAGATCCACATTCTGTGGTGAAAGAGCCTTCCATCTAACTCCAACAATTGGTATCAGAGCTAGACTCTTCTACAGGGACTTACCGCCCAAAGAGGATAAGCACAGATGGACGGAAGAGGGATGATAGCTGAAGGACACTCCACATCCAAGCCCCCGTACTTCGATGGAACCAACTACGCATACTGGAAGCACCGTATGCAGGTATTCTTAAGAGCTAAAGACTATGAAATCTGGAAGGTGGTTAGCAAGGGACCTTTCGAGATGTCCCCTAATGAAGATGTATGGACCAAGGAGGAAATTAGAAGGTCCACGCTCAACTGGAGTGCAATCAATGCAATCCAGTGTTCTCTGCATCCCATCGAGTTCTCACGAATATCTGCCTGCTCCTCAGCGAAGGAAATGTGGGATGCACTTGAAGTCATCTACGAGGGGACTTCACAAGTCAGAGAGACCAAGACTAATCTTCTGGTTTCAGAATACGAGGCTTTCAAGAAAAAGCCTAATGAGACAATCAAAGAAATATATGCTCGGTTGACTATTATCACAAATGGTCTCAGAGGTTTTGGGAAGAAGTATTCTGAGTATGATATAGTCAGGAAGATTTTGCGATCCTTGACTCCAATTTGGCACACAAAGGCCACCATTATGGAAGAGTCAAGAGATCTGCACAATACAAGGGCAGATGAGCTTATCGGATCTCTAATGGCATATGAGATGAATCTGTCGAAGATAGAGGAGGCTGATAGAAAGAGGAAGCCAATAGCTCTGAAGGCTGGTGCTAGCAAATCCATTCGATCCAGCCCCAACGGATCATCAACTGAAGAGAGCTTGTCTGAAGAAGAAATGGCAAATCATGATATGGCTATGATTACTAGGGAATTCCGGCGTTTTCTCAAGAAAGAAGGAAGAAGATTCAGCCGAAGAAATCCCAGTGGTGGCCGCCGAGACACAAGGTACAAATCAAACCCTGTAAAGAAAGCTGAGACTAATGTTTGCTATCAATGCAGGAAGGCTGGTCACTTTAAAGCTGAATGTCCGATAAGTTAGAACCTCAAGGACAAGCCCAAGAAAATAACACAAGAGGGAAAGCTATGGTGAGTACCTGGAGTGATGAGGACGAGGGATCCTTGAGTAACACTTCGGACAGTGAAGTTGAAGCTGAGAAGCCAATCTGTCTCATGGCAACCAGCTCAAAAGATAGAGAGGAAGAATCTGATGAGGTATCCTCTCGTTTTGAAAACTTTACTATTGCTGATTGGATGGATGCTTATAATGAACTTGCTGATAGAGTAGATGATGTCAGAAAAGAAAATAGGCATCTACGAAGAAAAACTAACATCATGCAAAATGATACTTCATTGTCTGATAAACTTGCATGCTTAGAGAATGAGAATAGTAAGCTGAAACTCACATGTTCTGAATTTGAAGAAATCAAGAAAGAACTGAAAATCTCTAAGGAAGAAAATGTGAGATTAGACAATGAAATTGATGCATGGAAATTGAGAATTCGGAATTATGAAAGTGAGATAAAAATTACCTCTGAAAAATATGAAGTTGTCCTCAATGTAAATAATGAATTGAAAAAGTCTATTGATGAAATTCTGAAAGACAATGAGGATAAGCTGAAAACCATTGAGAAAATGACCCAAGGATATGAAAATTTAAATGCCCTATTGGGGTCGAAGGTTAATTTCAGGAGAGAGGGCTTAGGATTTAACTCTAGAGCAACTAAGAGCTTTGGAATGAGAACTATTTCCTTCGTTGCACAAAAGGAGAGAGGACCTCTGATCAACATGAATTCTAATAATGCTGTGAACACTAATGTGAATCTGAAAAAGCCCAATGCAGAGGAGAAGGGCAAATAGAAAGTTGGTGAGCCTAGTAGAATTGGCACTTCCAAACCGAGCTCTAGTGCTCAACCCAAGGCTAGGGGTCAGCCTGCTCAAGTAAAGAAACCCCATGTCAATGCCAAAAAGTATTCTCCACCTCCATCACAGAAAAAGACCCAACAAAAACCTATGAACAGGTCAGCAAGGTCAAGAGTGCAGGGAAGACAAAATGCTTTCAGGAGTCAGCCCAACAAATTCAATCCACCTAAAGTCCAGTCTTACTACCCCACATAGTCAATCTATCCTAATGGGTTTGGGTGGACTAGAACTCAAGGGATGCATACAGGGTATGTTTACAACCTACATAATTTTACAGACCCTATGTCAGAAATTTGGGTAATGGGTATGGTAGTCGAACAACCAGGAACTTCCAATCTTACAGCCAACCCAAATATTACCCTGATCAAAACTTTATGAATGCTACTTGGCTGAAGCATTGGCACAATAACAACAATTCTGTGAATAACTCTGTTGGTGCGAATGAAAGGAAGAACAACAAAAATAAGAGAAGAAATGACAGAAGGAAATCTGTAGAATCCACTGAACAAAGTTCTTTTAAACAAATGTGGATTCCCAAAGCCATGCTTTCTTTCTTTACTTGCACTTCATCAGCATTGGAGCCCAATCAGTCTTGGGTTCCAAACTCTTTGGCCTAATTGTGTGTGCAGGTATGCCTGGCAGCCAAGAGCAACTTGTGGTACTTGGACAGTGGCTGCTCCAGGCATATGACAGGAGATAAGGCCAAGTTCTGCATGCTGACTGAAAAGCTAGGAGGCCTTGTCACCTTTGGAAGCAACACAAAGGGTAGGATCATTGGATCAGGTAAGGTAGGTAAGTGTTCTACCTGCTGCATTGATGATGTTATGCTGGTTGAAGGGTTAGCTTATAATTTACTCAGTATTAGCCAGTTGTGTGATAAGGAACATAAAGTTTTATTTGATTCTCAATGCTGTAAGGTTTTTGAACCTGATTTTGATATTGTAAAATTTTCTGGAAAAAGAATAAATAACACATACATGATAGATTTAGATGATATTCAGCATTCTAACCTATGTCTTACTGCTAGTAAAGAAGATTTAGCATTTTTATGGCATCGTAGGTTAGGCCATATGAGTTATACTGTTTTGCATAAACTAAACAAGCATAGTATGGTTAGAGGACTCCCTGAAGTCTCTTTTAAAAGGGAAAATAAATTTTGTAATGCATGCATTCAGTCCAAGTTGACTAGAAAATCATTCAAATTTAGGATAGAAAACCTATCCACTAAACCTTATGAACTGATACACATGGACCTATTTGGGCCAACCAGGTCTGTCAGTTTATCAGGGAAGAGGTATGGGTTTATCTTAGCAGATGATTTTTCTAGGTATACTTGGGTATTTTTTCTGTGACATAAGAATGATGCATTCTCAGAATTTCAGGAGTTCTGTATAAGAATAAATCAGAAAATTGAAAATATTTTGACTGATCATGGAGGTGAGTTTGAAAACTCACACTTTGAAGAATTTTACAGGTCACATGGGATTCATCATAAGTTCTCTTCACCTAGGACACCTGAGCAGAATGGTGTTGTTGAGAAGAGAAACAGAACTCTAGTGGAGATGGGCCGAACTCTCTTAGTTGAAGGTCAACTGCCAAGAAAATTCTGGGCTGAAGCAGTCAACACAGCCTATTATCTAATTAACAGGGCAATGGTAAGACCTTCCACCCAAAAAATCCCTTATGAGAATTTGAGAGGTAAGAAACCTTCAATCGCCCACTTCAAGGTGTTTGGTTGTAAATGTTTTATACATATAAATGACAAGAGGGACCTTGATAAATTTGAGCCAAAAGGTGAACCAGGAATCTTCCTCGGTTATTCTGAAAACACTCGGGCTTATAGAGTGTTCAATTTAAACTCAAAAATTATTGAAGAATCTCCACACATTATCTTTGATGAATCCTTGATGGAAACTAACCATGGTCATTGCGGGAATGAAGATGGGAACATTTTAAAAGATTATAACTCTGCAGACCAGTCTGATGGTGAGGAAGAAAAAGAAGAGCAGAATGAAGAAGAATCTAAAGTTCAGGGGGAGGTAAGTGAAATTCCTGAAACTCAGATTGTTAATATCAGATATCTTAAAGATCACCCTGTGAATAATGTCATTGGCAATCTGAATGATCCCCCTAGGACTAGAGGTCACTTTAGAATTCAGGATGAATTAAATACATATGCTCTTTTCTCTCAAATTGAACCCAAGTCCATTGACTGTGCCCTCAAGGATGTGCATTGGACTAATGCCATGCATGAGGAGCTTAATCAGTTCGATAGGAACAAGGTGTGGCACTTGGTCCCACCTCCTGATCATGGAACAGTCATAGGGACTAAGTGGGTATTCAGGAATAAATCTGATGAATTAGGGAATATTGTTAAAAATAAAGCCTGACTTGTTGCTCAGGGGTATAACCAGGAGTTTGGTATTGACTTTGAAGAGTCATTTGCCCCTGTAGCCAGATTAGAAGCTGTTAGGATTTTATTGGCTTATGCATGCTCCCTAGGAATAATCCTCCAGCAGATGGATGTAAAATATGCATTCTTGAGCGGGAAAATTAGTGAGGAGGTCTATGTAAGATAGCCCCCTGGGTTTGAATGTCTAGATTTCCCTAATCATGTTTACAAATTAAATAAAGCTCTCTATGGTCTTAAGCAAGCTCCCAGAGCTTGGTATGACAGAATGAGCAAGTTCCTTACTGATCAAAAATTCACTAGAGGAGTAGTTGATCAGACCTTGTTTACAAAGGTGAGTCATTCTGATATTCTTATTGTACAAATTTATGTGGATGGCATTATTTTTGGGTCAATTAACCCCAAATTATGTGAGGAATTTTCTAAAACAATGACTAATGAGTTTGGAATGAGCTCAATGGGTGAGCTCAAATTGTTTCTTGGACTGCAGGTTACACAAACAAAGGATGGAATGTTTATCACTCAGTCCAAGTACACAAGGGATCTACTCAAGAAATACAAGATGGACAACCTCAATGAGATAGCTGCTCCAATGGGTACCTCTACAAGCTTGGATGAAGACACTAAAGATAAACATGTTGATCAAAAGCTATACAGAGGTATGATCGGATCCCTTCTCTACTTAACAGCATCTAGGCCTGATATTCAATTTGCTGTAGGATTATGTGCTAGGTTTCAAGCCAGTCCTAAAGAAACTCATCTTAAAGCAGTAAAAAGGATTTTTAGATATCTGCTAGGCACCCAAGAGCTAGGATTATGGTATCCTGCTAGGTGTGAGTTAGAGCTTCTAGCTTACACTGATGCTGATTATGCTGGGTGTCGAGTAGATAGAAAAAGTACAAGTGGCTATTGTCAATTCCTTGGTGGCTGTCTAGCATCTTGGGCATCTAAGAAGCAACACACTATAGCCTTGTCTACAGCTGAGGCTGAATATGTTGCAGCTGGTAATTATGCTGCCCAAGTACTATGGATCAAGCACCAACTAGATGATTATAAGATAAAACTAGAATGTATTCCAATTTTATGTGATAATACTAGTGCCATATACCTTGCTAAAAATCCTGTTCATCATTCTAGGACTAAACACATAGAGATAAAACACCATTTTCTTAGAGATGCTGTGAATAAAAAGGAAATCGAACTGAATTTCATTGAAACAGACAAACAAATTGCTGATATCTTTACTAAGCCACTTGGAAATGAAAAGTTTAAATTTCTTAGAAGAGAACTTGGCTTGTGTAAGTTTTAGCATGATGAATAAAATTTTCAGCTGTTTTGAATAAAATTTCTGATTTGGACTTGCATTTAATAGCTTGTATAAAACTCTGTGAAGGTTGAAGGGTGCACCAGACTCATGATCATGCATGACACTCATATTGTTTTTTCATGATCACCACTGCATATCATTTAGTCATGAATGTGTCTAAAATCACATGCATATAGAACTATTTTGCACTACATTTCTCTGCATAACCCTGGTGGTCATATTGCATGATAGTGCAGTCTGAATAAGCATGAACTTCAAAAATCATTTGATCAGTCATCTTTTGCAAAACTGCATGCATATAGACAGGGGGAGTCTTGTCAGAATTTCAGGGTGAACTGCTGCGTCGACGCTGCTATACTGTGGCGTTGACGCAGTGAACTAGATCTGTGAATGTCTCTGCTTCTTATTCTGATGAGTTGACCCTGCAATAGCGTGGAGTCGACGCACTGACACTATCTCAGTGTTTTATATTGTTGCCTCTTCAACTGATGCGTGGACGCCTTGAACTCCCAGCGTCGACTCTGTCTACTCATCCTTTGACTCTGAATGATTGAGTCTGACAGTTTGGTAATCTTTTAATCAGTTCTAATATTAAGCAATAGAAAACAGACCTCTTCCCTCATAAGAACTTTAATTGATTAAAGACTGACTTAATGGTTTAAATTTTATAATCTTTAGAGTTGAAAGACTACAATCAGTAAATAAGGATGCTGAAAATTGATAAAGCTCTCAACCCTTATCATATTTCATGTCAGACAAAGCCAATTATATCTGAAATCTAAAAAACTCATCTGAAATCATGTTAGAGAAGCTAAGTATGTGTATTGTCCTTAAACAAGTCATTTTGAGACAAATAAAGGGCAGCTAAGAAGGATATTGAAAAATATTGAAAATTAATTGAAAAATAGCATTGGCATAGCAATGACTGGTAAATCACTGAGAAACTGAGTGATCTATCAAAGAAGTGGACAACACTCATGTCATGAGGTGTATCAGCTATCTCTGTATAAAATGATCAAAACAGTAGGTTGGTTTCACTAAGTACCTGGGGGTAACTGGTGTCTGATAAACGTGTACCCTCACACAAAAAGGTGTAAATCAGTTCTATTGAGTTTGATCATAGGCAAGATGGTCCATCATGTTGAGTATCTAGGGGTATTGGCGTCTGATAAACGTATACCCTTATGCAAAAAGATTTATCGTACCTGAATGCCCTACATGAAATAATAGTGAAAATGTTGTTCCTTCAAAGAATTTTCATGGATGTCAATTGTTTAATTTCAATACATGACCTGGTTTCTCTTAACACATTTTACTGAGTCTATGAAAGTAAGATATTCTGAAACTGAATCTCTCATGTAAATATAACTCTGGTTTATTACTTTATCATGCACACCTACCTTATCCAATGAATGTAGTGCATGAACTCTCATTTTTATAACCTTTAAACCAGAACCTCACTTTCTAAGCAGTTTTTAAATTCATATGACTGAAGGTTCTGTGCTTTAGCTGCTTAATTTCTGAACTACTTGCTAAGAATGCTAGTCAGCTGACTCTTCTTGTTCCTTCCCTTGTATTTTTTTTCTCTTTGTTGATGGCAAATGGGGAGAATGTATTGTCTACTTGATGAATTCATTCCAGGGAAGTGTATGCATCACGTCTATGGTAAAGGGGGAGATCTTGTGAGCAGAGAGTTGTGTTCATGTCTCAGCATGTCATTCATAGCATCTGCATGACAATCTGAATAACGAATCATGTCCTTCATCAAAAATACATCTGTTTGACAGGATGTTGCTATTCTATATAATAGGGTGTTGCCATCATCAAAAAGGGGGAGATTGTTGTGACCCCTCTGTGTTGATGATGTTGACAATAAGTTTTAATTCATTGGCAACAGCTTGTTTTGATTGATTGACAACTGTTCTTATTTTGATGAAATTGTTTTTATCAGGTTGTCTGTGTACATAATGCAGTCAGAGTCTATACTGTCGTGCACACACCCACAGGTCTACATTGCATTACAGCATGAACATAGAGTCCATAAATTTCATTGTATAGTCTGGACAGTTGTGGGTCGACCCCTTTGTTCACATGGGTCGACTCCTCAGATTAGCATAGCCTATACACTGCATAGCATAGTCTATACACTGCACGTTCAAGTTCATAGTATATACATTGCTGCATTGCCTGGACGAGGAAGTATGTACATTGGCTGTTGGCTTGCACGCTCACTCAAGTCCACACATCGTGAAGTATGCACATTGTGGCTTGCTCATTCACTCACTCAGCCCTGTCAAGTCCATACATTGGCCTTCAGGCTTGCAAGTCTATACATTGCATGTCGATTGCAATGTCTGTACAGAGTTCAGAGAGTTCAAAGTGTTCATAGTCTACACATTCATTCATTGTTGATGTTGCATCAAGTTCAAAGTCCATACATTGGACTGTAGCATGCACGAAGCAAAGTCTATACATTGCTCTAGTCTGTACAGCATTCAATGTCTAGCGTTTCATGAAGTCTATACATTCATTCTCTATAGCTTGCACGAGGTGAAGTCTGTACATTGGCCTTAGCTTTCCAAGTCTGTACATTGGCCTCCATGCCTCAAGCCTATACATCAAAATGTTTGGCCAAGTCTGTACATCGTTGCTTGCCAAAGTCTGTACATTGGCATCTGTTCCTACGTTGCAATTCCAAGTCTACACATTGGGTTCTTTACCTACATTCAGCTTTGAAAGTCTATACATTGGTTTTCATTTCAAGTCTGTACATACTTTGGTTTGTGCAAGTCTATACAAACGACTGTTCAGCTTGTGACCAAGTCTGTACAGCCAGGGCGACTGTTAAGTCTCTACATTAGCAGCCTTGATTTGATCAAGTCTGTACAGAGTTTCTTTTGGCAAGTCCATACATTGAATGTCTATACATTCGTTTTCCTTGCATCATTCATTAAGTCTGTACAGCCCCTTCGCTTGGCAAGTCTGTACATTGTGGATGTCTATACACTCGATTGCCTTGCCTTGGTCAAGTCTGTACATAGTTTCTTCAGCTAAGTATATACATTGCTTCACGACGTGAAGTCTATACATGCCTTGTTCAAGTCTTCACATGATGAAGTATATACACTCAACTCCTTCACACTTCAGGAAGTCTGTACATCCTTCAATGCATTGCATGCATCGTTCGTAAAGCCTGTACATCGAGTGAAGTCTCGTGAAGTTTATACAACGCCCATTTCTCTTAGAGTCTCATGCATATGTGAAGTCTATACATTGCATTTGCATTCACAACGTCTTCACACTTGAAGTCCATACATCGTCAGTTGTCTGTCAAGTCTTCATATTGCTTAAGTCTGTACAGCGGCTGCTTCACATATGAAGTTTGTACATCGCATAGCTTCACATAGATGAAGTCTATACATTGGGCAAAGTCTGTACACTGCATTCGAGTTCACAAGTCCATACAGTGAAGTCTATACAATGCATTTCATCTTATAAGTCTGTACAGAGTTCTTCACTTAACCTGATAATTCGATACTCTATCTGACAGGCTTTTGCTACTGAGATTGCTGACATGGCTCGTGATCCCAGGAGGACGAGTTGACCAGATGCTGCCACGTGGATGAAAGCACCTCGGATCTGGCGAATTCCATGGGCGGGAAAACGTGGAAGCCATGCGCCCTTATCCAATCTGCTACTGTATATATAGAAGTCTTCATCTTTTGTTGAAGGCTGATTGAAGAGTGGCAAGTCTATACAGTGAGACAAACCTGAGACAGTAGAGAGCCATCGAGATCCAAAGAGAAGAAAAGGAGAGAAGAAGAAAGTGAGAAAAAATGAGTTGAGAGAGTGATATGAGAGCTTGTGAATCAGTGTCTTGGTCCAGATACCAGAGCTGATATTGCTCACTTTGAGCTACAGTCGTTTTGACTTTCTTCCATTCGATTGTGTTTTTCTTGCTTTTCAGTCTTGTTATTTTTCCTTTGAAAACTCTTGTTCGATCAAGCTGTTAGTCAGCGGTGTCAAGCCGTGAGGCAGCGGTGTGCAGAGGTGTTACCTCTGGTCGGCTAAGCTGTAGTGCCCAGCAGAGCAAGCTGTGAAGCTCAGCTGTTGCAGAGGGTGTTCCTCTAGCCGGGATAAGCTGTAAGCCCCAGCCGTTGTTGGCAAGCTGTAGTGCCCAGCAGATTGAAGCTGTGTATCAGCAGTAATCCACATTCCAGTTGAATGTGGGGTGGACGTAGGTCGGATTGACCGAACCACCTAAAAGTCATTGTGCCTCTCGTGTGTTTGCTTGTCTGTTTAGCATATCTTGTTTCCATCATTCGGTGCTTTGACTGTGGTTGTCCAGTGTTCTTTTAATTCTGCATTTGAATCTAGGCAAAATTTTTAATTAGCCTGTTGATCTATTCACCCCCCCTCTAGATCCACATTTTGTGGTGAAAGAGCCTTCCATCTAACTCCAACAGTTCTAAGCAATTCATTTATTAGTTGATTGCCATATTTGAATGTGTTGAAGTTGTGGAAGTCCTTCTTTATTCTTCCTTCCGTCGTCCCTGGAAGAGCACTTTTCTATTTGAGAATGCATCTGCAACCGAAGATGCGTATTTGTATATGCATCCTTGTGGGCAGATGCGTATTCAACAGCATCACCCTAACACCTCTCATAACCCCTGTTTAGAGGCATCTTGGTAACTGGACGCGCTCTTATAAAGGCGTCTGGATTGGTGGATGCGTTTTCTAAATTTCTGTGAAAATTTTTCAGTCCATTTTGTTCTGCATATTTCCTATTCTCCCTGTTCTATTTATATCTTTGTGTATCTCTATTATACAACAGCATTGCATGCATTAGATCATCCCCTCTTCCTTTTGCATTTTTTTAGAAATTACCCTCTCTCGGTGAAGGAAGGACTCTCCGTTCAGGAATTCCTCTCGATGGACTAGAATCTCCTCCATCGGGACCTCCGTAAGTCCCCGACAGCGAAGGATTCCCTCTTCGTTCACTAGGCTGGTTGTACCACTGAAGTTCCCCGGAGATAGTTGACCTACATGTGGTGAGAGTGTGAAATCCGAATTGGCACGAAGTCAAATCAAAACTAGAACTAGGATCCTACCTTGTTGAGTGAATTTGTTAATTTTTTGAAAATCATCTAACGCATACAAGGAAACTCTAAATTGAACGTAAACATCCACTTGTTTGATAATCTCTGCAAGTTTGTTTGTGAGCACATTGTTTGATTTTCTCATGATGTTACATTCTGATAAAGTGTCTAGCATGCCTAGTTACACTTTTATGACCATGAGGATGGTCGCTCTGATTCATCACTATTGTGAGGGGGTATCGGTGGCCGGGATGAGGGAAGGAATAAAGTGAAAAAGGAAAACACGGGGGTTTGATATATCTCGGGTATCCTCCTTCTTAGCTGTATACCTCTCACGACGGCACCGGGCACTCACCTTTTACGAAAGGTCGACAGGGGTCGACTGACATGAGAGGTTTCCAGGGGTTAGGGTGACCAGACCGGGGTACGGGCGTGCCAGTCGATTTCTTGACAATCACCTATGGAATCGAAGATTGACTGGGGGTGCGTCGCCAAGACGTGGCATGTGGGCTCGTAAGATTGGGCGACACGTGGAGAGAGGAGAGGTTCCATGGGTACGAGTGTGCAGGCGATTGTGGGGATTCATGTACGGGACATCTTTCCCCATCGACCGTAAGCAGTCGGTGTTTATTTACATCGGATTGAATCCGAACACCTTTGTTTCGTGTTGAAGAAGAACGTGGATACCTCTGAAGCCATGGATAGAGGACCGGGGGTACCCTATAGCAATAAGGGGACCATCGCACTTGACTCGGAGGGTTAATTAACTGGAGTCGGACACTACAACTAAAATCTAAAATACCGACGGCATTTTTTGATGGAAAAAATTTCGTCGGATGTACGTTGGAACTTATTTTACTTTCTGACGGAAAAAATTATGTCGAAAAAATGTCTATAATTACGGACCTATTTCTGACATATTAATTCGATCGAGAATACATCGCAACTTTTCGATGGAATGAAATTCAGTTGGAAATACGTCACAAAGTTATGACGTATTTCCGACCGTATTAAATTTTGTCAGAAAGCCCTAATGAAGGACAAGAAATTTATCAACAATTTCTGACAGAAAAGAATATGGTCGGAAATACGTTCAAAAGTTGCGACGTATTTCCGATGCAATTTTATTACATTGCAAATTTCCAACATATTTCTGACTAATCATTTGTCCGT
Organism: Amorphophallus konjac; assembly: GCA_022559845.1. Taxonomy (NCBI): domain Eukaryota; kingdom Viridiplantae; phylum Streptophyta; class Magnoliopsida; order Alismatales; family Araceae; genus Amorphophallus; species Amorphophallus konjac. The sequence continues at coordinate 371,305,905 of CM040121.1, forward strand.
CAAAAACTCTTGATTATTTAATTATAGGAAGCATAGAAAATTATTTCATTGGGTTCCGACGGAATAATTGTCAGTCAGAAATACATCACACATTTTCGACATAATTGTTCAGTCGGAAATATGTTGGGACAGTCCGACATATTTTTGACCAAATTAATTTTCGTCGAGCATTTTCGACGTATTTGCGACTAATGTTTTTTCGTCAGAAATGTCTAAATAACAGTAATAGATAGAAATTTATCAATAGTTTCTGACGGAATATTATTCTGTCAAAAATTCGTCGGAACTGTTCGACTTATGTCAGAACTGTTCGACCAAAATAGGGTGTCTAATGTGGAAATCAAGTGTCATATGAAGTTTATAGGTGACAAAGAGATCATAATGTTGAAGAACGGATCACATTGCACCTAACACGGTCAACGCAGCAAAGCACTCAAGCTTCTAAGTCAACGTTGTCAAGGCAGCCATGCCTCAAAGTCAATATAAGTAAGTCAACAGTCAAATAGCTATTTCAACACCATCTCATGAGAAGGAGTCAATACGAGCTCAATCAGAGTCAAAGCAGTCAACCCAGTCAGCAAGTCTGAAGAATAGTTCACAAGGGTGAAAAATTGACAAATGGGTGTTAACGTGAAGAATATTGCTCAAGGGTGAACAATCGTGAATAAGAGTGACAAATGGGTCACAAGGCTGACAAATAGACACTAGGAGTAACAAATGGCTAGCTAACGGTGACAAATAGGGCTCAAGGGAAACAAATGAGTGCTAGCGGTGACAAAAGGCTATTGGCGACAGCTCAACACAAGAGGAAAAAGGTCAAAGGCGACGGCTCTTTCGGCCTAAGGCAAACAAATGGGCAGTAAGGCGGACAAATGGGAAATAAGTGTGACAAAAAGGTCCTTAAGGCAGACAAATGGGCAGTATGGCTGTAAATTAGCTTGTAAGGCTGAAAAATAGCTTGGAAAGCTGAATTACAGAAAAACTTGTGTCTGTCACATGCTCAATCTCGAAGACCCATTAGTGGGCACGTGATTCAAGGTTCTCTGTGAAGAGGAACATTCTCTCTCCTGTGTAGTGTGGTTTATGTGTGAGCTTGATCATTATTCTCTAACCCCCCTTCGCAGGATGGTGTGTGAACAGATTCTATAGTTTGATTTCATCGCATGATAACTGTCCCTTCCCTTCCTCGAAGGGGTGAACGGTCTCCCTCGTCCCGCCCTGCAGGCTTTTGCTCGATTAAAAAAAAGCTTTCTATTCAGAACAGCTCTCTCTCACGAACCCTCTTTTTCTCTTCTTCTTCTTCTTCTTCTCACGAACTCCCCTCTCTCGGATCTGCTTCTCACTCTTCTCTCTTTTTTCTTGTAGTGCTTCGCAGCAGCCCTCTCTTTTCTTTTCTCTTGTGCAGCACCCTTCACGGAGAAGAACACCCCATATATATAGAACAGGGGCTCCGTAGACTGTTGGATAAAAATGAATTGATTTCTTCTTTTAACCATTGGTCCACGTGTCAAGAGAGATGATATTCTCTATTAGATAGCATTAGGTCAAGTGCCAGTCCATTGGCTTTCGAGCTCGGGCATGTGGTAGACACAAGTTTCGCTCATTTCAGCATATCGAGCTATTTGTCAAACTTAATAGGCACTTTACACCCCTATCGGACATTTGTCAGCCTTAGACACATATTTGTCACCCTTACGTTCAAACGCCGTCGTTGCTATTCTTTTCCACTTTTGTCTGGCCGTTGCCTTTAGTTATTTGTCACCGTTACTGCCCCATTTGTCACTGCTATCTTTTATTTATCACCGTTACTGACCTATTTGTTATCCTTGTTGGCTTGTGTGAATTTTGCTGATCATAGGCGCACTTGAATCTTGTTGAACCTTCATAAGTTGCTGATCAACACGGCCTCCACTTTAGAGAAATAGATGCTGTCACTTCTGCTCAAACCCATCACAATGAAGAACCCTTAGAACAGAAGAGTACTTTCTTCCTTTGATCTTGAAAGGGGTTAATCATAGTCATCCAAGGCTTAAAAGAACTCCAGATTCAAGATGACAGGGTTAGGAAACCCATACAAAGTTGATTCCTTTGTGCAATCTTGACTGCTATTCACTTTCCACAGGTAGGAGCTATTTTTTAGTGTTAAGGAGCTATTTGTCACTCATATAGGGTATTTGTCAGCTCTAACAAGCTATTTGTAACTACTATTCCGTCCCTAAAGTCCTTCCTTGAATAGTTCACATTCCTTCATTTTGACAGCTCAATAGAGAACGTCAATGAAGTGATCAAGCTAAGTCAGCGTAGCTCAATGGAGAACATCAAAAAGGCAGAAAGATGAATCAACAAGTTGGAGATCGTCCTGAAGAAAAAAGCCACTGTGTGAGCAAAAGAAAGGGCGAGAGAAAAAAGAAGAAAAGAGAGAATATGCACTTTGCCAGATCGAGAGAAGACCCATTTCTGTGAAAGCTCTTGAAATAATTTTAGAGCTACATTTGTTTCTCATTCTACTACATTTCGTTTGTTTCATTTTGAGTTTCTCGGTTTGCCTTTTCGATCCAGTTAAGTCATTGTTCTCTGATAGTGCATTGCTGCACTAATCAGAGGTGTGATTAATCTTCAGATTGATCATGATCTGGTCTGCAGGCCAGGGTGTGAGGAAGGGTCCTCGCGTGCTGCCTTAGTGCAATGGCTCTGAGGAAGGGAGGAGGCTATTGTTGTGCCCATGTGTGGTTTTGATGATGGGTAACACACCATGAGTCACACTGAGGTGTGTTGACTGCTTGACTGCTTGAATATCTGATTGTTTGCTTGAATAGCTATTCATGAATATGGCTAGATTGTTGGATATTGTGTTTTGATGATGACAAACACTATGATTCTCATATGTTTGATGTCATATGTGTTTTCTCATGTTTTGATGATGATATAGTTTACATGTGTTGATGATGACAAATTGATGTCATATGTGTTTACTTCATTCAGAACTTGGTACACAAAAAATAACCTAACTGTGAGCATGGCATAGATTGTACACTCACCATGTCTGCATGTCTGCATGTCTGTCTTTCATTAATATGGGTTCTGTGCAATGAGTGCGTTGACGCAGTTAGAGATTGGGTTGACGCATTGGCTGTCTCTTCACTAGCTGCGTTGATGTTACAAGGACACTGCGTTGACACAGTAGTTGATGGCTTACTTGCTGCGTTGACGCAGTGGAACAGCTGGGTTGACGCCATGCTGCTTTGTCCCTTTTTGTTGCTCATTAAGTCTTAAAGTTTGTTCAGGGTAGTTCATGCATCAATCTATTTGCCAAGTGTATACATCAATCAGCATTGCATTTTGATCAAGGAGTCTATACATTCATAGCTTTTGTTATGCTCAGAATGCTTAAGTCTATACACTGCCTTTGTTTCAAGTCGATACAGAGTCTTCATCTTCTGAAGTCTGTACAGCCAGTCACTTGACAAAGTCTGTACAGTGTCTCATATTGGCCAAGTCTTTACAGCCTCATCCTTACCTTCGTTCCAAGCCAAAGTCTACATATTCGTTTCCTTGGGAAAAGTCTATACATCATGCCTTGATCTCTCAAGTCTGTACACTCTTTATTTCAAAGTCTGTACATTGGAAGTATGTTCAACGAACTGCTACACGCATCATTCCAGTTGTCTTCGTGTCATTATTTGTTCCATCGCGTGCTGAACACTGCAGCACCTCATGTTGCTTTCTGTGCCACCTCGTGTCGCTCCATCTGTGTCACTCCTATGTCTTCGAGTCGTCTGTATTTGTGTTGTTTCTTCCAAGACCCCGTGTCTTTCTTGCTTTGTGACCACACTTCGGGTCGGTTTCTATTTTCATCTTCGAGTTGTTTTCAGCCCGTGTCGTCCTCGTGTTCGAGTCGTTTTCCTGTGTCTTCGTGTTATCTTTTGTTTTGTATGTCTTCGTGTTGTTTCTATGTTTGTGTCTTCGTGTTATCTTTTGTTTTGTATGTCTTCGTGTTGTTTCTATGTTTGTGTCTTCGTGTTATCTTTTGTGTTTGAGTCTTCATGTTAGTTTTGTGTTTATGTTTTAGTGTTGTTTTTATGTCTTCGTGTTGCTTCTTTCTATCTTCGTCCAGGTTTTCTCTGATCGCGTGTTTTACTACCGTTTTACCTCATGTCGTTCTCTCTTACCTCGTGCTATTCTCATCTGACTTCGTGTCGTTATCCTTGTAGTGTTAGCTTTGATATTGTATGTACCTCATGTAGTTCTCTGTTTATCTCGTGTTGTAGTCATCTTATGTACCCCGTGTCATTTTCAGTAGAGTGCACCTTTTGCTGTTCTAATGTCTATACATTCATTTCTAAGTTCAAGTCTACACACTTGTTATCACATCTTAAGTCTATACACTCGTGGCTAGCTGTTCAAGTCAATACACTCGTTGGCTAAGTCTTCAAAGTCTATACATTTTATCCTTCTGATTAATCTCCTATGACTGTGTGACAGGTACTGTTCGTGGAGCCTGTGAAGAGTGGAGCACGTGATACGAGGCTGGCATCTGGCACGTGATCCGAGATGCAGAGGGGCCTCCACGTGGACTGAAGCATTTGGGCGGGAATCGTGGAGGGCACACGCTACCCTAATCTGCTGCTGCTATAAATATGTGTCTTCTTCCTCTGAGGAGGAAAGAGGGTAGAGAGTGACTGAAGTAGAAGCAGCCAGCGCTAGAAGAAGAAGTGCAGAAGAGAACGAAGAGATAGAGAAAGCATAGAGGCTGTGAGCAGAAGAAGAAGAAAGAAGAGACAGAGAGAGAGCCTGCGAAAGAGAAGAAAAAGAAGAGTGAGAAGAAGAGAGAGCTAGAGCAAAGGAAGCTTCAACTGAAAATCAGTTCCTGCTGGACCGTGGATCAAATCCAGGCCAGCCAGCTCCTGCGAGAGCCTTTGTGCATTTTATTCTTCCAGCTTTCTGTTGCTGCGTTTTTATTTTTCTTTTTAAACCTTCAACAGTTGTTCTTCCGACTCTCTTGTGTGAGGTCGGGTTCCCTCCGGTTGGGAGGAAGAGAGGTCCGAGACCTCTAGTTTGCAGGTGGCTTGGTGTCACCTGTGCTTCCCTCTGGGTTTCAGAGGAAGAGAGACTTAGGTCTCTAGGTTTCCCTCCAGTTTGGAGGAAGGGAGGATTGATCCTCCGGTTCTGGTCTTGTGGTTGCAAGACTAGGTGTTCCCTCCTGGTCTGGAGGAAGAGAGACTTGCGTCTCTGGTTTCCAAGTGGTTGGGAGTCACTTGGGGTGTCCCTCCGGTTGGGAGGAAGAGGGGAGGTTGGTCCCCTGGTCAAGCTGTATAGCAGCAATTTGTTGCAGACTGAGTCTGCAGTTTCTAGCCTAGCTAGAGGAAGCCTCACTCCGATTTGGAGTGAGGGGTGGACGTAGGTCTTTGGACCGAACCACCTAAAAATCTTAGTGTTCTCTTGTGGTGTGTTTTTCCTTATATGTTATTTTCTCTGCTGCGATCTTTAGATGCTTGCTTAGGAGCGTGTGAGAGCTAATAGATTTGTGTTGTCTTGCTGAGTTGCTTCTAAGCATTTTCCGCACATTTCATAATCCGCTTTTATTTCCGCATACTTGAGCATTAGAGTTTTAATTGGGCGATTTTTAGAGCAGGATACATTCACCCCCCCTCTGTATCCAGGCCTTGCAACCTATCAGCTATTCCTCCGTTGGGCAACGTGTGTGATCAGCTGATGTCACCATCAAAACCAGGGGCACAACATTCTCCTTTCTTTGATGATGGCAACTATGAGTCATTATGCTTCAAGTAGCACATTCAAGTCTTTTCATCAACCATATGTTTTGACAAACAGAATCATTCAACAATAAGCTTCATTTCATTTCAAAAAATTTGAATTTACAATGTGGAGCGTGCAGCTTACACATCAGACCATGACCATTAAAATGCAAATGCAGATTGACATAGTGAATATGCTACAACCCTATGCAGCAACCCCTAATTGACTTAAGATAATGCAGCACATGACTCTCTCTCCCCCTTTAACATCATCAAAACACTACATGGGTGTAGATGTTTTATCAACCCCGCTCCCAAACTAATAAATTATTATATTTATTTATTATCATTTTTTATGATTTTTTATTATTATCCTTTTTTTCCCTTTTGGGTTCACCTTCCGTATGTGAGAGCAGTAGGGTGAAATGAATGATAAGGGTGATGAAAGCATATTAGTGGTGACAAATAAGTTGACAGAGGCAACAAATGCACATTAGTGATGACAAATAGGTTGACATGGACAACAAATGCGCATGAGGGGTAACAAAAGGCTCTTAACGGTGAAAAATGCACAAATGCGATGGCTCCCAGGGGCAAAGGCGACGACTCCTGCATGCTAAGAGTGAAAAATGTATATTAGTGGTGACAAATAGATCAACAGGGGCGACAAATGGATCCTAACGATGAACTATGAGCATAAAGATAAGCCCTACTAATATTATAACCATCGACAAACTCTGCTACTTATAGAGGAAGAACTCCCCTTTGTAAAGGTAACCCCGACCTGCGATGGATGGTATTCTTCATTTGACTCACACATCAAGGGAAGGTGTGGATCCATTAACAGCAACCACATCACACAAAGATCAAGCATCCATCATGCAAAGAAATGTTGCAGAAAAACAAATTACATTGATAGGGGAAGAGGGTATAAGCGGTTACTCGTCCTCTTTGGGACGGAACCTATCAGGTTGGAGGCTCAACACCCCATTGTTACAAAATAGGTGGTCCACTTTTGCCAAGGCGTCCTGCCACCCTTGCAGGTACCCCTGCTTGTATTCCTCCGAAATGTCGCCGCCGCTGCTTTCCCGTGATGGCTGGTCTGGCACCGGCAGGGCTTCCTTTCGGAAGCATAACCGTTTGTGGGAAACCACCTCTGACGAAGAATATGACTTCTCAGACGACATCTTCACGAGAGTGTCTTCAATAGCCAAAGGACGTGTTTCCCACGCGCCCTCTTCTCGCGAGGATATATAGAGGGATCAGATCTTTGAGAGAAAAGATAGAGACAGCAGATTGAGCAGAAGAGACAAGCGGAGAGAGTGTGAGAAGCAGAGAAGAAGTTGAAAGAAGAAGCTGCAGTAAAGGTCGTGGAAGGCAGAGCATCGTAAGCTGGTTTGATCGTCTGAGTGAGAAGGGAGTTCATCTTCGTAATTGACGCCTGGATCAAATCTAGAGTCAATCTGCTCCTAGAGAGCTACATTATTTCCTCGTTTCGTTCTTTTCATTTGAATTCCTAAATTCTCTTAAGCTGTGTATCAACGAGCGAGGGTGAAACCTCGAACAACGAAGCTGTAAGGTTCAGCGGTAGCAAGTTGTGAGGCTCAACGGTCTCAGATCTAATCCCCAAAGCTGTGGATCAGTGGTCTGTAGGGATTATATCCCCAAAGCTATGGATCGGCGTACTCAAGCTGTGTGACAGCAGTAAGCCTTACTCAATTGAGTAAGGAGTGGACGTAGATCTCTGGAAAGAGATCGAACCACCTAAAAATTCTCTTCTCATGTGTGATTGATTTGTGCTCCAGTGTGTTTATAGCTTCTATCTGCTCATCGTTTAGATGAATGCTTAGGAGCGTTTAAGAGAAACATGCTTTCACTTGTTAAAATTGCTATCCGAGATTATTGCTAAAGCTTTTCATCCAGTAGGTATATTAAAAGGCATGGTTGGAAGTATAAGCTACGCTTATCTGGAATTCCACCTCTTACGTGAGGTTAGCCTCCGCCATCGTACCATACCTGGATGTTTGGATGACTATTGAGTGCAATCATCTGATCTCTCTTGATATTGCTGAAATTCATATCTTACAGAGTTTGGATATTCTATTCTTATTGTCTGACATTTTACACTAATTTTTTCAGCTATTATTGAGCATTGCCCTTCGTGCATACTTGTTAGCGTGCTAATTTGTTCTGAAACTTATATCTCTTGATTGAGTTATAATGGTTAGTTTCTATTCCACATTGTCTTTAACTGCTATAGATTTTTAGCGGTAGATCTATTCACCCCCCTCTAGATCTTAGTGTCCATCCGTTCCAACACGTGGTATCAGAGCCTAACCCTCCATTAGGGCTTTACATCCTGGAGAGATTTGTTATGGATGCTAAAGGATTGATCGCTGAGGGTCATTGTACGAGTAAGCCACCATTCTTCAATGGTAATAATTATGCTTACTGGAAGTATCGGAGCCAGGTCTTCCTGTGTGTAAAGGACTACGAGATCTGGAAAGTTGTCAGTAAGGGTCCTTTTGATTTGCCTCCAGACGAAGAGTTCTGGACTAAGGAGCATATCCGTAAATCCACCTTAAATTAGGGTGCCATTAATGCTATACAATGTGCACTTCATCCCACCGAATTCTCCAGAGTCTCTTCTTGCAACACAGCTAAGGAGATGTGGGATAAGCTAGAGGTGATTTATGAAGGGACGTCTCAGGTTAGAGAAACCAAAGCCAACATGTTAGTCTCTAAGTATGAGGCTTACAAAATGAAGCTTGAAGAGTAAATATTTGAGATGTATGTGCGTCTGAATGTGATTACCAATAGCTTACGAAGTTTGGGAAGAATCTACAGTGAGTATGAGTTGGTTAGGAAGATTCTAAGGTCCCTGACACCCATTTGGCACACTAAGGCCACTGTAGTGGAGGAGTCTAGGAACTTAGCTACGACCACTATAGATGACCTCATCGGTTCTCTCATGACATATGAGTTGAACCTTAAAAAGGTTGATGAGTATGAAAAGAGAAGAAAGCCCGTAGCTCTTAAAGCTAATTCTAGCAAAGGGTCGTCTAGTGAGTATAGCTACATTAGTTCTGAGGAAGATCAGGATGAATTTGCAATGATTACTAGGAAGTTCAAGAAATTCCTGAGAAAAGAAGGGAAAGGGCTGAGAAGAAAATACTTCTCTGAAAAAAGACAGTCCAAACATAAATTTGATAATGTTAAGAAAACTGGTGCCATAGTTTGTTACAATTACAGGAAAGTAGGACATCTCAAGGTAGATTGTCCTGAGCTCAAGGATAAGCAACCCAAGTGGAAGAACAAAAAGGGAAAAGCCATGATTAGCACTTGTAGTGATTAAGAAGAAGAAAGTCAGAGCAGCTCATGTGACAGTGAGAAAGAAGAGAGGATATGTCTGATGGTCAAGGATGATGAAGGCGAGGAAAATGATGTCGAGGTATTCTCCCCCTTGGAAAACTTTACACAGAATGAATGGGAAGATGTATATGTTGAAATTCTTGAAAAATATGAAAACATGCGTAGGGAGAACAAACATTTGAAAAATAAAGTGAATTCATTAGTTAATGATACTTCTTTGTCTGATAAAATTGCATGTCTAACAATTGAAAACTCAGAACTGAAAAACTCCCTTAATGAAACTGAATATAGTAACAGTATGTTAGTTGATTTGAAAAATGAAAATGAGAATTTGCTGAACACCATTGATGAACTTAAAATGAAAATACATGAATTTCAGGAAGAAACTAGGATAGCAACTGAGAAATATGAAGCTATCAATGGTGTAAATGCTAAACTCAAAAAGGTCATTAAAAATCTGGAAAAAGAAAACAAGAATATGCAAAACTCCCTTGAAGGCATGACACAAGGAACAGAAAATCTAAATGCCCTAAAAATAAACTTTAGAAAGGAAGGTTTGGGTTTCAACCCAACTAATCAGAAAAGGTTTGATGTTAGGATAATTTCCTTTGTGGCTGAAAAAGGAACATCACACCTTTGATTCAAATGACTTCTAGTGAAAATCTGAAACTAGATGAGAAAGTCAATCCCAGTGCCAAAGACAAGGGCAAAGAGAAGATAGAGGTGTCTAGGGAATCTTGCTCACACACTCCCACACCTCAGATCAAGGGACATGCTAGGACTCAGACTGTTAAGGCTAGAGTTCAAGGAAAATCCAAGCCAAATTGTTCAGCCTCAACAGAAAGTCAGAGGCAACTCCAAACCTCATTTAACCCGCAGTACTACTGGGTTCAAATCCTTTGAGAAAGGTCTAGGCAGAGGTACCTCAGGTCGATGTCATTATCGGAATACTTCGACCCATCCTCCTTTCTATAATTCCTATCACTACTCTGATGGGAGAGGTCAAGGCAACCTCTACACTAGGTCAATGCAGTTCCAGAACTCCTATTCTACACAAATGCATAGACCCTATTCTTGGAACTCCTATGTGCAACCCAGGCACAAAATCTTCAGAAGCTAGAATTCTTATGGCTTTGTCAAATACATGCCAAACCAGCCCAGAGTTCCCTATGCACATACTACTTCCAATGCCCGTTGGACGAAAGAAATTTTCAGAATGGGCTAAAGAAGAAAATTGCTTCACCTCAAAAAAAACTCCCAAAATTAATGGTGATAAGAAAAAACAGACCAAACTGAATGATAAGAAATCCACAACTACCATGAAGAAGCCAAATAAAATGTGGATACCAAAACATTTACTCTCTTGTTTGCATGAAATAAATGCTTTTATGGGACCCAAGAAGCTCTGGGTTCCAAATCATTCTACTTAATTCCCTAGCAGGTATGCCTGGTAGCCAATCATAACAAGTGGTATCTGGATAGTGGTTGTTCCAGGCACATGACCGGAGATAAAGAAAAATTCTACATGTTGGTGAAGAAAGATGTTGATCATGTCACATTTGGAGGTAATGCCAAGGGAAAGATTATTGGATCGGGAAAGGTTGGTAAGTGCTCTTCTTGTTTAATTGAAAAAGTTTTGTTAGTTGAAGGTTTAGCTTATAATCTTCTTAGCATAAGTCAACTCTGTGATAGAGGCCATAAAGTTATATTTGACTCTCTTGCATGCACCATCTATGAACCCAATTCTGAATATGTGAAATTCATTGGCAAGAGAGTTAATAGCATCTATATGGTAGACTTAGATGATGTAGCACACTCTAATCTCTAACTTAGTGTTAATAAGGATGACCTAGCCTACCAGTGACATCGTAGATTATGTCATGCCAACTATAGTTGTTGAGTAGCGGATGGCGGATCTAGAGGGGAGGGGTGAATAGATCTACCTCTCTTTTTGCAGAACACCCCTCTTTAAAGCTAGATTAGAAGAATTGTAGCAGAATATAACTAGCTTAGCATAGCACACAGCGATTTACTTAGCACGATGAAGAAGTAATATAGATATTGAACCTAAGCATGCATCTAACACAAAGCAATCACACAATGAAACCACAACACACGAGATTTTAAGGTGGTTCAGACTGAATCCCCAGTCCTACGTCCACCCCTCACCAAACCCGGTGAGGCTCCACTAGTGCAACGCATTGAACCGCAGATCGAAAAAAACTCTAATTGCCTTCCTACTAACCACCGGTAGGGATGTCAATACCGCAGATCGGACAGCTTCCGATTGCCTTCCTACTAACCACCAGTAGGGACGATCTTCAGTTTCAATGGTTTGAACAAAATGGAAAGAGAACAAATATGAAAATACTCAAACAAGATATGGAATATGCTCAAAGAGAAAAGATCTTGTATGAGATTGCTGGAGCTTGAATCTGATGCTTCAATGATATCTTCTTTCTTGTGAAATGATCTTCCTTGAATCACCTTGAGTTGATGAAGAAGATAAAGGATGCATATTTGATCTCCCTTGAGAAATGAGCTTCAATGGATCACCTTGATAGCCTTGCTTGCGTCTACTCTTCCTTGGAGGTTGCTCTTCTTCCAACCTCCTCTTTTACCTCTCTTGTTCTCTCTTGATGCCTTGGATTCAATTGAGTTGATGAAGAAATGTATGGATGTAGCTTTGATCTTCCTTTTGATCCTCTTGAGTTGATGAAGAGATTTATGGATGAAGATTTGATCACCTTTGAGAGCTTGCTTGCTTCTATACTTGCTTGGAGATTGATGGCTTTAGATCTTGGCTTGAATCCCTTAGAATGGATGAAGAACTTCTGCACGAAGTACTGTTCATGGCTACAGTACCCCTTCTTCCAAGCACCTCCTCTAGCCTCTCTTGATCTCCTTTGATCCCTCTTGATCAACTAGGGTTTCTAACCTTCTTGCATTGGTTTTATAGACTTTGACTGGTCCATAGACATCTCCCAGACTAGATCCACAAATCATGGGAGATTAGGTGACTTTTGATTAAACAAATCCATGGAAAGGGGTTGGCCTCGAGGTGGAAAACGAAGTCAACTGTCACGTCCTGAGCGTGGAAGATACTCGGATGCGTGACGCGTCTATATAGATCGTGTCATTAGAGCGATAAGAATTTTAACATACAAAATTTTGGAGTGCGCAAATGACTAAAAATCTAATAAATTCCAATAGTCCAAGTGATGTTTATTTCATTAATCAAAGGAAATAAAGATAGTCCATGACAAATTTCCAAATTTAGAAAGCCAAACATTAGGCTACACGACTTAACACAAAGTTTATACCACTAACTGACATAACTGGGAATACAAGGTAGACTTAAATAAATTCAAAGACTCGACTAGCTAATGATAAATGGATGGAGTTCTAGCACTCTTCACTCGGCCTCAAACCCATTCTTGTCGCTATCCGAATCACCTGAAAATGTTAGGAAGTAACTGGATGAGCGAATCGCTCAGTAGGAATTACATCTCAAATACGAGCAATCTTTACGTGATTTATAATTTGCATGTATTATCAGTATGGCTATGCATGATGTACGTATAAAAAAAATCAGGTATATAGGTAAATCTAGGCATGAAGAACAATAAGAGATCAGGAACTGTATAAAGAGAGTATAACAAGATTTCAAGTATTTGACAATCAGTATTTCAAGAATTTACAGATGTAAATGCCACTTCGGGCAAGCGGGGATTTGTGTACAAGTATGAACGCAGGTATGAGAAGGAACTCATGTACAAGTATATCAAGTAAAAATTCAATTCAAGTAAGTATTGTCAAGTACATATCTGTAGAATTTGCTATTATCATGTAAGTATTTTGCACTTTCTCGGGCCACAAGTCAAGTATTGCCTGTTTCGGGCCACGCAAGTCAAGTAAGTAAGGAGAGAGAGAGTAGGGGTGGAGTGTCTCAAGTCAAGCAAGTATTCCGGTGCAATGCTAAACACCGTGGTCAATAAACTCCCATGGGCACAAGTACCTTCGGGTGCTCCTCCCAGGACCAGACCGGGCCCTATATGCACATCATTTCATGTATTACCTTTGACATCCACTCTCATTTATAGCCAATATGGAATTTCAAGAATCTAGAAACGTAGTATTTCAGACGAGATTAACTAGTCATTTGGTTATGGGGGATTCTAGAGGTGGCCCCTATTGGCTCAAGAGGTGACTCTCGTCGTGTAGCACTTTGCGCCGTACGGCCTCAAGAGGTGGCTCCCACAACGTAGCACTTTACCCTGCATGGCACTTAGTTCCTACACTTCCAAAATGGTAGTTTAAGAGATTCAAGGTTTGACCATGTAGGGTATACACAAGTAGATTTTCCATGGAACGGAATTTTAAGAACTCATCATATACAGGAGTATAGATTAGGGTTGTGTTTGCACAATTCTCGAGATAAATCAAGATCAGAAGTTATAATTACTGAGTTGTCATCTGAGGGTTTGCTAATCCTTCAAATTTTTAATTTTTAGAAATTTATATATGTATAAATCAAATTGGCGTCCCTCGGGATGTCTTCATTTAATTTAAGACGTCATGGAAGTCGTCATTTAAAGAATTGACGTCTGGGGGTTACCCAACCTTTCAAAATTTTGATTTTTCAAAAAAACTCTCTATATATATGAAATTGCCCTCCCTTTACCCAGTCTTCAATTAATTGAAGACTTGAGGGCCGTCTTCAATTCTGAAATTGAAGACTTAAGGGCCGTCTTCAATTCTGAAATTGAAGACTTAAGCGTCGTCTTCAATTCAGTAATTGGCGCCTGGGGGTTGCCCAATCTTTCAAAATTTTGATTTTCATATATATATATCTTTACCCAGTCTTCAATTAATTGAAGACTTGTGGGCCGTCTTCAATTCTGAAATTGAAGACTTAAGGGCCGTCTTCAATTCAGTAATTGGCGCCTGGGGGTTGCCCAATCTTTCAAAATTTTGATTTTTCAATATATATATATATATATATATATATATATATATATATATATATATATATATATATATATATATATATATATATATATATATATATGAAATTGGCGCCCCTTTACACAGTCTTCAATTAATTGAAGACTTGAGGGCCGTCTTCAATTCTAAAATTGAAGACTTAAGGGCCGTCTTCAATTGAGAAATTGAAGACTTAAGGGTCCATCTTCAATTCTGTGATTTTCACCTGGCAGATACGTTTTGTGACTCAAAGCACTATTCATTTCGAAAAAGTTTCTTGAAATTCAAAAATAAGGATATGAATACTTAGTATAATTCCTTGGGAGTCCAGAAACATGTTCAGATATAATTACTGAGTTTTGGTTTCACAGATATGAATTTTATAATGTTATAACTTTAATTCCTCATGAAACGGAATTGACGCCCCTGTGATCATTCTTCAATTAATTGAAGACTTGAGGGCCGTCTTCAATTCTGAAATTGAAGACATAAGGGCCGTCTTCAATTCAGTAATTGAAGACTTGAGGGCCATCTTCAATTCTGAAATTGAAGACTTAAGGGCCATCTTCAATTCTGAAATTGAAGACTTAAGGACCGTCTTCAATTCAGTAATTGAAGACTTAAGGGCCGTCTTCAATTCTGAAATTGAAGACTTAAGGCCCGTCTTCAATTCAATGATTTTCACCTAGCAGATAAGTTTTGTGACTCAAATCACTGTTTATTTCGAAAAAATTTCTCCAAATCAAAATTCGAAGACATGGTAAGATGGAGAAAAATCTCAGGGTCACAGAAGTATATTATGTCAAAATTTTCAAGGTCTGGTTTATTAGTTATAGATTTTTGAATGCGTTGATTTATTGATTTCTGAAAATTCCAAAAAATGGAATTGACGACATGGTGCATGTCTTCAATTAATTGACGCCCTGTCAGGCAGTCTTCAATTCTGAAATTGGCGCCCTGGTCAGGGGCGCCAATTACAGAGAGGTGTCACTATTCATCAGTGTGAAAAAAACTCTGAATCAGGAAGTAATGGCAAGAATGTGTTGAGAAAAATGTCAGGATTCCAAAAACATGTTCATACAAAAATTTCGTGCTTTAGTTTGATAGTTATGGATTTTTTAATGTGTTGAATTATCAATTACTCAAAATTTCTGAAATCGAATTGACGACCTTGGTGGTGTCTTCATTTAAATGACGACTGTGCGAACAGTCTTCAATTTTGAAAATGGCACCCTGGTCGGGGGCGCCATTTACCAGAGGGCTGGGAGCCTCCGTGTCTTTAAACTATGAACATATTATGTTAACAAAGACTATATATTAAGGTTTAAAACATGGTTATTAATATTGTAAAACTAGTGTGATAAAATATGTTCAAAAACTCATAAAAATCATACTAACAAACTAAGTTTAAACTCTTAAAGATCATGGTGATATGTAACATGCTATCAAAATAACATGATACATACATGATTATTACTTGATTACGGTAAAGCCAGATGATATATATAGCATGGTTGACTAGTTGATCGAACTCTAAACATGAATCAATTAACCTATTAGCTACTAGTTAAGCAAGGATTTGAGAACACCTACCTCTGTGAAGTGACAGGAGTTGACAGGAGAGGAAGAAGCAGCCCTTCCCTTCCTCTGCAACTCTTCAGAACTTGTTCCCGTATCTAGCCGACGAACTAACCAAATAGGGAGAATAGAGTGTATTTTATAACGTTAGAGTCGACAGGATGGGAGACAAGATCCAGAATTATAGGGTATTTAGTGGGTTGGATAATTGTCGGTAAAGAAATGACGCCCTAGAGAGGGTCGTGTATTTCATAAGTTAAAATTTTCATATTAAATTTCAAAGATTTTTATCTTTAAAAATTGATGGAATTTGTTTGTGAAATTTCAGGGGTGAGACCCTTACATTTTTCTCTATTTTTACATATAATTTTTTTTGATTAATTCTTTTTAAATAAAAAGTGACACTATTCATGTCACTATTAACGTTTAGGAAATAACGACTTAACATATGTCGTTATTTTGAACGGAGATTTTTGTATTCACTCTACACTAACCAAAATTATCTATATACCCTTTCTCACTTTCTAAATTATGTTTATCCTTTAACACTTCATCTATATACCCTTATTTCTTCAAAATAATGATACAATGAAAAAGTTAAAATATGAAATTTTCTAAATTATGAAAATATGAATTGGCATCTTGTAAAAGTGATGTTTATCCTTTAAAACACTATCTATATAACCTATTTACTATTTCTTTGGAATAGTTTAATATTAATTCCTAAGTGATTGAAAATATAAATTGACATTTCCTAAAATATAATTTGGCATCTTCAAAAGCATCTATTGGTAATTAAATATTTTAATTGGTTAAATCAATAGAATTAGAATATGAGTTTAATAATTAAATATATATATATATATATATATATAATTTTTTTTATATATTTCTATTTTAAAATTCTCGGGTGTTACACCTTCCCCTACTTAAAAGAATTTGGTCCCCAAATTCAACTGTATAAGGATATTGTGGAAAGTATAAAATATTTACAGTTTAGAATAATTCTGGGTATCTTCTTTTCATAGATTCTTCGGTCTCCCAAGTTGCTTCTTGTTCCGCGCATCGATTACATTGGATTTTCACCGTAGGGATCGTCTTGCTCCTTAGAACTCGGACTTCGAGGTCGAGGATCAGCATTGGCCTTTGCTCATAAGTAAGATCTCTTTGAATCACCAAATCAGCATGGTCGATGACGTGAGAAGGGTCGTGCACATATTTCTTCAGCATAGATATATGAAATACATTATGCACTTTCGATAGTTGAGGAGGTAAAGCAATACGGTAGGTCATCTCGCCCACTCTTTCCAATAATTCGAATGGACCGATAAACCTCGGTGTAAGCTTGCCCTTAACACCGAATCTTCTAATACCTCGGCCAAGAGACACCTTGAGAAATACATGGTCACCAACTTGGAACTGTTGTGCCCCTTGTGCTTTGATGATTATGTGGTGTTTTAATGATATCAACGTAAATGAGTCACCATATTATTTTGCTAAGAACATCACATTGAATGATAGCAACATGAATGCATATGACTGATTTATTCTGTGGAGAATGCATGAGTGTGTTATATCTGATCTGTTCTGTGGAGAATGCATGAGTGTGCTAGCTCTGTGGGTCGACCCCCTTCTTAGATGGGTCGACCACCCTCAAGTCTTTACATCAGATTCGCATGTCTATACATCTCGTAAGTAGTTCAGATGGCGTCAACCCATTGAGTCCATGATGTTGATGCATCATGGAAATGCCTCAGATGGCTTTGAAGATAAGGCTGGATGCGTTGACGCATGGGATCACTGCGTCGACCCACTGAACTGACCCAGACCTAACTTCACATCAGGGTGAACTGCTACGTCGACGCTGTCACGCTGTAGCGTCTCTATGCATTTCTAAAGTCTACACATCGTTTAGTTGCACGCCACTGTGTTGAGAAAGTCTACACATCAGACTGCCTTGCTTCATGCATAAGTCTATACATCGGTTGTTCATCACACACAAAAGTCTGAACATCGTTCACGAAGTCTGTATAGCCATTGCTTAAGGAAAGTCTGTACATCGAGCTGAAGGCTGTCTAAGTCTATACATCGTTAGTCTCACATAAGACGCAAAGTCTATACATTGTCTTGGCCGTCGTCTGTCTGCTCGCTGCTAAGTCTGTACACTGCATTGGCATCTTTACTTACGTGCTGAACTGAGCAAGTCTATACATTCTTAATCTTTACCTACGCTCAGTTCCACCATGTCTGTACATTGGGCTCTCACTCAAAGTCTGTACAGTGCCATGTTCATATGCTTCCAAGTCTATACATTGCACTGTAGCTAGAACTGTGTAAGTATGTACATTAGTGCTTTGCCAAAGTCTATACATTGTGAACCTTCAAGTATGTATAGACTTTACTTCGCTCAAGTCTGTACATCATCCAGTTGTCTTTGGCAAGTCTTCACATCGTGAAGTCTATACATTCAATTGCTTTGCTGTGCTCAAGTCTGTACAGTCTTTCCCTTGCAAGTCTTTACATCGTTCATGAAGTCTGTACAACAGACCAAGTCTGTACATTGTCTTTGCTGCACGCATGACTAAGTCTATACATTGTGCCTTGTTCAAAGCAAAGTCTACACACTCCATTTTTCACTTCAAGCAGCAAGTATGTACATTGTTCAGTATGTCAAGTCCATACAGCCATTGTGCATTCATTCTTGATGTTCATACTTTGCGTGATGCATTCTACATAACACACTGCCAAGTCTATACAATGCCATTTGATCATGCATGTTAGCAAGTCTGTACAGCCTGTGTTCACAACACAAAGTCTGTACATCGCATGATCACACAAACACCAAGTCTATACATTGGCTTTGCTTACACGAGCTAAAGTCTATACATCATGAATGCATCGTCTCATCAAGTCTGTACAGGGTCTGCATAGAATGCATTCAATAAAGTCTATACATTGCATCTTAGCATGCTTGCATAGCACAAACGAAGTCTGTACATTCATATGTGCATTGTGCATTGCTCTTGGCAGAGTCTGTACATCACTTGAACATTCACTGCACTCTAACTCTATACACTGCTTCACTCATTGCACGAAGTCTGCACATTGTGTTGCTTTGTTCATACTTTGGTTTGCTAAGTCTACACATTAATGCACGTTTACTTCTGCATATTTGAAGTATGTACATAGCTTAAGCTCTGCATATTTCAAGTCTATACATTGCTGCTGAACGCAAGTCCATACATTGCATAACGTCTGAACATTACACACTACAGAGTCCATACATTCATGTCGCTTTGCAAAGTCTATACAATGCATTGTGTATACTATGAAGTCTATACAGGGGTTTCAGTCTTAAATTGATAACCCTATTCGACTGTCTGACAAGGATTCTTTGTAGAGCCTAATGAAGGCACGTGATCCAAGGAAGGATGAGGTGCTCAGATTAAGACACGTGGATGCAGCCCAGCCAGGATGCTGCCAGGTGGTCGAAATGCCTCGGTTCTGGCGAAAGCCTTTGGGCGGGAGATGTGGAGAGCACACGCCAAATTCCTGCTGCTCTATATATATGAAGCTTCTTCCATCTGAAGAAGACTGATCGTGAGACAGAGAGCTCTAGCAGAAGAGATCAAAAGAAGCAAAGGATAGCCTGCACGATCCTGTGAGAAAGAAAAGAGAAGCAGAAGAAGCAGAGAAGAAGAAGAGAAAGAGAGAGATAGAGAGCTCGAGCAGAGTGTGAAGAGAAGAAGAAGAAAGAGAGAGAGAAGAGAAGAACATAGAAGATCATTCCTACTGGAAGTTGGATCAGATCCACTCCAGTCAGCTCTTTAAGAGCCACAATTGTGCTTTCATTATTTACAGCTTTCAGTCGTTATTGCTACTTGCTTATTGTTTTCTTTTATACCTTTCTTCAAGCTGTTTGTCAGCGGAGCAAGCTGTGTTGCTCAGCATTTGCAGTGGAGGATTCCACTGGATGGCTAAGCTGTATTGCCCAGCGGAGCAAGCTGTGAAGCTCAGCAGGCGAGGAGGATTCCTCAGACTGCAAGCTGTGAGGCTCAGCGGATTGTATGGCAAGCTGTGATGCCCAGCTATTCAAGCTATGAGTCAGCAGAATTCACACTCGGGTTTGAGTGTGGGGTGGACGTAGGTCTGCAGGACCGAACCACCTAAAAACCCTCTTGTTCTGTGGTTTGAATTCTTATATGATTGGCGCTAGATGCATGCATAGGCACGAAGATTGTATTCAGTTCATTGCTGTGCACATTAGATGTTTGCTTAGGAGCATTCTACATGTTTGCACATTGGTTCAACAGATTTGATTAGCTTTACACACTGTGTGTTTGATTAATTCCGTAATTGCACACTGTGTGATTTTTAATTGGGTGAAAGTTTTTAAAGGGTATATTCATTCACCCCCCTATGAATACATAGCACCGAACCCAACTGATGTGAAACGGTCTACCTAGGATGATAATGACCCTTAGACCTATGCATCCACAAACATACAAGCTCTCAAGTTGGCTCACCGTGCGACCTATCTCACGCGACGCACATGCGCTCCCGGTGGGTCCGAGTGATGCCGGCGAGGATCCGGGGTGGGACCCTAAGGTTTCCACCGGTTGGTGGGCTTATGGCTGACCCCTAATGGGCCTGGGATACCCAATTTATGGGCGGGCTAGCACGCTGGGGCGTGGGCTTGGGTGGCGCTCTCTCACTTGCCACGGTGGTGCGCTCGTGGTTTCACAAACAATCAAGTCCGGGCACTCAATTACCGCCAACGAGCTAAGGAAACGATACTAGCTAAGCAAAGTAAATGAGGACCAGGAGAGGGACCAGAAGCTCACCTGATCGGTGTGAAGACACCGATCCCGGCCGGAGACGATGGGCGCGCCGGGGGGCGTGGGTATGCACCCGAACGCCGCGGCGGGGTAGCTTGACCTGCTGGTTAGTTAATTACACAACTACGCCTCTCGCAGGAGGGGGGATCTCGGGGTGGGGGTTATGGAGTTTACACCAAACACTACCACCACGCAGGGTGGGGCCTTCAGCCGGCCAAGCGGGGTGGGGAAAATTGGTTAATTATCACACCGGCGGTCGATACCGAAACCTGTCCGGTTCTGGGATTCTGGACCAGCAGTCACTGATGTAGCCGTAGAACACTTTCTGTAATTTTGCCGGAGGCGCGGTCGGTGTCGTTGGCTTCGTAACAGAATAGGGGTGCGCCTCAAATTTTATGGATTTTCGTTCTGCACGAGCCGGGCTGCCACGATCGACCGAACGGGGTCCCTGTTCAGGACCTGCACAGGTTCAGCTTCTGAACAACAGATTGCCGAGGACGCCACGAACGCTCCCGGGCTCTGTTTTGCAAACGGCCGGTGTCGATGGAAGCGTGGGGAAGTCTACTTTCCAACGGAGCCGGCCTCGCCACTGTCTGAAGTCCGTGTGGACAGGATGGTCCCGTTGAAGGGGGACAGGTCGGGGAAGACAGACAGGAGGCAGAACGAACGCCCGGCGGTATAAAATTGGTAACTTCCACTTACGGCGTTCAAACGATGCTCCGTCTTCGGCTTCTGAAAGCTGACAGGGGGAGGAAGAATTTTGATGAAGAGTTTGATGACCGATTCCTCCAGTCTTGGCCGCTGCACGAGGGTCGAACAGAGATGGCCTTCTGGTTGAGCCCCCAGTGCGCAGTCGCGGTAGAACGGAGCTAGCGGCCGGCCACGATCTTGGAACGGAGCGATTCCAACTCGCCTGCGGAGAAGACTCGTGGATGCACAAGTTTGCTGAAGCGCTTGGATGCCGAATCCTCCTGGAACGGGTTGGAAAATGCTCTGCAAGTTGGGGCCAGAAACTGCCTGCGGGCTGGAATGGATTTGTGGAGGGGAGGCTAAGGTGGTGGTGGTGTATGTGGGTGGAGATGGAGGGGGGTGCGACCCTAGGAGGGAGGGGAAGGGGATGGACGACCTAGGGAGGTGAAGGGGTCCCTTGGAGAGGGGAAAGGGGTCTTGGGTGGAGGAATATGGCTTGGGAAGGGTGGGGAGTGGCCTTGGGAAGGTGAAAGGGTGCCTGGGAAGATGAAAGGGTGCCTAGGAGAAGGGGTTTCCACCTAGGGGTTGGAGGGGGAATTGAATGAGTGTATAGGGAAGGGGGAGGGGTCTTAAAGAAGGGTGATTAGGGAGGAGAGAGAGGGGATTTCGAAATTTAGAGAGAGAGAGGGAGAAGTAGTGAGAGAGAGAGAGAGAACTATAGAGAGAGGGAGAGAGAATACTTGAGGGTTTAATTTTTCAATTCATCAAAAGTTGTTACAAATGGGAGAGGGGGGGGTCCTTATATAGAGTTGGACCATTTGCACAAAACCCCCTAACAAAGTGCATAAATGCAAAAGACCAAGAGACAGGGGGGGGCGCCCATGGGCCAAGCCCACTAACTGGGCCCAATGTCCTCAACTAAGGGTCCAAATGACTCAAGACTTGGATAATTAACTCTAAGACCTAGATAATGGACTCAAATAAAGGAAAATTACACATGATATGACTCAAATAAAGAAACTACATAAGCAACAAATAAAGATAGCCATGAGGACCACATCTCCAAGGGGTCACGAAGTCGGAGTCGCCTCGTGCCATAGGGAATGCCGGGAGATGTCCTCATCAAATCCCCCGGGGTGGGGAGAACTCGACCCCGTCGAGTAGGGGTCCAATCGGCTCTCGTACTGCACCAGCAGGTCCGGGTCTAGGCGCATCAAGTCCTCTCGGCTTACCCAAGCATCCTCGGTCGGGGAACGGCCTTTCCACCTCACGAGGTAGCGCTGGTAGACCCTGTTCCTGGTAAGTGTGCTCTGCTCATCCAGTATTGCCTCCACTTGCTCAAGTCGGCCTCTCAATCGGGGTGGTAGTTTCGCTCCGGGAGGGTCACTCACAAGGGGGGGTAAAGGCTCGAGATCCTGACTGGGTTCCACCGTGGGGCCCTTATAGCGAACCAGATCCGCCACATTGAAAGTGGGGTGAACCCCAAAGCCCTTAGGTAAGTCGAGCTCATAAGCATTGGTACCAACCCGTCTTAGAACCCGAAAGGGTCCCAAACCCCGTGTCCTCAATTTGGAGGCGGGCCCTGGGAGGAGCCGCTCCGTTCTCACCATCACATGGTCTCCCACTTGGTATTCATAGTGACGACGATGAGCATCGGCCTGCCTTTTGTAAGCCTCGTTGCTTTTGCCTATATGCTTGCGGATGTTTTCATGTATCTTTGTGGATGTTGACTCACTAGGAGATAATGGGGGTCCTGGACAACCAAAAGTGGACCTATCATGCAGTGGTGCTACACAGACTTTGGTAGACCTAGGAGGCTTATGCGTCTTGTCAAAGGGGGTGGGGATGGAAGACCCGGAAAACCCATAAAGGGACCTATCATGCCATGCCATGTAGGCCCTAATAGACCTAGGTGGGCCAGGACAACCATAGATGGATCTATCATGCATGGTGGTGATAATTACCGGGGAACCCGAACTTCCTTGAATATTTCTCTCATGCCTAAGACTTGCGACGAACGAGGGTGGGCCATTACATCCGTACATAGACCACTCATACTTCTTACATGTCATGTGGGTGATTTGAATGAATGGACCCGACTCATGAATCATGTCACGCGGTGTGGTGTGTCTAGACACATGCATTCCTTCCCAAATGGCATCCCTAATGTGTATGGCTTGGTGTGGGAGTTTCCTCTCATAGGGGTCAAATGGGTCTGGGAAAATAGAGTGGGCCTGGTCTATTAAGGTGGGTGAGGGTAGGAAAGGGTGGGTGGTGGGTAAGGGGGGTGGGTTGCATGGGGGTCTAGACTCCCATAGGAAGGGGTCAAAGGGGTCATGGTAAGGGTCCCCTAGGGAGAGGAACTCCAGGTCCTCATGTAGCGGTGAGTCATCCTTCTCTAAAGAAATAATTGGGCCGAAGTCTTTGGTGGGTGGATCAGCCAGGAAGGGATGGTTTGACACTCTACCCGAGATAAGCAATTCTAATTCATGGAGAGCAGCAGGCTCATCCGGTGTAGGGAGGATTAGAAGGAGGTCGCTAGTGTAGCAACCTACAGTGTAAGCTGTGGTGATGGATCCGACACATAGATGTAGGAGGTCAACGCTCCTAGGTTGGTCAGCCATTGTGGCCAACATGTCGGTCAACTCTATTTGCCATGCTAGGCCCTTAAGAAGGTCATCCCAACTCTCAACCTCATAGGAGGATTGGATAGTGGTGTGATAAGAGGAGAGAGGGACTATGGGGAGGTGTTGTTCCATGGGAGGGTAGGCATGGGCCATTATCTCTCTAATTGGGCTACCCATCAACCAGCTAACAAGGGTCTCTCCTAAAATAAGCTCGGTCCCATCTAGAGAGGGTGGTGTAGGGTGAAGGTTACCATGTGAGTTTTTTTCTTCAATTTGGACATGTGTGGTCTCCATGTTGGGAATTGGGTCCGGGGTGTTCACCACTTTGGGGTCGGGTATGGGTTCCTCCTCCAAAGAGGTGAGAGAGTATGTTCGGGGTGGGGTGGTGATGGTAGGTGCATGGCGCCCCCAAGGTGATGAGCAAGGTCGGAATTGGGTTGGGGTTGGAAGTGGAGGTAGTGGGAGTCTAGGTTGGGGTAGGTTTGTAGTTGGAAGTGGAAGGTGGGTTGGGTGAAGACAGTTGGATTGGTCGATCTTGGGTGGGGCATCCCTTATAGGGGATAATGGAGGGGTAGTAGTAGGGGCTACGGGGGTTTGGGGAGTATGGGTCTCATGGGGAATAGTGAGTTGCGGGGTGGTGACCGGTGCGGGCCTAGGTGGAGGGGTGGGCACGGGATCCACTTGGGTTTGAACGGTGAGGGTTATGGAAGTGAGTTTTAGTTGGGGAAGGTTGGTGGGGATTGGGTTTTCCTGACTTGACTCTTGGCATTGTGCCTCAAATTCTTCCTCCCATTCAAGGGGAGCTTCATGAACTTCAATCACTTTCTCAACTCTTTGGGGTGGAGGGGTTTGGTAGGGATTTGTGGGTTGGAGGGTGGTGGTCTTTGGGGGCCTAGGTGGAGGGGTGGGTAGTTGGGACAGTTGGGTTCTAAGGGAGAGGAGTTGGTGGCGAAATGTGGAGAGGGGATCGGTTAGGGGTGGTGGGGGCGGAGTCCTATGGATGGTCTTAAGTTGGCCGGGTTGGGATTGAGTAGTGGTGGTGCTCCTCGGGCTAGGGGTGTGTGAGTAGGAAGAGTAGGAAGGTTTTGGAATGTAGATTTTCCTAAGTTCTCTCGTCATCTCTTCCCACGAGTGAATGGGCTCTTGCCTCTCAATCCTTCTTATGGCCTCTATGTGTTCCAATTCTATCTTGGCTTGACCCCGAATTTGTCCCTTGGCCCTACAAACTCTTGTGTGTCCGTATACCCGATTCCTCTCAAAGTTCCTTTCCATTGCAGCCTCCCACTTGAGGTAATCACTAGCATGCGACCCATCAAAGGTAACACCCTCATCTCGAATAATGTCCCAAAGTATTGGGTTGATCGGATCCCGGTAGTGGGCCGAGTGGGATGGGTATGTGGTAGCCATGATTCATGAACTAGATGACAATGCGCCCTAGGACTAGACTTAGTAGAGACAAGTCTAAAACTTGCTCTGATACCACTTGATGTGAAACGGTCTACCTAGGATGATAATGACCCTTAGACCTATGCATCCACAAACATACAAGCTCTCAAGTTGGCTCACCGTGCGACCTATCTCACGCGACGCACATGCGCTCCCGGTGGGTCCGAGTGATGCCGGCGAGGATCCGGGGTGGGACCCTAAGGTTTCCACCGGTTGGTGGGCTTATGGCTGACCCCTAATGGGCCTGGGATACCCAATTTATGGGCGGGCTAGCACGCTGGGGCGTGGGCTTGGGTGGCGCTCTCTCACTTGCCACGGTGGTGCGCTCGTGGTTTCACAAACAATCAAGTCCGGGCACTCAATTACCGCCAACGAGCTAAGGAAACGATACTAGCTAAGCAAAGTAAATGAGGACCAGGAGAGGGACCAGAAGCTCACCTGATCGGTGTGAAGACACCGATCCCGGCCGGAGACGATGGGCGCGCCGGGGGGCGTGGGTATGCACCCGAACGCCGCGGCGGGGTAGCTTGACCTGCTGGTTAGTTAATTACACAACTACGCCTCTCGCAGGAGGGGGGATCTCGGGGTGGGGGTTATGGAGTTTACACCAAACACTACCACCACGCAGGGTGGGGCCTTCAGCCGGCCAAGCGGGGTGGGGAAAATTGGTTAATTATCACACCGGCGGTCGATACCGAAACCTGTCCGGTTCTGGGATTCTGGACCAGCAGTCACTGATGTAGCCGTAGAACACTTTCTGGAATTTTGCCGGAGGCGCGGTCGGTGTCGTTGGCTTCGTAACAGAATAGGGGTGCGCCTCAAATTTTATGGATTTTCGTTCTGCACGAGCCGGGCTGCCACGATCGACCGAACGGGGTCCCTGTTCAGGACCTGCACAGGTTCAGCTTCTGAACAGCAGATTGCCGAGGACGCCACGAACGCTCCCGGGCTCTGTTTTGCAAACGGCCGGTGTCGATGGAAGCGTGGGGAAGTCTACTTTCCAACGGAGCTGGCCTCGCCACTGTCTGAAGTCCGTGTGGACAGGATGGTCCCGTTGAAGGGGGACAGGTCGGGGAAGACAGACAGGAGGCAGAACGAACGCCCGGCGGTATAAAATTGGTAACTTCCACTTACGGCGTTCAAACGATGCTCCGTCTTCGGCTTCTGAAAGCTGACAGGCGGAGGAAGAATTTTGATGAAGAGTTTGATGACCGATTCCTCCAGTCTTGGCCGCTGCACGAGGGTCGAACAGAGATGGCCTTCTGGTTGAGCCCCCAGTGCGCAGTCGCGGTAGAACGGAGCTAGCGGCCGGCCACGATCTTGGAACGGAGCGATTCCAACTCGCCTGCGGAGAAGACTCGTGGATGCACAAGTTTGCTGAAGCGCTTGGATGCCGAATCCTCCTGGAACGGGTTGGAAAATGCTCTGCAAGTTGGGGCCAGAAACTGCCTGCGGGCTGGAATGGATTTGTGGAGGGGAGGCTAAGGTGGTGGTGGTGTATGTGGGTGGAGATGGAGGGGGGTGCGACCCTAGGAGGGAGGGGAAGGGGATGGACGACCTAGGGAGGTGAAGGGGTCCCTTGGAGAGGGGAAAGGGGTCTTGGGTGGAGGAATATGGCTTGGGAAGGGTGGGGAGTGGCCTTGGGAAGGTGAAAGGGTGCCTGGGAAGATGAAAGGGTGCCTAGGAGAAGGGGTTTCCACCTAGGGGTTGGAGGGGGAATTGAATGAGTGTATAGGGAAGGGGGAGGGGTCTTAAAGAAGGGTGATTAGGGAGGAGAGAGAGGGGATTTCGAAATTTAGAGAGAGAGAGGGAGAAGTAGTGAGAGAGAGAGAGAGAACTATAGAGAGAGGGAGAGAGAATACTTGAGGGTTTAATTTTTCAATTCATCAAAAGTTGTTACAAATGGGAGAGGGGGGGGTCCTTATATAGAGTTGGACCATTTGCACAAAACCCCCTAACAAAGTGCATAAATGCAAAAGACCAAGAGACAGGGGGGGGCGCCCATGGGCCAAGCCCACTAACTGGGCCCAATGTCCTCAACTAAGGGTCCAAATGACTCAAGACTTGGATAATTAACTCTAAGACCTAGATAATGGACTCAAATAAAGGAAAATTACACATGATATGACTCAAATAAAGAAACTACATAAGCAACAAATAAAGATAGCCATGAGGACCACATCTCCAAGGGGTCACGAAGTCGGAGTCGCCTCGTGCCATAGGGAATGCCGGGAGATGTCCTCATCACCAACACTTGGTATCAGAGCGAGTTGCTGTGCATAGGATCTAATAATCCGCAGTAGATCCTGCATTTCTGATTGGTGCATTTCAGAGTGTGCTTCTTGTGTTCTGTGTTTTGTTTCACCGACTCAGTGTCTTTATTTGCTTATCTGATTTCGGTGCACTCATTACATCTCGATGGCTAATCCTCCGATATTCAGAGGTAATGATTTTGATTCTTGGTTAGACAAGTTTCATCGGTATGTAAAATCAACTGATCCTAATCTCTGGAAGGTAATGACTCACAGTCCATACAACTTATCAAAAGATAAATCAAGATGGACTGAGAAGGATAAATTGAAAGATTCTGTCAATACAAGAGCATTAGTTTTAATGAAAGAATCAATTGACAGAGCTATAATCTCATGTATTTCTTCTTGTAGGTCTACCAAAGAAATTTTGGAAAAACTAAAGCTCACCAGGAATCACAACAAATGCTTGATGGCTGATCGGAGAAATGATGATGATGAGATCTCATCTCAGGTAAGCTGCGGATCAGATGGATACTCTTTTGATGAATTGATAGTGATGTATGAAAATTTATTAAAAGTATCCAAGAAATTAAAACATGAGAATAAAAGGTTGAAAAAGTAAATTGATAAATGTGATTCTAATTCATCATGTGAAAAGTGCCCGAAGATAAATTGTCACGCCCCGAGCGCGGAAGATACTCGGATATGCGCGACGAGTTTATATCAATCATGTCAATCAGAGTAGTAGTGTATTCGACACCAAAACAGAGATGCGCAAAATAGAAAGATAACCCAATCCTTTATTTCATAATGGATAGACGATTATAAATCCAATACTTTATTCAATTAAAAAGGAAAAGTACATAGTTGACTCAAGAAAATAGGAAAAAGACTAGATGACACTTGGAAAAACTCTAGCTCTTTCACTCTTGACCATTCCCATCCGATTGACTTACCTCGTCGTCAGAATTACCTGAAAAGTAAGGGACAAACACGGAGTGAGCGAACGCTCAGTAGGAAATTATATCTCAGGAACTAGCAAGGGTTTAAGTAGTTACATCTTTCATGAATGTACTATAGCTATGCATGCTCCCATAAAACGACAAGATAGAAAGATAATTTATCAAGCAAGACAGCAAGATGAACTAGTCATGAGTTTTCAAGAAAAAGATGACAAGATATTCAAGCAAGTACTTTTTAGCAAGTCATGTCAAGAACTTTGGCTATCATGTATCAAACAAGCAAGTAATTACCCTTTCTCGGGTCACGCAATTCATGTCAAGTCAAGTACGAGTCAAGTACAAGATTTGTGTGGAATGTCCAATCAAGCTAGTCATGCACTCGGTATAATGCCAGATACCTTATCATTCAACTCCCATGGGCACAAGTACTTTCGGGTGCTCCTCTCAGGACCAGATCGGGCCCTATATGTGTAGGCATTTATCATGTATATTTGACATCCACTCTAGTATATATATAGCCAATAGGGAATTTCAACAATTTAAGCTTGTAGACACGTAGGATAACGTTGAGAGAATGGGGTCCAAAAATACGATATTGGACATAGATAGGCGATAACAACGGTACAATCACGATGAACGATGAAACTAGGTGGAATTAGGTTCCCTTAACTCGGGTACCAGGACAAACAAGTATGGACATTCTTTATATAGAATTGAGGTCCACATGAACAGTACATCAAAGGCAAGATACCCTCATTCTTATTATAGAATTGAGGTCCACAAGAACATCAACAATGGCATGATATCATCATCCCATTAAGAATTCTCATGATATACTCTTTGCATATCATAAGGGCCGGTATACCATGTTTCTTTAGAGTGACATGGCATTCAATAATGTAATGGGTTTTTAGGGTACAACCAGCTCAGTCGACCTTGAGGGAATCTAAGGTACGAGGAGTCTTACGGAGGTCTCTATGACTAACTCGCTAGTCCAAAGGAACGGAATGTCCAATGGAGAGCTTGTATGTCAATGAGAGTTGAGGGTGATCGATAAAACATCATGAAACGTGGGACTATACTCACGGAGTGGAGTAATAGTGCCTATATATATATATACATATAGTGAAACCCTCGGATAACAGCAATCGGGAAAAATCAGTAATGCAGAAAGTAGCGACTCTGGTAAGGTCGTTTTTCGTAAAATTAACGCCTTAATCAGGGGCGTTTATATTAAATTTGACGACATATAAAGAGGTCGTCCTTTCCAATATTGCTATTTTACAGGATATTAAAATCTGTAATTTCGTTGAAAACGCGCCTTGGGTAGGGGCGTTACCAGGAAAAAGGCGCCCTAGTCTGGGGCGTTAGTTAAAGAAGAGACGACCTGGTCAAGGTCGTGAATTCACAATTTTATAAATTTCGAGGTAATGAATATTTCAGGAACATGGTATATAGTCAGGACTAGAAAAATAGCAGGATTACAAGAAATTGACCATGCATTTATTTAGAATCATGTTTGCATTGATAATTAATTTTTAACATGCTATTTATTAATTACCAGGAATTAACGTCCGTGTGCAGGGCATCAAATCTGGAATTGACGACCTGGGCATGGTCGTGACTTTTAAATTCACGCCCTTGTTAGGGTCGTTTCTTTCAAAAATTCTGTAGAAAATAACCAGAACGCATGAAAACTATATGCATGAACTACCAATGATAATTATCTATAGTTATATGGTAGTTTGGGCTACGTTCCATGAGAAAATCCTACCTTTTTGATGATTAACGTGAAAGATCTAGTGAAGAGACGATGCTCTGTCTGTAGCAGAGCGATCACCGGAAGAAGAAGATGAAGGAGAAGTTGCAGATGATGTACGTGGATGATGAACCCTCAATTCTTCAATCGATCGGTTTCACTTCTACAGGCAACCTGTAGAGGCAGAATAAAACGAAGGTATTACTCTTCGTAAGAACTAACATAAGGTAAAGAAGGAAGGAGAAGAACTTACCCGTTCTTCAGATGACAGAAGCTTTCAACCTGTAATCAGAAAATAGATGAAGAATCTTCAGTATTCTTCACAAATTCGATAGACAGAGTAAAGAAAAGAACATGTTGTTCTTTACGTACCTTAGAAGAGTCCGAACGCCAAATAGCGTTCTCGGTTCAAGCAGTAGGTTATTTATAGGATTTCTATAATCCTAATAGAGTTAGTGTTTGATTGGAAGTAATACTTCCATATTAGAGTTATTACTACATTCGAACTCTTTCTCATAGTTATCATCTTACCCTGGATAGACTTCTAGGTCGAACGAAACTCAAACTGAATTAGCGACCTAGGTCAGGGCGTCGAATTTAAATTGACGCCTTGTCAAGCGTCGTTTCTTGTTGAAACGCGTCCATGCAAGGGACGTTACGCTATCTTGTCATTTTTATTTATTTTGGTCGTTTAAAATTTGACGCCTTGACGTGTGGGTGTCCTTTCTTAAAACACGCCTTAGGTAAGGGCGTTTTCTTGTAAAGTAGCGCCTTTATCTGAGGCGTTATTTCCATCAGGGTTTTAATTATTTTTATTCCAAGATCTTTCGTTTATTTATTAAATCTTTTAATCTATTTTGATTTATTTATTCCTTTTAAATTTATCAGGGTTGCTACACCCTCCCCCACTTAAAAAGAATTTGGTCCCCAAATTCCATATCATATATTTACATTTGGAGAGTGTAGAGTATGTACCTTCTAAAATAAATCTGGAAATTGTTTCCTCATAGATTCCTCGGTCTCCCATATAGCTTCATGTTCTGAATTCTTATTCCATTGTACTTTTAGCATGGGAATAACCTTATTCCTTAGGGTTCGTACTTCTCGATCTAAGATCTTCATAGGCTTCTGCTCATACGTGAAATCTTTCTGGATCACTAGGTCTCCATATTCAATAATATGTGATGGGTCATGTACACGCTTCTTCAACATAGATATGTGGAACACATCATGTACTTCGGACAGTTGAGGGGGCAATGCGATGCGATAAGCAACCTCGCCAACTCTTTCTAGTATCTCAAAAGGTCCGATAAATCTTGGTGTAAGCTTGCCTTTAACACCAAATCTTCGTATTCCACGTCCAGGCGATATCTTGAGAAATACATGATCTCCAATTTGGAATTCGAGATCCCTTCTTCTTGTGTCGGCATAAGCCTTTTGCCTTGTCTGAGCTACTTGCAATCTTTCCCTGATTACTCGTATCTTCTCAGTTGTATCCCTTACCATGTCTGGACCTAACAGTTGTTTCTCTCCAACTTCATTCCAGCACAAGGGTGATCGGCAACTCCTTCCGTATAAAGCTTCGAAAGGTGCCATTTGTATACTAGCTTGATAGCTATTATTGTATGCAAAT
This sequence comes from Amorphophallus konjac, assembly GCA_022559845.1. Classification (NCBI taxonomy): domain Eukaryota; kingdom Viridiplantae; phylum Streptophyta; class Magnoliopsida; order Alismatales; family Araceae; genus Amorphophallus; species Amorphophallus konjac. The sequence goes on from CM040121.1 coordinate 371,337,804, forward strand.
TCGACCAGAGGCAAGTGATCATGCCAGTTTCCATCAAAATCAGTGATGCATGCTCTAAGCATATCTTCAACTACTTGATTTGTTCTCTCGGTCTGACCATCCGTTTGAGGATGAAAGGCTGTACTAAAATTAAGTCTCGTCCCCACCGAATGTTGTAGTCCTTTCCAAAAATGAGAAGTAAAACGGGGATCTCTGTCAGACACGATTGAAACAGGAATACCATGTAATCTGACTATTTCCTTGATGTATAGTGCAGCTAAGACATCAACTGACCATCAACTCTTGATTGGCAAGAAATGCGCGGATTTGGTCAATCGGTCAATGATAACCCATATTCCATCATGTCCTCTTTTTGATTTAGATAAACCCATGATGAAATCCATACCAATATCCTCCAACTTCCATTTAGGGATATCTAGAGGATGTAGCTTTCCAGCAGGCTTTTGGTGTTCCGCCTTGACTTGTTGACATGTGAGACATCGTGATACATAGTCCGCTATTTCTCTTTTCATGTTGGGCCACCAAAAATTTCTTTTCACATCTTGGTACATCTTGGTAGATCCAGGATGAATCGTATACCTTGATCTGTGAGCTTCATCTAAGATCTTCTTTTTCAATTCTGGGCAGTCTGGTATACAAGTTCTATTCTTGAACATTAATCTTCCCTCAGAAGTTAATTGGAAATCCGATTGTCCTTTTAATCTGCCCTTGATTTCTACTAATGTAGGATCATCATCCTGAAGTGCTTGTATCTCAGATAATAAATCTGACTGTATGCTTACATGAGATAATGTGACACATCTAGGGTCCGTGTCCATGCTTATATTGAGTTCAGAGAATTGTTCTAGCAATTTCCATTCTTGAATCAGACAATTGGCTAACAGTGCTCTCGGCTTTCGACTAAGGGCATCTGCTACATGATTACCCTTTCCGGGATGATATTGTATATTGAAGTCGAAGTCTTTGAGATATTCCAGCCATCGTCTTTGCCTCATATTTAGTTCCTTCTATGAGAAAAGATATTTGAGATTCTTGTGATCGGAGTATACAGTAAACTGTACTCCATAAAGATAATGTCTCCATATTTTTAGTGCAAATACTACCGCGGCCAATTCTAAGTCATGGACGGGGTAGTTCTCTTCATGCTTCTTTAATTGACGAGAAGAGTAGGCTATAACCTTCCCTTGTTGCATTAGAACACACCCGAGGCCAGTGCCAGAAGCATCAGCGTATACCTCGAACTTTTCTCCTTCAATTGGCAATGCTAAGATAGGAGTTGTAGTAAGATGATCCTTGAGAGTTTAGAAGCTTCTCTCACATTCCTCATCCCATTCATAACGGATCTCCTTGCGAGTTAACCTTGTAAGTGGCACGGTGATTTTAGAGAAATCCTTGATGAATCGCCTGTAATAGCTGGCAAGACCTAAGAAACTTCGGATCTCGCTAGCATTGGTCGGTCTTTCCCAGTTCCTTACAGCTTCAACCTTTGATGGGTCTACAGACAAGCCATCCTTTGATATAACATGTCCGAGAAAAGTCACTTCTTCAAGCCAGAATTCACACTTGCTAAGTTTTGCATATAATTGATTTGTCCTCAATATTTGTAATGCAATCCTCAAATGTTCCTCATGCTCTTCCTTGGTCTTGGAATAAATTAATATATCATCAATAAAGACCACTACGAATTGATCCAAATAAGGCCTGAATATACTATTCATTAACTGCATAAAGGCAGCAGGGGCATTCGTTAGTCCGAAAGGCATAACAACAAATTCATAATGGCCATACATGCTTCTGAATGCGGTTTTATGAATATCCTCGTCCTTGATTCTTAGTTGGTGATATCCGGACCTAAGATCAATTTTGGAAAAGTACATGGATCCTGAAATTTGATCAAACAATTCATCGATTCTCGGCAGTGGATACTTGTTCTTGATAGTGAGATGATTCAATTGTCGATAGTCGACGCATAACCTCATGGATCTGTCTTTCTTCTTTACAAATAATACAGGCGCTCCCCACGGGGAAGTACTTGGTCTAATGAATCCTTTCTTAATGAGTTCCATCAATTGCTCCTTTAATTCCTTGAGTTCAGCAGGTGACATCCTATAAGGTGCCTTTGAAATCGGACCAGCACCAGGGACTAAGTCGATGGTGAAAGCCACTTCTCTTTGCGGGGGTAATCCCGGTAAATCTTCCAAAAATACGTTCGAAAATTCTTGTAGTACTGGAATGTCTTCTAGCTTAGCTTCCTTAGCTTCTTTAACTGTGACAAAGGCAAGGAAAGATGTACATCCTTTCCTGATGAGCTTGCTAGCTCGGAGAGCTGAAATAAGAAGGGATTTACTCCGACTCTTGGGGCTAGTAAATATTAGTTCTGGAAATTCCTTGAATGTAACCTTACTATTGCGGCAATCAACCGTTGCCTGATACTTGGATAACCAATCAGCCCCTAGTATAACATCATACTCTTTCAGATCTAAACATATGAGATCAATAGGGAGATTTTGACCATGAATCAATACCTCGCAGTTTTGGTAATGATGTGTAATATCAGTCTCGTCATCCAGAGGAGTAGACAAAACTAACTTTATCCATTCTGGTTCTAGGGGTAATGGGTCAGCAAACTTCTTAGAAATAATAGAATGCGATGCACCAGTATTAATTAAGACATATGCATTCCTGGAACAAACTTTCAATGTACCTTCCACTAAGCCGCCTCCTTCTACTTGCTCGGTCTCCTTGATTGCATGAAGACGAGCATTCTTGGTTACTGGGCGCTTCCCGTCAACGGCTTGGTCGTTAAGTAATGGGCAATCGGGAATCCGATGCTCACGACTCCCACAACGGAGACATGCTCCTAGTTTCCTCCAGCATTCTTCTGCTCTATGACCCGCTTTATCACAATGTTTGCACCCTGTATTTGGAGAGGTGGTGGTGATAGAGAAGGGCTTGGTCTTCTTGAACTTTTGGTCTTGTGAGGATGCTCCTCCATTGCTAGGCCTTTTCTTGAAGTTGGGTTTAAAGGAACCCGAACCTGTAACTTGTTCCTTCTTATCCTTACCACGAATCCTATCAGACAGTTCCGTGGCATCTTCTAATAGTTGAGCTCGTCGTACTATCTCTGAGTAGACTTGAATGTCCATCGGCACCAGTTGAGTAATAGCTTGGGGCCTGAGCCCATTAAGAAACCTCCTAGCTTTCATTTTCTCGGTGCTAATTAAATGCTTAGCGTATCGAGACAATCTAGAGAATTGGGCCTCATACTCGGCCACTGACAAAGATCGTTGCTTTAATGCAGCAAATTCTGCAGCCTTCTTTTCCTGAACTCGGTCCGAGAAATATTTCACGTTGAAGTGTTCAACGAATTCTTCCCACGATACCTGATCTTGATTTATAGTAGCCTCTATTGATTCCCACCAGCATCTAGCATCCCTTTCTAACTGAAAAGTAGCTAATAAAACTTTATCCTGATCCGTGCATTGCATAACACGGAATATACGTTCTATCTCCCTAATCCAGTGTTCAGCGTCATCTGGATCAGTAGAACCCGTGAACTTGGGTGGGTTCATGTTCTTGAAAGTCTGGTGGAGACTTCCTGCTCGTTGTCCACCTCCTTGTGCTACTTGTTAGAGCACTTGAGTCATGCCTTGAAGGGTACGTTGCATGTTGCGCCATTGAGCACGTTCGGCAGCCATTATCCTACAATTACCATAACTAGGTTAATATGTGATTGTATTTAAAGACTCATATACTATGTTAACTTTAACCCTTGGTTCTACCCAATCTCACTGGTTAAAGGTTTGAACATATCCTTGGACTTGGGTTTTCCTACGAATTGAATACCCTAGGCTCTGATACCACAAAAACTGTCACGCCCCGAGCGCGGAAGATACTCGGATATGCGCGACGAGTTTATATCAATCATGTCAATCAGAGTAGTAGTGTATTCGACACCAAAACAGAGATGCGCAAAATAGAAAGATAACCCAATCCTTTATTTCATAATGGATAGACAATTACAAATCCAATACTTTATTCAATTAAAAAGGAAAAGTACATAGTTGACTAAATAAAATAGGAAAAAGACTAGATGACACTTGGAAAAACTCTAGCTCTTTCACTCTTGACCATTCCCATCCGATTGACTTCCCTCGTCGTCGGAATTACCTGAAAAGTAAGGGACAAACACGGAGTGAGCGAACGCTCAGTAGGAAATTATATCTCAGGAACTAGCAAGGGTTTAAGTAGTTACATCTTTCATGAATGTACTATAGCTATGCATACTCGCATAAAACGATAACATAGAAAGAGAATTTATCAAGCAAGACAGCAAGATGAACTAGTCATGAGTTTTCAAGAAAAAGATGACAAGATATTCAAGCAAGTACTTTTTAGCAAGTCATGTCAAGAACTTTGGCTATCATGTATCAAGCAAGCAAGTAATTACCCTTTCTCGGGTCACGCAATTCATGTCAAGTCAAGTACGAGTCAAGTACAAGATTTGTGTGGAATGTCCAATCAAGCTAGTCATGCACTCGGTATAATGCCAGATACCTTATCATTCAACTCCCAGGGGCACAAGTACTTTCGGGTGCTCCTCCCAGGACCAGATCGGGCCCTATATGCGCAGGCATTTATCATGTATATTTGACATCCACTCTTGTATATATATAGCCAATAGGGAATTTCAACAATTTAAGCTTGTAGACACGTAGGATAACGTTAAGAGAATGGGGTCCAAAAATACGATATTGGACATAGATAGGCGATAACAACGGTACAATCACGATGAACGATGAAACTAGGTGGAATTAGGTTCCCTTAACTCGGGTACCAGGACAAACAAGTATGGACATTCTTTATATAGAATTGAGGTACACATGAACAGTACATCAAAGGCAAGATACCCTCATTCTTATTATAGAATTGAGGTCCACAAGAACATCAACAATGGCATGATATCATCATCCCATTAAGAATTCTCATGATATACTCTTTGCATATCATAAGGGCCGGTATACCATGTTTCTTTAGAGTGACATGGCATTCAATAATGTAATTGGTTTTTAGGGTACAACCAGCTCAGTCGACCTTGAGGGAATCCAAGATACGAGGAGTCTTACGGAGGTCTCTATGACTAACTCGCTAGTCCAAAGGAACGGAATGTCCAATGGAGAGCTTGTATGTCAATGAGAGTTGAGGGTGATCGATAAAACATCATGAAACGTGGGACTATACTCACGGAGTGGAGTAATAGTGCCTATATATATATATACATATAGTGAAACCCTCGGATAACAGCAATCGGGAAAAATCAGTAATGCAAAAAGTAGCGACTCTGGTAAGGTCGTTTTTCGTAAAATTAACGCCTTAATCAGGGGCGTTTATATTAAATTTGACGACATATAAAGAGGTCGTCCTTTCCAATATTACTATTTTACAGGATATTAAAATTTGTAATTTCGTTGAGAACGCGCCTTGGGTAGGGACGTTACCAGGAAAAAGGCACCCTAGTCTGGGGCGTTAGTTAAACAAGAGACGACCTGGTCAAGGTCGTGAATTCACAATTTTACAAATTTTGAGGTAATGAATATTTCAAGAACATGGTATATAGTCAGGACCAGAAAAATAGCAGGATTACAAGAAATTGACCATGTATTTATTTAGAATCATGTTTGCATTGATAATTAATTTTTAACATGCTATTTATTAATTACCAGGAATTAACGTCCGTGTGCAAGGCGTCAAATCTGGAATTGACGACCTGGGCATGGTCGTGTCTTTTAAATTCACACCCTTGTTAGGGTCGTTTCTTTCAAAAATTCCGTAGAAAATAACCAGAACGCATGAAAACTATATGCATGAACTACCAATGATAATTATCTATAGTTATATGGTAGTTTGGGCTACGTTCCATGAGAAAATCCTACCTTTTTGATGATTAACGTGAAAGATCTGGTGAAGAGACGATGCTCTGTCTGTAGCAGAGCGATCACCGGAAGAAGAAGATGAAGGAGAAGTTGCAGATGATGTACGTGGATGAAGAACCCTCAATTCTTCAATCGATCGGTTTCACTTCTACAGGCAACCTGTAGAGGCAGAATAAAATGAAGGTATTACTCTTCGTAAGAACTAACATAAGGTAAAGAAGGAAGGAGAAGAACTTACCCGTTCTTCAGATGACAGAAGCTTTCAACCTGTAATCAGAAAATAGATGAAGAATCTTCAGTATTCTTCACAAATTCGATAGACAGAGTAAAGAAAAGAACATGTTGTTCTTTACGTACCTTAGAAGAGTCCGAACGCCAAATAGCGTTCTCGGTTCAAGCAGTAGGTTATTTATAGGATATCTAGAATCCTAATAGAGTTAGTGTTTGATTGGATGTAATACTTCCATATTAGAGTTATTACTACATTCGAACTCTTTCTCATAGTTATCATCTTACCCTGGATAGACTCCTGGGTCGAATGAAACTCAAACTGAATTAGCGACCTAGGTCAGGGCGTCGAATTTAAATTGACGCCTTGTCAAGCGTCGTTTCTTGTTGAAACGCGTCCATGCAAGGGACGTTACGCTATCTTGCCCTTTTTATTTATTTTGGTCGTTTGAAATTTGACGCCTTGACGTGTGGGCGTCCTTTCTGAAAACACGCCTTAGGTAAGGGCGTTTTCTTGTAAAGTAGCGCCTTTATCTGAGGCGTTATTTCCATCAGGGTTTTAATTATTTTTATTCCAAGCCCTTTCGTTTATTTATTAAATCTTTTAATCTATTTTGATTTATTTATTCCTTTTAAATTTATCAGGGTTGCTACATAAATGAATTATATGATAAATGTCTATCTGAGTCTCACTTGAATATGAAACAAATGTGCATGTTGAAAAAGGAAAACCATGAAGGTATCAATAAAATCTCCGAATTAGAAAGTCAGCTGAAACTGAAAACTAATGAACATTTGATGAACTTGGAAGAGTTGGAAAGGATTAAGTTTGATATGAAGAAATCGAAAGCTGAGAAAGTAGAAATTCATACGAAGAATAAAAATCTTGAAGCTGAAATAGAGAAAATCAACAAGGAAGCAATGCATATCTCTTCTGTAGAGTCAAGCTGTGATATGTGCTCAGCTCTAAGAGAACGTAATGAAGATCTCTATAATGAAAATGAATGGAAGAAGAAACAAATTGCTATGTTTAAAGAGGATCACAGAAATCTGCTTTCTGAGAAAATCAAAGTGGAAGAAAGGGAAGAGGAACTAATTGAAAAACTGGAGCTGATATCTGGAAGAGAGAGATGTGCTGGTAATGAAATTACGAATAAAAATTTTGAGGAAGAAAATACTGAATTGAAAGCTGAAGTTGAAAAATTGAAATGGTTAAACACTGGCTTGTCTGAAAGACTTCTCACCACAGAAAAGATAAAAGCTGTTTGTGATGAAGAATTAAAAATCTTGAGCAATCTGGAACAAGAGGTTGAGAAGTATAAAACTGTAAATAAAGTCTTAAGTGAATGTGTCAATTGCAGTGAACAGGAGATAGCCAGTTATGAGCTTCATATAGCATCTTTGAAAAATAAAATTCATGATCTGGAAAATTCAGAAATTGAGTCTGCTAAAATAAAAGGAAAGATGAAAGATGTCATGAAAAGTGAGGATAAGAACTCAAAAAGGGGATAAGCTGTAGTTCTGATGTTAAGAAAATTACTAGAAACCAGCTATACACTACTTTTGTGTAAAGCTCTGATGTAGCTGATACTTCAAGTCAATCCCCAAAATAAAATAAAAATCAGAAATCACCTTCAACATCTGTATTTCAATTCAAAGCCATGAAAAATGAAAGGCAAACAAAAATTGTAAAAGGGGGTAAAAAATTGAAAAAGAATGGTCAGATGAAAAAGTCAAAATTGTCCCTGCATGTACTGTGAATTCTGCTAGCAGTGTGGAGTCTGATAGATTAACGCATGCCACTCACAATTCATCTACTCACTCGCATGCATCTGAGAAGGAATTCTGATGTTATTACTATGGCAAAGCTGGACATATCATGGACGATTGCAGACTATTAAAAGAAGATGAGCATGCAAATAAAACACTGCATTCTAGGAATTCATCTGATAGAAACCATGCCACTAAGAAATTTGATGCATCATGTTATTACTGTGGTAGGCGTGGTCATCTAATGAATGTATGTTTTAAAATGAAAGAAGACAACAATGTGAATTCTAGATTTTTCACACATGCTCATGGCCCACATAGATATAAATCTACTTCAGGCCAGCATATTATTTGTTTCACTTGCAACAAGCCAGGGCACAAGGCAAATGAGTGCTGGACTGAAAAATATTGGGGTAACAATAACTCAAAAGGCAAGCATCTTAGATGCTTTGAATGTGGGAAATATGGTCATGCAGTCAAGGACTGCTGGCATGTTCAGGGAACTCATATTAACTTCAAATCTGTTGAATTCCCCAGAACAAGAAGTGCAAAATTTCATGTTTTAACTGTGGCAAGGTTGGTCACAAACTTACTGAATGTTGGTCATCATGTAATAAGAAACAAACTGCTCATGCATACAACAGAACAATTCATGTTCAATTTCATAGGTCTCATGCTGTTGTTGTTATGCATCATAGGACCAGAAAATCTGCTGCTTCATGTAGATACTGTGAAAAAATTGGTCATTCCATGGATAGTTGTTACCTAATGGATCATGATGATAATATTGCTAAAAGATTGTTCAGAACACCCATCAGGGCTAATTCAAGACCCAAGACTGCTTGGGTTCCTATAGGATCAAATTGATTAACATCTTTGCAGGTGTGCCTTGGAAGCTGAAGAATAAAGGGGTTAATAATCCAAGGCACTCAAAAATGGACCCCCCAGAAGTGGACTATTCAGGTTAGTTCTGAAAACTCAGTTTAAATTCTTTCTTCTGAAGTTGTGTCCTTTAGATGATCGCATATCATAATGATCTGTCTATGCTAAATTGATTTATCTTGAAAAGTTGATTGCTCTCGCATGATGCTATCTGAATAAAGAATGCTCTGATGTTTGAGTAAACATTCTGCATAGCATGTTAAATCTGTGTTTTGCATATTCTTTCATGTTCAGCATTGTCAGGTTTGGATTTTCTGAACTCTCCTCATACATGATTTACATATTGATGATTGTCTGAAATTGCATATGCATACATGTAGTGAATGCATTACACATCATCATACTGAAAACTCCAAAAAGAACTAACTGTCTACACATAGGACTTCTTTACACTGCATATCTTTGCATAACCCTGGTATATCAAATGGTAAGCTACTAAAAGGCAGGGAAATCTACCTGGAAGTTCTTACTATGTGTGAGATGGTCCTTGAGACCAGGCTCTCCACCAAGTACCAAGGGTCAAGTTTTCATATAGGCAGGGAAAGTTGCATATCATGTTGATTTGTTGATATTAAACTGAAACTTTCAGAAATATGAATTGAACAATCATGCTTATGGTAATTCTCTTCTGTCTAATTTGCATGAATCATATCTGAATGCAAACTTTGATATCATGTGATGTGCTTTCAATACATTTCATGCATATAGTCAGGGGGAGTCCAACTGTTTTTGATCAATCATATTGTTGCTTATGTTTTATCCTTCACATCGTGCACTTAGTCAGGGGGAGCTCAACTTGTCTTGACTAACCATTATGCTGCTCATGCCTTGCTATTGTCATGATGAATCTAGACAGAGGAAGTTTTCTGATCATCTCATTCACACTCACCTGAAATCCTCTTGTCTAGCTTATTGGATCCTCTAATGCTCTCAGTTTGGTTCAATTAAATTTTCTGCTATCCTCTCTAAAACAGCTGATCAGTCTGTATTCCAGACTCAGCTACTATCTGATGATAAACTCTTTTTTTAATGATCTTCTCTATTGGTGATTTACACTTGCACCAGCTTATACTCACCTTTCACATTCTTCTCACCTAGTGTGAATGATTTGTTTCTACTGTTGATTGTTGGTCAGCTAAATTTATTGTTCTGATCTGAGGTACTTAAGCTGCATGTCATGCAATTCAGTATGAGAACTTGGTAGAAATTCCTATCATATAGGTTTAAGAATTACCACTGAACCAGACTGATATAGGATTAATGTATTCTCAGATTTGTAATTAAATGAATTGAAAATATATGAATGATAGGCTTTAATAAATATTAACCATCTGTGTCATAAAAACCTTAGACTCTCTCATCAGATATCTAAAAATTTGAAATCAAGGCTACTTTGGTTAAGATTCATAGAGTGAGTATTATTGTTAAACATTAACTTGAAAATTGTTGACTAAATAAAAAATTGTGAATTCAGAGCAATGACTCGGTCACTGAGAAACTGGGTTCTTTATCAATGAAATAAAGTAACTCATGTCATGAGGTGCCATAGTTATCTCTGATAAAAATTTATCGAAAAACCTGACAGAGCAAGGCATTTTTGTGTTGAGTAACTGGATAGTCTGGCCTCTGATCAAGGTGTCTTCTCATGTAAAAAAACACTTATATTGCTAACTATGTTCTCTAAGTTGAGAGGCAATGACAGTTATCACACTGAGTAACTGGGTCACTTCACCTGAGACGTGTTGTGCCTCATGTAAAAAGGTGTTGATCAACATAAATTGCTCAGGAAAAATATAACGTGCTTCAAATGAAAAATATTGAAAATTCTGTCAACTCATGTTCTTGTAAAAGTGCTTAACCTCAGTACTAATATGTGTTTCTTTCAAAGAAGCTATTGAGATCATGTGTGTAAGATAAAAGATGATTGATTTTGAGTGTTATCTGACTATCTGGTTCACCTTTATTAAAACTTAGATTCAGATATGAGTATTGTGTTTAATTTGACAAATTTGATATACATCATAATTAAATCAGATTGGTTAAGTTGCCACTTCATAACCCTTTATGATAGAAGAGTCTATTCTTCTTGAGACTTATTGTAGTGGTGCAAGCATTAAAATCCCTCATGATCAGATTCTTTCCAGATAGCCTGATCAACATAAATCTTGATATTGATTATTCATTGAGATGTCTTGTGATGATTGTTATCTACTCTTGCCTTTCTATCATCAATCACTTTACTCTCCACACTGTTGGAATCTTCCATCTTATTTTGTAATAAGTTCTGGTTCTGTGGACTTTCCACCTGTTTCATTCTATTCATGCATATGTGAGGTGCCACAACCAGAGTTTAGATTGTTTGTAAGGGCAGATTTCAGATTGATTTATTGGATAACCAGAGTTCATTCCTGTGCTTCAGGGGGAGTTATGGGTCATCTACTTTTAAGGGGAGAGTAGTACATCTTTTATGTTGATAGGGGGAGAGATGTTTCATTGTCATAAGGGAGAACCTCATTTTAATGAACCATGATTCATTATCTGACTTTGTGTGCTGAATTTTGTCTCTCAAACCATTTACTCTCTTTTTGATTATGTGAAAGGGGAGAATAGTTTGACGAGTCAGTGTGACTCATTATGTTGTCATCATCAAAAAGGGGGAGATTGTTGAGCCCCTTGTGCTTTGATGATTATGTGGTGTTTTAATGATAGCAACATAAATGAGTTACCATATTATTTTGCTAAGAACATCACATTGAATGATAGCAACATGAATGCATATGACTGATTTCTTCTGTGGAGAATGCATGAGTGTGTTATATCTGATCTGCTCTGTGGAGAATGCATGAGTGTGCTAGCTCTGTGGGTCGACCCCCTTCTTAGATGGGTCGACCCCCCTCAAGTCTTTACATCATATTCGCATGTCTATACATCTCATAAGTAGTTCAGATGGCGTCAACCCATTGAGTCCACGAGGTTGACGCAGCCTTGAAATGCCTCAGATGGCTTTGAAGATAAGGCTGGATGCGTTGACGCATGGGGTCACTGCGTCGACCCACTGAACTGACCCAGATCTAACTTCACATCAGGGTGAACTGCTGCGTCGACGCTGTCACGCTGTAGCGTCTCTATGCATTTCTGAAGTCTACACATCGTTTAGTTGCACGCCACTGTGTTGAGAAAGTCTACACATCAGATTACCTTGCTTCATGCATAAGTCTATACATCGGTTGTTCATCACACACAAAAGTCTGAACATCGTTCATGAAGTCTGTACAGCCATTGCTTAAGGCAAGTCTGTACATCGAGCTGAAGGCTGGCTAAGTCTATACATCGTTCTTCTCACATAAGACGCAAAGTCTATACATTATCTTGGCCGTCGTCTGTCTGCTCGCTGCTAAGTCTGTACACTACATTGGCATCTTTACTTACGTGCTGAACTGAGCAAGTCTATACATTCTTAATCTTTACCTACGCTCAGTTCCACCATGTCTGTACATTAGGCTCTCACTCAAAGTCTATACAACGCCATGTTCATATACTTCCAAGTCTATACATTGCACTGTAGCTAGAACTGTGTAAGTATGTACATTGGTGCTTTGCCAAAGTCTATATATTGTGAACCTTCAAGTCTGTACAGACTTTGCTTTGCTCAAGTCTGTACATCGTCCAGTTGTCTTTGGCAAGTCTTCACATCGTGAAGTCTATACATTCAATTGCTTTGCTGTGCTCAAGTCTGTACAGCCTTTCCCTTGCAAGTCTTTACATCGTTCATAAAGTCTGTACAACAGACAAAGTCTGTACATTGTCTTTGCTGCACGCATGACTAAGTCTATACATTGTGCCTTGTTCAAAGCAAAGTCTTCACACTCCATTTCTCACTTCAGGTAGCAAGTATGTACATTGTTCAGAATGTCAAGTCCATACAGCCATTGTGCATTCATTCTTGATGTTCATACTTTGCGTGATGCATTCTGCATAACACACTGTCAAGTCTATACAATGCCATTTGTTCATGCATGATAGCAAGTCTGTATAGCCTGTGTTCACATCACAAAGTCTATACATCGCATGCTCACACAAACGCCAAGTCTATACATTGGCTTTGCTTGCACGAGCTGAAGTCTATAGATCGTGAATGCATCGTCTCATCAAGTCTGTATAGGGTCTGCATAGAATGCATTCAATAAAGTCTATACATTGCATCTTAGCATGCTTGCATAGCATAAACGAACTCTTTACATTCATATGTGCATTGTGCATTGCTCATGGCAGAGTCTGTACATCACTTGAACATTCACTGCACTCTAACTCTATACACTGCTTCACTCATTGCACGAAGTCTGCACATTGTGTTGCTTTGTTCATACTTTGGTTTGCTAAGTCTACACATTGATGCACGTTTACTTCTGCATATTTGAAGTATGTACATAGCTTAATTAAGCTCTGCATATTTCAAGTCTATACATTGCTGTTGAACGCAAGTCCATACATTGCATAACGTCTGCACATTACACACTACAAAGTCCATACATTCCTGTCGCTTTGCAAAGTCTATACAATGCATTGTGTATACTATGAAGTCTGTACAGGGGTTTCAGTCTTAAACTGATAATCCTATTCGACTGTCTGACAGGGATTCTTTACAGAGCCTAATGAAGGCACGTGATCCAAGGAAGGACGAGGTGCCCAGATTATGACACGTGGATGCAACCCAGCCAGGATGCTGCCAGGTGGTCGAAATGCCTCGGTTCTGGCGAAAGCCTTTGGGCGGGAGATGTGGAGAGCACACGCCAAATTCCTGCTGCTCTATATATATGAAGCTTCTTCCATCTGAAGAAGACTGATCGTGAGACAGAGAGCTCTGGCAGAAGAGATCGAAAGAAGCAAAGGATAGCCTGCACGATCCTGTGAGAAAGAAAAAAGAAGCAGAAGAAGCAGAGAAGAAGAATAGAAAGAGAGAGATAGAGAGCTCGAGCAGAGTGTGAAGAGATGTAGAAGAAAGAGAGAGAGAAGAGAAGAACAGAGAAGATCGTTCCGACTGGAAGTTGGATCAGATCCACTCTAGTCAGCTCTTTAAGAGCCACAATTGTGCTTTCATTATTTACAGCTTTCAGTCGCTGTTGCTACTTGCTTCTTGTTTTCTTTTATACCTTTCTTCAAGCGGTTTGTCAGCGGAGCAAGCTATGTTGCTCAAAATTTGCAGTGGAGGATTCCACTGGATGGCTAAGCTGTATTGCCCAGCGGAGCAAGCTGTGAAGCTCAGCAGGCAAGGAGGATTCCTCGGACAGCAAGCTGTGAGGCTCAGCGGATTGTATGGCAAGCTGTGATGCCCAACTGTTCAAGCTGTGAGTCAGCGGAATCTACACTCGGGTTTGAGTGTGGGGTGGACGTAGGTCTGCAGGATCGAACCACCTAAAATCCCTCTTGTTCTGTGGTTTGAATTCTTATCTGATTGGCGCTAGATGCATGCATAGGCTCAAAGATTGTATTCAGTTCATTGCTCCGCACATTAGATGTTTACTTAGGAGCATTCTACATGTTTGCACATTGGTTCAACAGATTTGATTAGCTTTGCACACTGTGTGTTTGATTAATTCCGCAATTGCACACTGTGTGATTTTTAATTGGGTAAAAGTTTTTAAAGGGTATATTCATTCACCCCCCTCTGAATACATAGCACCGAACCCAACAGGAACTCCAAATCTCTCCTTCCATTTTCAGCATAAGATTTTTGCCTGCACTGAGCTACCTTGAGTCTCTCTCTGATAAGGTGTATCTTCTCAGTCGAATCTCTAACCATATCCGGACCTAGAATTTGTCTTTCACCGACTTCTTCAATTCCCAGCATATTGGAGAACGACAACTCCTGCCATATAGCACCTCGAAAGGTGCCATTTGAATACTAGCTTGATAGCTGTTATTATAGGCAAATTCGACTAGGGATAAGTGGTCGTGCCAGCTTCCGCTGAAATCTATAATACATGCCCTTAACATATCTTCAATAACCTGATTTGTCCTTTCAGTCTGACCATCTGTCTGGGGATGGAAAGTAGTGCTGAAATTAAGTTTCATCCCCAAATAGTGTTGTAGACCCTTCCAAAAATGAGAGGTGAAGCGCGGGTCTCGGTCAGATATGATCGAGATGGGAACTCCATGCAATCTAACCATATCGTTAATATACAGGGCAGCAAGTATGTCGATTGACCATCGGCTTTTGATGAGTAAGAAATGGGCCGATTTAGTTATCCGGTTGATAATTACCCAAATTCCATCATATCCACCCCTAGACTTGGGCAAACCCATGATAAAGTCCATGCCAATGTCTTCCCACTTCCACTTGGGAATATCCAGCGGATGTAGCTTTCCGGCGGGTTTTTGATGTTCCGCCTTCACTTGTTGGCATGTGAGACAACGAGACACAAAATATGCTACCTCTCTTTTCATGTTAGGCCACCAGAAAGTTCTTTTCAAGTCTTGGTACATCTTAGTGGCTCTAGGGTGGATCGTGTACCTTGATCGATGAGCTTCTTCAAGAATCTTCTTCTTCAATTCGGGACAGTCGGGCACACATGTCCATTCATGAAATAGCAATCTGCCATGAGGTGCCAGCTTGAAATCCAGTCTGTCGTCCAGCTTGCTCTTTATCTCCACAAGTGAGGGATCTTCTTCCTGTAGCTTCTTGATTTCAGGTAGCAAATCTGGATGTAGGCTCATATGAGATAGAATAATACACATGTTCTTCTCATCTATGTTGATATCAAGCTCAGAGAATTTCTCCAGTAGCTTCCATTCTTGTATCATGGAGTTGGCCAATATTGTTCTCGGCTTTCGACTAAGGGCATCAGCTACAGAATTACCTTTACCAGGATGGTACTATATAGTGAAGTCGAAATCCTTGAGATACTCGAGCCAACGCCTTTGCCGCATGTTCAGCTCCTTTTGGGAGAATAAGTACTCGAGACTTTTATGATCGGAGTACATAGTGAATTATTCTCCGTAGAGATAGTGCCTCCAGATCTTCAAAGCGAATACTACCGCGGCCAGTTCTAAGTCGTGAACTAGGTAGTTCTCTTCATGTTTCTTCAACTGTCGGGAAGAATATGCAATGACTCTTCCATTCTGCATCAATATACATCCGAGGCCTGAAGCATCGGTATATACCTCGTATTTTTCTCCTTCAATTGGTAATGATAAGCCTGGAGCAGTGGTCAAGAGATCCTTCAAAGCTTGGAAACTCTTTTCACAGTCTTCATTCCACTCATGAAGCACTTCCTTGCGGGTTAACCTGGTCAGAGGAACGGTAATCTTGAAGAAGTCCTTGATAAAACACCGGTAGTAACCATCTAGACCAAAGAAGCTTCGAATTTTCGTTGCATTTGTGGGTCGTTCCCATTTCTTCACGGCTTCGACCTTGGACGGGTCAACAGCAATTCCATTCTTCGAAATAATATGGCCTAAGAAGGATACTTCCTCGAGCCAGAACTCGCATTTGCTGAATTTGGCATATAGCTTGTTTTCCCTTAATATCTGCAGTGCCTTCTTGAGATGTTCTTCATGATCATCTTCGGTCTTGGAATAGATCAGAATATCATCAATAAAGACCACAATGAATTGGTCTAAATAGGGCCTGAATATGCTGTTCATTAACTGCATAAAAGCTGCGGGGGCATTTGTTAGTCCGAAAGGCATAACAGTAAATTCGTAATCCCCATACCTGCTTCGAAATGTAGTTTTATGAATGTCTTCTTCTTTGATCTTCAATTGGTGGTAACCAGAACAAAGATCAATCTTGGAGAAATATGAAGCTCCTGATAATTGATCGAACAACTCGTCAATCCTTGGCAGCGGGTATTTGTTCTTGATGGTAAGGTTATTTAGCTGTCGATAATCGATGCATAGTCTCATCGATCCATTCTTCTTTTTGATGAATAGCACGGGTGCTCCCCAAGGCGAAGTACTCGGCCTGATGAAACCCTTTTTCAATAACTCCATTAGTTGTTCCTTTAGTTCCTTCAGCTCCGCAGGGGACATTCTATATGGTGCCCTAGAGACATGACCAGTACCAGGGACAAGGTCGATTGTGAACGACACTTCCCTTTCCGGGGGTAAGCCGGTTAAATCTTCTCGAAAAACATCAGGAAAATCCCGAATTACACAGATGTCTTCAAGTTTAACCTTCTCGACTTCCGTGGCAGTCACGAATGCTATGAAAGCCATGCATCCCTTATTCATAAGTTTAGTAGCTCGGAGTGCTGATATAAGAAATGATTTACTCCGAGGGCTATTGTAAACTAGCTCTGGGAAATCCATGAAAGTTACCTTGCCATGCCGGCAATCTACAGTTGCTTGGTATGTGGATAGCCAGTCGGCACCTAGTATGACATCATAACCCTTCATATCTAGGCATATCAGGTCAGCAGGTAAATTGCTTCCCTTAATCATCACTTCACAATTTGGATAGTGATAAGTGATATCAGACTCATTCCCAAGAGGTGTAGATATGACCCAATCTAACAGTTCATGTTTCTTAGAAAATGAAGCAGCAAAGTTCTTGGAAACGAATGAATGAGTTGCTCCAGTATCAAATAAAACTTGAGCAGTTTTTGAACAAATAGTGAGAGTACCTTCCACAATTCCGCCTTCAGTGGGTTCCGTCTCTCGGAGAGCTTACAGACGGCCTTGTTTCTTTACTGGACGCTTCTCATCTTTGGTGTCTTGTTCCTTCATCAGTGGGCAGTCTGGGATCCGATGCTCTCGGCTCCCGCATCGAAGACAAGCTCCTAACTTCCTCCAACATTCCTCGGTCTTATGGCCAGCTTTATCACAATACTTGCAAATTTCCTTTGATGGTGTGGTGGTGGAGAATGGCATGTCATTCTTCTGGAATTTCTTTGCCTTGGATGGCTCCCCTCCCATGAAGAACCTTTTCTTGTTAAATGATTGTTTGAATTTTCCTGGGCTTGTGACGGGTTCCTTCTTGTCTCTTCCTCGAATTCTCTCGGATAATTCGGTGGCGTCTTCTAGCAGTTGAGCTCGCCGAACCATCTCCGAATAGACTTGGATGTCCATCGGGACAAGTTGTGTAATATAATGGGGTCGAAGCCTGTTGAGGAATCTTCTCGCCTTCATCTTTTCCGTACACACCAAGTGGGGTGCATACTTTGACAATCTTGAGAACTGGGCCTCATACTTGGCCACTTTCAAGCCCCGTTGTTTTAGAACGGCGAATTCTGTGGCCTTCTTCTCCAGGATATGGTCAGAGAAGTGCTTGTTGTTGAACTGCTCCGTGAATTCATCCCATGTGACATGGTATTCTGGCAGTGTTGCTTCTATGGATTCCCACCAACATCGAGTGTCCCGCTCTAGTTGGAATACGGCCAGTAAAACCTTCTCCTCGTCCGCGCATTGCATTACATGGAAGATTCGTTCCATCTCGTTTAGCCAATTCTCGGCATCCTCGGGGTCAGACGAACCCGTGAAACTCGGTGGGTTCATGTTACAGAAACTTCGGTGGAGATCTCTCGCTCCACGGTTTGCTCCGCCTTGGGCCACTTGCTATAGTGCCTGTGTAAGGCCTTGCACGGTGCGCTGCATCTCGCGCCATTGTGCTCTTTCCGCAGCCATGATCCTACAAAAGAGTTAAGTATGATAAAGACCGGGTTTACTTGTAAGGTCAAAAGTCATTATAGAACTTAACCCATGGCTCTATCCATCTTACCGGGTAAGGTATATCTATCCTTGGACTCGGGTTTTACCTATCCTTGGACTCAAGTTTTTACTTAGATTTCAATTTCTAACCTTTTATTTCTTCTAGTTCCCTAGGTTTGAAAACCTAGGCTCTGATACCACGAAGACTGTCACTGTAGCAACCCTAATAAATGAATAATTGAAATGAATTAAAACATATATATTACAGAAGTAATATATATGAAAGGAATAGGGTTAATTGGACGAAATAAAACAAATTAAAAATAACGCCTCTTATTAAGGCGTTAATTTATAAAGAAACGCCTCTACCAATGGCGTGAATAAAGAAAGGACGCCCACACCTACGGTCGTCAGTTCTCACGCGACCAAATGGGTAAGTAAAAGAAACGCCTCTATCTTGGGCGTGTTTTAAAACAAGAAACGCCCTTTTTCAAGGCGCTTTTTAATAAACGCCCTAAAGCAAGGCGTCAATTAATGAATACACGCCCTGACCTAAGGCGTTAATTCAGTTCGTGAACCGATCGAACCCAGAACTTATCCAAGGAAAGATTAACCTAATCTAGTAAGTGTCTATTAGAGTAAGGACTCTATTGGGGATATGTTACCCTCAATCAAACACTACCTTTAATAGGACTTCCATAACCCTATAAATAATCTACTGCTCGAACCCGTGAACGCTATTTGGCGTTCGAGTTCCCTGAAGGTAATTACAGAGCAATAGCTCTTCCTTCCCTCTGTCCCTTTTTGATTTGGTGGACGGTCATTAATTCGACTTCTTCCTTCTTCCAGGTTGAAGAAACATTGGGGTTGTAAGGTAATAATCTTTCTTTTACCTTCGGTCAGGAAGTATGAAGAAATACTAATATTTCTTCTTCTGTTCTCGTAGGAATTACAGGACCGAAGAACTAGAGCTCCTCTTCTCACAGTTCAAATCATCAAATTATCATAAGGTAGGTTTTCTCAAGATACTGTAGCCCAAATAAAAATTAGTGAAAGATATTATATAAGCATGGCATGCATACGGTCTATATATATATGGTTTCGGTGTGTTTTCTGAATTGTTTGAAAGAAACGCCCTGGAATAGGGAGCTATTTTAAAATAAACGACCATAACAGCGGTCGTCAATTTATTTAGAAACGTCCTGTACACAGGCGTTAATTTTACGAGATCATGACTTAAGCATGTTAAGAACGGATTATATATGAAACCTTGATTATTAATGCATGATCCTGTCTCCGAATCTAATGTCCTGCAATTTCTTGAATTCACGGCCTGTACAAGGTCGTTTTCCACGTATTAACGCCTCATCAGAGGGCGTGACTTTAAAACTAACGCCCCTTGCTTAGGCGCGTACTATCCAGAGTCCTGGTATGTTCTGAAACATAGAGTTAAGCCAGTAACGCCCCTTCCCAGGGCGTGTCTTATATAAGTCCTGCAACTTATTTATATTCTGTCAAATCCGTAATTCATGAGACGCCTGCAGCAGCAGTCGTCAAATATGAAGAAACGACCCTGTCCAGGGCGCTTTTTAGATAGAGTATCGAAATAATGAAATTCTGCGAAACGGAACATATATAAACGCCCTGATACTAGGCGTTAGTTACTTGAAAAACGCCCCAGACAAGGGCGTGTTTTTCATAAATTAATGAGATTATTAAAAATTCTGTAAAATAGAAATATGTAAACGCCCCTATGTTAGGCGTTAATTACTTGAGAAACGACTTGACCTAAGTCGTTATTTTACTGTAAACTGATTTTTCCTCTGATTTGCTAACCGATGGTTTTACATATATCATAATATATATATATCGGCACTATTCTCCACTCCGTGAGTATAGTCCCATGTTTTCATGTTGATTTATCGATCACACTCAACTCTCATTGACATACAAGCTCTCCATTGGACATTCCGTTCCTTTGGACTAGCGAGTTAGTCATAGAGACCTCCGTAAGACTCCTCGTAGCCTTGGATTCCCTCAAGGCCGACTGAGCTGGTTGTACCCTAAAAACCCATTACCCAGTTTTTGCCATGTCAATCTAAAGAAAACATGGTATACCGGCCCTTATGATTATACAAAGAGTATATCATAAGAAATTCTTAATGGGATGATGATATCATGCCATATCATGTCGTTCTTGTAAACCTCAATTCTATGATAAGAATGAGGGTATCTTACCTTGATATACTGTTCATGTGGACCTCAACTCTATATAAAGAATGTCCATATTGATTTGTCATGGTACCTAAGTTAAGGGAACCATATTCTACCTAGTTTTATCGAACTCGTGATTATACCGTTATTATCGCCATTCTATGTCCTTTGTCATATTTTGGACTCTATTCTATCAAAGTTGCCATACGTATCTACAAGCTTGATTATTAAAATTCTATATTGGCTATATAAACAAGAGTGAATGTCAAAACACATGATAAATGCCTGCGCATATAGGGCCCGATCTGGTCCTGGGAGGAGCACCCGAAAGTACTTGTGCCCATGGGAGTTAAAATGATAAGGTATCTGGCATTATACCGAGTACTTGACTTGCTTGATTGGACATTCCACACACATCTTGTACTTGACTCGTACTTGACATGAAATGAAATGCGTGGCCCGAAAAAGGGTAATTTACTTGCTTGATACATGATAGCCAAAGTTCTTGACATGACTCGATAATGGTACTTGCTTGAATATCTTGAATAACTTGTATCTTGTTCATGAAAGTTCATCTTATTTCTTTGATATTACATTCTCTCTATCTTGTCGTTTCATGCGAGCATGCATAGCTTTATTGCATCCATGAAAATGTAATTACTTAAACCACTTGCTAGTACTTGAGATATAATTTCCTACTGAGCGTTCGCTCATTCCGTTTGTCCCTTTTTACTTTTCAGGTAAGTCCGACGACGATGGAAGTCAATCGGATGGGAATGGTCAAGAGTGAAAGTGATAGAGCTTCTACAAGTGTCGTCTAGTCTTTTCCATAGTTTCTTGAGTCAAATATGTATTCTTTTCCTTTTATTTAATAGAGTATTGGATTTGTAATAGTCTATCCATATGAAATAAAGGATTGGGTTATCTTGCTATTTTGCGCATCTCTGTCTTTGTGTCGAATACACGACCACTCTGATTGACATGATTGATATAGACACGTCGCGCATCTCCGGGTATCTTCCGCGCTCGGGGCGTGACAGTCTTTGTGGTATCAGAGCGATACCCTAGCCGGAAGTGTGGGAACTAAGTGCCATGCAGGGCAAAGTGCTACGCTATGGGAGCCACCTCTTGAGTCCGTAATGGAGCAAAGTGCTACATAGTGGGAGCCACCTCTTGAGCATGTAGGGGCCACCTCTAGAGTCCTACCTGCCTGGGGGCTTGATTGCGTGATTGCGTGCTATATGTGCCCAGCGACGAGGACGTCGCCTATATAAGAGGGGTAGATTGTAACACCCTCAAATATAGTTAAGTTGTACTCTATATCATCGAGGCGCCTTTTGAAGTATCGGCTCAGTTCTTGTAAAGAACTCCGAAGTTAAGCGTGCTTAATGGGGAGTAGTACTGGGATGGGTGACCTCCCGGGAAGTCCCCCATTCTGGAGCCGATCACTGTCAGAAAGGGATAAAACCGTGAGGCCGGTAGGCCAAAGCGGACAATACCTCGATGGTATAGAGTACAGGGCGTGAAAGAATGTAACACCCTCAAATATAGTTAAGTTGTACTCTATATCATCGAGGCGCCTTTTGAAGTATCGGCTCAGTTCTTGTAAAGAACTCCGAAGTTAAGCGTGCTTAATGGGGAGTAGTACTGGGATGGGTGACCTCCCGGGAAGTCCCCCATTCTGGAGCCGATCACTGTCAGAAAGGGATAAAACCGTGAGGCCGGTAGGCCAAAGCGGAGAATACCTCGATGGTATAGAGTACAGGGCGTGAAAGAATGGTATCAGAGCCTAAGGTATTCAATTCCTACGAAACCCAAGTCCAAGGATAGGTTTCAAAACCTTTAACCAAGTGAGAGTGGGTAGAACTAAGGGTTAAATGATCAATGAGTCCTTTATAAGATCATAGTGATATAATACTAACATAGCTATTGTAATTGTAGGATAATGGCTGCCGAACGTGCTCAATGGCGCAACATGCAGCGTACCCTTCAAGGGATGACCCAAGTGCTACAACAGGTAGCACAAGGTGGTGCTCCACGAGCTGGAAGCTTACACCAAGCATTCAAGAATATGAATCCCCCGAAGTTCATGGGATCGACCGATCCAGACGATGCCGAGCATTGGGTTCGGGAGATTGAACGTATATTCCGTGTCATGCAATGCACGGATCAGGACAAAGTCTTATTAGCTACTTTCCAGTTAGAAAAGGATGCTAGATGCTGGTGGGAGTCGATTGAAGCTACTATGGACCCAACTCAAGTTACATGGGGTGAATTCGTTGAATATTTCAACGCCAAATATTTCTCTGATAGGGTCCAGGAAAAGAAGGCCGCCGAATTTGCCGCATTAAAGCAAAGATCTTTATCGGTGGCTGATTATGAAGCACAGTTCTCTAGACTGTCTAGATATGCTAAGCATTTAATTGGCACGGAAAAGATGAAAGCCCGTAGATTTCTTAATGGGCTTAGGCCCCACTACATTACTCAACTGGCGCCTATGGATATTCAAGTTTATACTGAAATAGTGCGCCGAGCTCAGTTGCTTGAAGATGCCACGGAACTATCTGATAGGATCCGTGGGAAAGACAAAAAGGAGCAAGTCACAAGTCCGGGTTCTTTTAAACCCAACTTTAAGAAGAGGCCCAATAATGGAGGTTCTTCCTCTCAAGATCAGAAGTTCAAGAAATCCAAGCCTTTCTCTATCACCACTACCCCTTCAAACGTAGTATGCAAGCATTGTGACAAGGCTGGTCACAAAACAGAAGAATGCTGGAGGAAATTAGGAGCATGTCTCCGTTGTGGGAGTCGTGAACATCGGATTCCCGATTGTCCATTAATGAATGACCAAGACGGTGAGGGTAAACGCCCAGTGACAAGGAACGCGCGTCTTCATGCAATCCAAGAGACCGAACCAGAAGAAGAAGGCGGATTGGTGGAAGGTACATTAAAAATTTGTTCCAAATATGCACATGTCTTATTTGATACGGGTGCATCGCATTCCATTATTTCCAAGAAGTTTGCTGACCCATTACCTCTAGAACCAGAATGGATGAAGATAATATTGTCTACTCCTCTCGGAAACGAGACGGATATCACACATCATTACCAAAATTGTGAGGTATTGGTTCGAGGAAAGAATTTTCCTATTGATCTTATCTGCTTAGATCTAAAAGAATATGATGTTATACTAGGAGCAGATTGGTTATCCAAATACCAGGCAACGGTTGATTGCCGTGATAGCAAGATTGTTTTCAAGGAATTTCCGGAACTGACTTATACTAGTCCTAAGAGTCGAAGCAAATCCCCTCTTATTTCGGCTCTTCGAGCAAGCAAGCTCGTCAGGAAAGGATGTGTATCCTTCCTTGCTTTTGTCACTAATAAAGAAGCTAAGGAAACCAAGATAGAAGACGTTCAAGTAGTACGAGAATTCCCAGACGTATTTCCGGAAGAATTGCCGGGATTACCCCCGCAAAGAGATGTGGCCTTTACCATCGACTTAGTCCCTGGTGCTGGTCCGGTTTCAAAGGCACCATATAGAATGTCCCCTGCTGAACTCAAGGAGTTGAAGGAGCAGTTGATGGAACTAATCCGAAAAGGGTTTATTAGACCAAGTACTTCCCCGTGGGGAGCACCAGTCTTATTTGTAAAGAAGAAGGATGGATCCATGAGATTGTGTATCGACTATCGACAGTTGAATCATCTTACTATCAAGAACAAGTATCCACTGCCGAGAATCGATGAGTTATTTGATCAGATTTCAGGATCCAAATATTTTTCCAAGATTGATCTCAGGTCGGGATACCATCAATTAAGAATCAAGGACGATGACATTCATAAGACCGCATTCAGAAGCAGGTATGGCCATTACGAATTTGTTGTTATGCCTTTTGGACTAACAAATGCCCCTGCTGCCTTTATGCAGTTAATGAATAGCATATTCAGGCCTTACTTGGATCAATTCATAGTAGTCTTCATCGATGATATATTGATATATTCTAAGACTAAGGAAGAACATGAAGAGCATTTGAGGATTGCATTGCAAGTCTTGAGGACAAATCAATTATATGCTAAACTCAGCAAATGCGAGTTCTGGCTTGAAGAAGTGGCTTTTCTCGGACATGTCATATCCAAGGACGGTTTATCTGTGGATCCGTCAAAAGTTGAAGCGGTGAGAAACTGGGAGAGACCCACTAATGCAAGCGAGATCAGAAGTTTCTTAGGTCTTGCAGGCTATTATCGGCGATTTATCAAAGATTTCTCTAAGATCGCCGTACCACTTACAAGATTAACTCGTAAGGAGATCCGATATGAATGGAGTGAGGAATGTGAAAGCAGTTTCCAAACTCTCAAGGATCATCTCACCACAGCTCCGGTCTTAGCCCTACCAATTGAAGGAGAGGAATTCGAGGTCTACACTGATGCTTCTGGCATTGGCCTCGGATGTGTTCTAATGCAACATGGGAAGGTCATAGCATACTCTTCTCGTCAACTGAAGAAGCATGAGGAGAATTACCCCGTCCATGACTTGGAATTGGCCGCGGTAGTATTTGCCCTAAAGATATGGAGACACTATCTCTATGGGGTACAGTTTACTGTATACTCCGATCACAAAAGTCTCAAATATCTATTTTCACAAAAGGAGCTGAACATGAGACAAAGACGCTGGCTAGAATATCTCAAGGATTTCGACTTCAATATACAATACCATCCCGGAAAGGGTAATTATGTTGCTGATGCCCTTAGTCGAAAGCCGAGAGCAATGATAGCAAATTGTATGATACAAGAATGGAGGTTACTTGAACAATTCTCCGAGCTCAATATAAGCTTGGACACGGAATCCAAATTTGTCACACTATCCCATGTAAGCATACAGTCAGATTTGTTATCTGAGATACAAACACTTCAGGATGATGATCCTATGTTAGTAGAAATCAAAAGCAGATTAGAAGGACAATCTGATTTTCAACTAACTTCTGATGGAAGATTATCGTTCAAAGATAGAACTTGTATACCCGATTGTCCGGAATTAAAGAAGAAGATCTTAGATGAAGCTCACAGATCAAGATACACTATTCATCCTGGATCAACTAAAATGTACCAAGATGTAAAGAGGAACTTTTGGTGGCCCAATATGAAAAGAGAAATAGCGGACTATGTATCACGCTGTCTCACATGCCAACAGGTCAAGGCGGAACACCAAAAGCCTGCGGGAAAACTACATCCTCTAGATATTCCTAAGTGGAAATGGGAGGATATTGGTATGGACTTCATCATGGGTTTGTCTAAATCTAAAGGAGGACATGATGGAATCTGGGTTATCATTGATCGATTGACTAAATCGGCACATTTCTTGCCAATCAAAAGCCGATGGTCGATTGATGTGCTAGCTGCACTATACATTAAAGAAATAGTCAGGATACATGGAATTCCTGTCTCAATCGTGTCTGATAGAGATCCCCGTTTTACTTCTCATTTTTGGAAGGGATTACAACATTCGTTGGGGACAAGGCTCAACTTTAGTATTGCTTTTCACCCACAAACGGATGGTCAGACCGAGCGAACTAATCAAGTTGTTGAAGATATGCTGAGAGCATGCATTATTGACTTTGGAGGAAGCTGGCATGACCACTTACCTTTAGTTGAATTTGCATATAATAATAGCTACCAAGCTAGTATCCAAATGGCACCTTTCGAAGCCTTATACGGAAGGAGTTGCCGATCTCCCATATGTTGGAACAAAGTTGGAGAAAAACAACTATTAGGTCCAGACATGGTAAGGGATACAACCGAGAAGATACAAGTAATCAGAGAAAGATTACAAGTTGCTCAGACAAGGCAAAAGGCTTATGCTGATACCAGGAGAAGAGATCTTGAATTCCAGGTTGGAGATCATGTATTTCTTAAAATATCCCCTGGACGTGGCATACGAAGATTTGGTGTTAAGGGCAAGCTTACGCCAAGATTCATCGGACCATTTGAGGTACTCGAAAGAGTTGGCGAGGTTGCTTATCGCATCGCGTTGCCTCCTCAGTTGTCCGAGGTACACAATGTATTTCACATATCTATGTTGAAGAAGTATGTGCACGATCCGTCACATATTATTGAGCATGGAGATCTGGTGATCCAGAAAGATCTCACATATGAACAGAGGCCCTTGAAGATATTAGATCGAGAAATACGAGCTCTAAGGAATAAGGTTATTCCCATGATCAAGGTGCAATGGAATAAGAATCCTGAACGCGAAGTGACATTGGAGACCGAGGAATCTATGAAGAAACGATTTCCCGAGTTATTCTAAGAGGTATATGTCCTACACTCTCCGCATGTATAATTATATATATATTGAATTTGGGGACCAAATTCTTTTTAAGTGGGGGAGGGTGTAGCAACCCTAATAAATGAATAATTGAAATGAATTAAAACATATATATTACAGAAGTAATATATATAAAAGGAATAGGGTTAATTGGACGAAATAAAACAAATTAAAAATAACGCCTCTTATTAAGGCGTTAATTTATAAAGAAACGCCTCTACCAATGGCGTGAATAAAGAAAGGACGCCCACACCTACGGTCGTCAGTTCTCACGCGACCAAATGGGTAAGTAAAAGAAACGCCTCTATCTTGGGCGTGTTTTAAAACAAGAAACGCCCTTTTTCAAGGCGCTTTTTAATAAACGCCCTAAAGCAAGGCGTCAATTAATGAATACACGCCCTGACCTAAGGCGTTAATTCAGTTCGTGAACCGATCGAACCCAGAACTTATCCAAGGAAAGATTAACCTAATCTAGTAAGTGTCTATTAGAGTAAGGACTCTATTGGGGATATGTTACCCTCAATCAAACACTACCTTTAATAGGACTTCCATAACCCTATAAATAATCTACTGCTCGAACCCGTGAACGCTATTTGGCGTTCGAGTTCCCTGAAGGTAATTACAGAGCAATAGCTCTTCCTTCCCTCTGTCCCTTTTTGATTTGGTGGACGGTCATTAATTCGACTTCTTCCTTCTTCCAGGTTGAAGAAACATTGGGGTTGTAAGGTAATAATCTTTCTTTTACCTTCGGTCAGGAAGTATGAAGAAATACTAATATTTCTTCTTCTGTTCTCGTAGGAATTACAGGACCGAAGAACTAGAGCTCCTCTTCTCACAGTTCAAATCATCAAATTATCATAAGGTAGGTTTTCTCAAGATACTGTAGCCCAAATAAAAATTAGTGAAAGATATTATATAAGCATGGCATGCATACGGTCTATATATATATGGTTTCGGTGTGTTTTCTGAATTGTTTGAAAGAAACGGCCTGGAGTAGGGCGCTATTTTAAAATAAATGACCATAACAGCGGTCGTCAATTTATTTAGAAACGTCCTGTACACAGGCGTTAATTTTACGAGATCATGACTTAAGCATGTTAAGAACGGATTATATATGAAACCTTGATTATTAATGCATGATCCTGTCTCCGAATCTAATGTCCTGCAATTTCTTGAATTCACGGCCTGTACAAGGTCGTTTTCCACGTATTAACGCCTCATCAGAGGGCGTGACTTTAAAACTAACGCCCCTTGCTTAGGCGCGTATTATCGAGAGTCCTGGTATGTTCTGAAACATAGAGTTAAGCCAGTAACGCCCCTTCCCAGGGCGTGTCTTATATAAGTTCTGCAACTTATTTATA
This sequence comes from Amorphophallus konjac, assembly GCA_022559845.1. Lineage (NCBI taxonomy): Eukaryota > Viridiplantae > Streptophyta > Magnoliopsida > Alismatales > Araceae > Amorphophallus > Amorphophallus konjac. The sequence continues at coordinate 371,366,216 of CM040121.1, forward strand.
TTCTGTCAAATCCGTAATTCATGAGACGCCTGCAGCAGCAGTCGTCAAATATGAAGAAACGACCCTGTCCAGGGCGCTTTTTAGATAGAGTATCGAAATAATGAAATTCTGCGAAACGGAACATATATAAACGCCCTGATACTAGGCGTTAGTTACTTGAAAAACGCCCCAGACAAGGGCGTGTTTTTCATAAATTAATTAGATTATTAAAAATTCTGTAAAATAGAAATATGTAAACGCCCCTATGTTAGGCGTTAATTACTTGAGAAACGACTTGACCTAAGTCGTTATTTTACTGTAAACTGATTTTTCCTCTGATTTGCTAACCGATGGTTTTACATATATCATAATATATATATATCGGCACTATTCTCCACTCCGTGAGTATAGTCCCATGTTTTCATGTTGATTTATCGATCACACTCAACTCTCATTGACATACAAGCTCTCCATTGGACATTCCGTTCCTTTGGACTAGCGAGTTAGTCATAGAGACCTCCGTAAGACTCCTCGTAGCCTTGGATTCCCTCAAGGCCGACTGAGCTGGTTGTACCCTAAAAACCCATTACCCAGTTTTTGCCATGTCAATCTAAAGAAAACATGGTATACCGGCCCTTATGATTATACAAAGAGTATATCATAAGAAATTCTTAATGGGATGATGATATCATGCCATATCATGTCATTCTTGTAAACCTCAATTCTATGATAAGAATGAGGGTATCTTACCTTGATATACTGTTCATGTGGACCTCAACTCTATATAAAGAATGTCCATATTGATTTGTCATGGTACCTAAGTTAAGGGAACCATATTCTACCTAGTTTTATCGAACTCGTGATTATACCGTTATTATCGCCATTCTATGTCCTTTGTCATATTTTGGACTCTATTCTATCAAAGTTGTCATACGTATCTACAAGCTTGATTATTGAAATTCTATATTGGCTATATAAACAAGAGTGGATGTCAAAACACATGATAAATGCCTGCGCATATAGGGCCCGATCTGGTCCTGGGAGGAGCACCCGAAAGTACTTGTGCCCATGGGAGTTAAAATGATAAGGTATCTGGCATTATACCGAGTACTTGACTTGCTTGATTGGACATTCCACACACATCTTGTACTTGACTCGTACTTGACATGAAATGAAATGCGTGGCCCGAAAAAGGGTAATTTACTTGCTTGATACATGATAGCCAAAGTTCTTGACATGACTCGATAATGGTACTTGCTTGAATATCTTGAATAACTTGTATCTTGTTCATGAAAGTTCATCTTATTTCTTTGATATTACATTCTCTCTATCTTGTCGTTTCATGCGAGCATGCATAGCTTTATTGCATCCATGAAAATGTAATTACTTAAACCACTTGCTAGTACTTGAGATATAATTTCCTACTGAGCGTTCGCTCATTCCGTTTGTCCCTTTTTACTTTTCAGGTAAGTCCGACGACGATGGAAGTCAATCGGATGGGAATGGTCAAGAGTGAAAGTGATAGAGCTTCTACAAGTGTCGTCTAGTCTTTTCCATAGTTTCTTGAGTCAAATATGTATTCTTTTCCTTTTATTTAACAGAGTATTGGATTTGTAATAGTCTATCCATATGAAATAAAGGATTGGGTTATCTTGCTATTTTGCGCATCTCTGTCTTTGTGTCGAATACACGACCACTCTGATTGACATGATTGATATAGACACGTCGCGCATCTCCGGGTATCTTCCGCGCTCGGGGCGTGACAGTCACGTCCCGAGCGCGGAAGATACTCGGATGCGTGACGCGTCTATATAGATCGTGTCATTAGAGCGATAAGAATTTTAACATACAAAATTTTGGAGTACGCAAATGACTAAAAATCTAATAAATTCCAATAGTCCAAGTGATGTTTATTTGATTAATCAAAGGAAATAAAGATAGTCCATGACAAATTTCCAAATTTAGAAAGCCAAACATTAGGCTACACGACTTAACACAAAGTTTATACCACTAATTGACATAACTGGGAATAGAAGGTAGAATCAAATAAATTCAAAGACTCGACTAGCTAATGATAGATGGATGGCGTTCTAGCACTCTTCACTCGGCCTCAAACCCATTCTTGTCGCTATCTGAATCACCTGAAAATGTTAGGAAGTAACTGGATGAGCGAATCGCTCAGTAGGAATTACATCTCAAATACGAGCAATCTTTACATGATTTACAATTTGCATGTATTCTCAGTATGGCTATGAATGATGTACGTATAATAAAAATTAGGTATACAGGTAAATCTAGGCATGAAGAACAATAAGAGATCAAGAACTGTATAAAGAGAGTATAACAAGATTTCAAGTATTTGACAAGCAGTATTTCAAGAATTTACAGATGTAAATGCCACTTCGGGCAAGCGGGGATTCGTGTACAAGTATGAACGCAGGTATGAGAAGGAACTCATGTACAAGTGTATCAAGTAAAAATTCAATTCAAGCAAGTATTGTCAAGTACATATCAGTAGAATTGGCTATTATCATGTAAGTATTTTGCCCTTTCTCGGGCCACAAGTGAAGTATTGCCCGTTTCGGGGCACGCAAGTCAAGTAAGTAAGGAGAGAGAGAGTAGGGGTGGAGTGTCTCAAGTCAAGCAAGTACTCCGGTGCAATGCTAAATACCATGGTCAATAAACTCCCATGGGCACAAGTACCTTCGGGTGCTCCTCCCAAGACCAGATCGGGCCCTATATGCACAGCATTTCATGTATTACCTTTGACATCCACTCTCATTTATAGCCAATATGGAATTTCAAGAATTTAGAAACGTAGTATTTCAGACGAGATTAACTAGTCATTTGGTTATGGAGGATTCTAGAGGTAGCCCCTACAGGCTCAAGAGGTGACTCCCGTCATGTAGCACTTTGCCTCGTACGGCCTCAAGAGGTGGCTCCCACAACGTAGCACTTTACCCTGCATGGCACTTAGTTCTTACACTCCCAAAATGATAGTTTAAGAGATTCAAGGTTTGACCATGTAGGGTATACACAAGTAGATTTTCCATGGAACAGAATTTTAAGAACTCATCATATGTAGGAGTATGGATTAGGGTTGTGTTTGCATAATTCTCGAGACAAATCAAGATCAGAACTTGTAATTACTGAGTTGGCATATGAGGGTTTGCTAATCCTTCAAATTTTTGATTTTTAGAAGTTTATATATGTATATATCAAATTGGCGCCCCTCAAGATGTCTTCATTTAATTGAAGACATCTTGGAAGTCGTCATTTAAAGAATTGACGTCTGGGGGTTACCCAACCTTTCAAAATTTTGATTTTTCAAAAAAACTATATATATATATATGAAATTGGCGCCCCTTTACCCAGTCTTCAATTCAGTAATTGGCACCTGGGGGTTGCCCAATCTTTTAAAATTTTAATTTTTCAAATATATATATATATATATATGAAATTGGCGCCCTTTTACCCAGTCTTCAATTAATTGAAGACTTGAGGGCCGTCTTCAATTATGAAATTGAAGACTTAAGGGCCGTCTTCAATTCAGTAATTGGTGCCTGGGGTTGCCCAATCTTTCAAAATTTTGATTTTTCAATATATATATATATATATATATGAAATTGGCGCCCCTTTACCCAGTCTTCAAGTAATTGAAGACTTAAGGGCCGTCTTCAATTCAGAAATTGAAGACTTAAGGGTCGTTTTCAATTATGTGATTTTCACCTAGCAGATACGTTTTGTGACTCAAAGCATTATTCATTTCAAAAAAGGTTCTCAAAATTTAAAAATAAGGATATGAATACTTAGTATAATTCCTTGGGAGTCCAGAAACATGTTCAGATATAATTACTGAGTTTTGGTTTCACAGATATGAATTTTATAATGTTATAACTTTAATTCCTCATGAAACGGAATTGATGCCCCTATGATCAGTCTTCAATTAATTGAAGACTTGTGGGCCGTCTTCAATTCTGAAATTGAAGACTTAAGGGCCGTCTTCAATTCAGTAATTGAAGACTTAAGGGTCATCTTCAATTCAGTGATTTTCACTTAGCAGATACGTTTTGTGACTCAAATCACTGTTCATTTCGAAAAAGTTTCTCCAAATCAGAATCCGAAGACATGGTCAGATGGAGAAAAATCTCAGGGTCACAGAAGTATATTCTGTCAAAATTTTCAAGGTCCGGTTTATTAGTTATAGATTTTTGAATGCGTTGATTTATTGATTTCTAAAAATTCCAAAAAATGGAATTGACGACATGGTGCATGTCTTCAATTAATTGACACCCTCTCGGGCAGTCTTCAATTCTGAAATTGGCACCCTAGTCAGGGGCGCCAATTATAGAGAGCTGTCACTATTCATAAGTGTGAAAAAAACTCCGAATCAGGAAGTAATGGCACGAATGTGTTGAGAAAAATGTCAAGATTCTAGAAACATGTTCATGCAAAAATTCTCGTGTTTTAGTTTGATAGTTATGGATTTTTGAATGTGTTGAATTATCAATTACTCAAAATTTCAGAAATCGAATTGATGACCTTGGTGGTGTCTTCATTTAAATGACGACTGTGCGAACAGTCTTCAATTTTGAAAATGGCGCCCTGGTCAGGGGCGCCATTTACCAAAAGGCTAGGAGCCTCCGTGTCTTTAAACTATGAACATATTATGTTAACAGAGACTATATATTAAGGTTTAAAACATGGTTATTAATACTGTAAAACTAGTGTGATAAAATATGTTCAAAAACTCATAAAAATCATACTAACAAACTAAGTTTAAACTCTTAAAGATCATGGTGATATGTAACATGCTATCAAAATAACATGATACATACATGATTATTGCTTGATTACGGTAAAGCCAGATGATATATATAGCATGGTTGACTAGTTGATCGAACTCTAAACATGAATCAATTAACCTATTAGCTACTAGTTAGGCAAGGATTTGAGAACACCTACCTCTGTGAAGTGACATGAGTTGACAGGAGAGGAAGAAGCAGCCCTTCCCTTCCTCTGCAACTCTTTAGAACTTGTTCCCATATCTAGCCGTCGAACTAACCAAATAGGGAGAATAGAGTGTATTTTATAACGTTAGGGTCGACAAGATGGGAGACAAGATCCAGAGTTATAGGGTATTTAGTGGGTTGACAACCTACACAGGTTGGAAGGATAGAATGATCGTGATAATTATTGGAAAAGAATGACGCCCCAGAGAGGGTCGTGTATTTCATCAGTTAAGATTTTCATATTAAACTTCAATGATTTTTATCTTTAAAAATTGATGGAATTTGTTTGTGAAATTTTATGGGTGAGACCCTTATATTTTTCTCTATTTTTACATATAGATTTTTTAAAAAAATTCTTTTTAAATAAAAAGTGACACTATTTATGTCATTATTCACGTTTAGGAAATAACGACTTAACATATGTCGTTATTTTGAACAGAGATTTTTGTATTCACTCTACACTAACCAAAATTATCTATATACCCTTTCTCACTTTCTAAATTATGTTTATCCTTTAACACTTCATCTATATACCCTTATTTCTTCAAAATAATGATATAATGAAAAAGTTGAAATATGAAATTTTCTAAATTATGAAAATATGAATTGGCATCTTGTAAAAGTGATGTTTATCCTTTAAAACACTATCTATATAACCTATTTCCTATTTCTTTGGAATAGTGTAATATTAATTTTCTAAGTGATTGAAAATATAAATTGACATTTCCTAAAATATAATTTGGCATCTTCTAAAGCATCTATTGGTAATTAAATGTTTTAATTGGTTAAATCAATAGAATTTGAATATGAGTTCAATATATATATAAATTTTTTTTGTATATTTCTATTTTAAAATTCTTGGGTGTTACATCAACAATTATTGGCTCGGGGCTGGCGGTCGACCTGTGGAAACTGGCGGTCGACCGCTACTGAGAAATCCTATAGAGACTTGGTCCCTGAAAATTCCGATCGACCGCTACTGTGCTGGCGGTCGACCGCCACTAAGAGAACTGCAGACTTTGAGCTGCTGGCAGGCGCGGTCGACCGCCCCTGTGCTGGCGATCGATCGCCAGCTAGGCAGACCCCCGGGTTTCCCCAGTTCAGTTCGGTAACCCTTTAGCTCAGTCGCTTAACCCATTTAGCATCTCGTTCTCGTCTGTGGCATCAACCTTGATAGTCTTGAAGGTGTCAACTGAGTCTTTGACCCTGGGTTCTCTTGGTGATGCTTCTTTGTGCATCGACGGTGGCTATGTTAAGTGTCGACTGGAATGACCTAGTCCTGCAAAGTTGAAGTGTTAGCCCAATGAAATACATCCAAATAACAATGACTTTAAGTAGATGTTTATTTCATACATTTGGGTGTTGGATTTCACTTGGTTTATGCATTAGAAACATCAAGATCATTTGAGTATGTTACCATGATTGGAATGAGAAACTAATGCATTTGAAGAGTGAACTTGATAGTTATCAATCCAAGTTATCATTGAGAAGTTTAGAAATGAGAGGTAAATGGAATACCCATGGTGAGATTGATAGCTATGACAAGGTAAGAATCTTACCAATGGTGCTTGACAGTAAATGACATATACCACCTGTATTGAATGATAGAGAGGCAGGATGCTTATCCACTCATTTGGTTTGCCAGGCAACTGCCATGAGTTTGATCGTTTGATTGATCACGATTTGAAAGGATTTCCATCCTTGCTTGGGCGTGATCATTGGGCTTTCACACTTGCCATCTCCACTTCATTCCTTGTCCATTCATTAGCTTTTCTGTCATTAATAAAACATCACATATGTCAGTCATATGAGAGTGGAAAACAACAATGACTTATAGTGTTTAGCCATTATCAAAACCAAGAATATCAAATAACTCAAATGATCACAGGATGAAGTTGAATGACTCAAATGACCACAGGGGCACAACATTCTCTCCCTTTTTGATGATGGCAACACTTTGAGTCATTATGTGATAGTAATATCCAAGATGGTAGAGTTTATAACATATGCAGCTCAAGATCTATGATGTTGAAAACATGTGAATGCGGATATGTATACAATGATGATCATCATGGATGATCAAAGCATGTGAATGCTAATATGTATGCATGATCACAAAGAGATTTCTAGAATTCTATTTCTCCCCCTTTGACGTATTTCTCCCACTTTGACGCTCTCCCCCGTATGCATGAATAATCACAACGGATATTTCCCCTTTGACAACTCACAAAGGTAACTCATAAAATTCTACCCCTTTGACAACAGTAAAAAGGAGGGGTAAGGTAGAGTCGTTGATAAAAGTCTTAGTGATCAGAGCTGAATAGGAGCGAAGAGCAAGCCATTATATGCAAACTAGAAATATACCGTGAGCAATATATATGGTTCAACGCTAATGAAATCCGAGATCATCAACAGAGTTCGAAAAGCATCTACATCCATGTTTTAATAGAAATGAACAATAGAGTTTGAAGTGCATATCATGGCGGTGTGTAACCTTCCCTTGTCTTATATATCCATATTCAATAACTACAAAGGGAATAACACAAAAACTAGTATTGAGGCTAAACAAGCATGAGTAAAGTATGGAATTTTATGAGTGCAGCAAATTTGATTTTTAATATCTTTTGAATTTGAAGGCACATGACTCATATTTTACGAGCAATCGAGTCTAGTACATACCTCCTAGCCATAAGAATACACGTTGTTTAGACGCCAGTATTCCTATGTATTTGACAAGACTGACAGTTATACTTCAGAATGAACAGAGATAGCAAAGTCACGTCATGACATATCCAATCTCATTTCTTTGATGAGAAGATATATTTCTCAGCAATTATGCCATTGCCCTGCCTAGAGTCTAAAAATAACTAAGATAGAGATAACAGGGGCACATCATGACATATCATTCGTCCCTTGATTTGATGACATGACATGTTTCTCCGTGCAACAATATCATTGCTCTGTCAAATGGATTTTCAAGAATTCCAGCTCATCAAGATGTTTAAGAACAATACTAAGCCTGAGTGTATCACCAAGATGGTCATGAATTTTGAATTTTCAGATATTATGATAGTCATTCAAAGCACAATATGCAATCTCTAGTTAAGGTCCATTAAAACCACAGAACATAGATGATTTCATAACAAATATTTTAGAACTTCAAGGAAATCATTAAATCTGAACCATTTTCATTGGATGGATAATCATCAGTTTATATAATAGATAGCTCTTACATCATTGGTCTGTCTGTATCATGATCTCAAATCAGACTAAAAGCCATTGAAGTTTAGATTGCAAGAGATTAAGAAAAGCAACAAGACTCCCCCTAAGGATATGCAGTGAATGCACTCAAGGAGTTATGTTTGCAAGCAAGTGGAATGACAATTGTCAAGGAGAGGTTGACTTGTACCAAGCAGGGGTTGACCTAGTCAGACATGAAGTTGGCAGAGATGAAATGCATGACCCAACACATGGTTGTACACTTATTAATGTCAATAGAATGAAGATGAAATATATGCATGAATACTTCAAAAAGATAACTCCCCCCTACTATATGGCTTATATGCGATAGTGACGCATGGTACTTGGCGGAGGTGAAACCTCACGCATATTGAGTGCTTCTGCACAAACATAGCCTGCCTTTCCATACATCAACATTTAATATACCATGGCCATGCAAGAATGGGGCTACACCACATGCAATGCATCGTGATCATGAATTCAACTTTATTATGCAACATGACTACATGCAATGCTACACCATATGTAAAATGACATATTTACATATAAATAATGCATGGACGCCAATCTGTAAAAACACACAACTAAATTGAACAAGATCATCATTTCAATTTTTATTGGCCTGAGGTCGGCAAAGACCAAGCTCCCTTCTGAGTGTAGTGACCATGTCATTACACAAGGGCTTGGTGAAGATTTCAGTAATCTGATTTAATGTATCAACAAAATGCAGTTCAAAGTTCTTCTTAAAGACCTCATCTCTAATGAAGTGATGCCTAATCTCAATATGATTAGTCCTACTCTTGGACTAGCTTGAAATCTTGCACAGAGGCAAACATGAACCTTCATGTTTGGTCGAGATGCAGTCAAATAAAGTAAAGAGCCGATCATACCTCTATAGATTTTTGCATCCACTAATTTACCATTTTCACCCGAATCCAGTGATGTTGAGGTGCTCATAGGAGTTGCAATTAATTTACAGCTGGTCATGTCGAATCTTTTCAACAGCTATTTGATGTATTTGGCTTGACTTATGAAGCACCCATCTTCTCCTTGGTTGACCTGTAAACCGAGAAAAAATTGGAGTTCTCCCATTAGGCTCATCTCGAATTCGCTAGTCATGAGGTTAGCAAATTCCTCACACATTTCAGATTTAGTAGAGCCAAACACAATATCTTCAACATAAATTTGAACAATCAAGATGTTCTTACCTTACCTCTTGGTGAAAAGTGTTTGATCTACCTTACCTCGTGTGTACCCTTTCTCAATGAGGAACAATATTAGTCTATCATACCAAACTCTTGGTGCTTGCTTCAGGCCATAAAGTGTCATGTCTAGCTTGTATACAAAATCTGCATGCTTAGAGTTCTCAAAGCCATGGGGCTGTTCCACACAGACTTCTTCCTTGATCAAACCATTCAAGAAAGCACTTTTTACATCCATTTGAAACAACTGTATTCTAAGGGAGCATGCAGCTTGGTTTTAAATGTTGACTCCTACTGAAAGCATGCATGGGTTGGCAATGAACTATGTAGCCTAAGACTTATGTGAATGCACAATGCAATGAAGATGCTGCATGATGATTGCATATTTTTTTTTGTGTTTTCCTAAGCATGATTTGCATTAGAGTATATGAGATCACAAGATGATGTAAACACAAATCATTCACAATTGATTTTGAACTGAATGCAACATGATGATGCCAATTGCTAGACTCCCCCTTTGAACAATGCTAACATGAATAATGAGTTGAAAATGTAGCCATGGTATGCATCATCAAAATGAAAATCTAAGAATTTCATGTGGCTGATATCAGGTACCAAACAACTCATCATCACATCAACTTCATCAGCATAATAAGTTTCTCAGGAATTAAATAGCAGAAATAATTGATCTCTGGTACACGGCGGAGGTTTTGATCTTAGATCCTTCTCACGCATAGTAAGAGTTCTGGGCAAGCATGACTTACCTTTCAACTCTAGACCATTTAAAATACTAGAGGTCAAACAGGGTGTGAGCAATTAATCTAGCTCATGTGTTCATCTTCACACCACGAGGGATAAATCATCATTTTAAATAAGCAATTCAGTTTGCTGAGTTTTATTGAACAAAATGGGCAAACTTATGATGCACCATCTAGATGTCAAGACTAAACATACAAAATGATAGGAAATGAAAAAATATATTTATATATTTGTGCCTTGAGCTTTTATTTACCTGACCATTCATTTCTCGGCTCCAAGGCATCCTGCACCTAAAATTCTCATTTGGAATTTTTAGGTACCCAAGCTTGCTTGGGTCCTTGTGGGTGAGCAACATGTTTAGCATCTTGACTCATCTTTTTCAGGGCAATCACATCATCCTCCCTCATTGTGTAGCAATCATATATCTCATGCCCATTTTTCCCACAATAGAAACAACACACAAAAGATTGATTATTCTTTTTATGTTCATGTGCGTGTGCATGTGGACTATGCTTTTGTGGACGAGCATGATTCTTACCTTTTATGGTATGAGTGTGGTGTCTTTTTTTTAGATGCCAGCATTCTTGGTCAGTGTGACCAGTCTTAGAACAATGAAAGCAGCAAAGAGAAGCATTTTTGTTGAAGACCATAGGGAGTGTCGACCTGTCTGAATGAGAATGTCGACACTTCTGATTCTCCATGTGTTTCTGTGTAGAGTTCTGCTGAGCAAGCCATCTGCCAGTGTTGACATGTTTCTTTCCTTGCCCTTTCACTTGCTGTCCTACTCTAAGCTCATCATTTCTCAGGATGAAACAATCATGCACAGTGTGACCATGTCTACCACACTAATAACAATAGACATTCGTTTTATGGAAAGCATGATATTTAACATTAGACATGTTGTGGTGCATGCTTGGATGAGCATGCTAAATTTTGCTTTTCTTTCGAGCAGTATGCCCTTTTTGGTGACCATAGGAAGTGGTGGCTTCTGATGAGCCAGAATCTTGGTCTTGGGCAAACATTGACAAGAAATCATTCAAACCTTAAATTTCATTTTCAAGTGAGGAAATATGCTGTTTAGATTCATCCAGACCCTCTTCGCATGCTGCCAATTACTCATTGAGCATGGCATTTATCACTTTAAGATTTTGATTTTCTTGTTCTAAAGCATGCAATATTTCATAGCAATCATCAATGACAATCTTATCTTTTCCAAGTGCAACCACTTTTTCATTCTGTTCTTCTTCATCTTGTTCTAGTTCAATTTTCTTTTTCAACAATTCTCTATTCTCTTCTTTCAGAGAATCAATCAGATTTTATTGCCATTCAAGATCATCAAGGAGACCCATATTTATCTTTTTCAAGAACGAGTATTCTTTGCATGTAAAATTAGCAGAGCATGAAACTTCAATTTCTTTTAGGACCTTTTCACTTTGAGTTTCAGAATTTTTACTTTCTTCAATCAACCTCTCATCATGAATTAGCCCATCGGCCATAGTTTGATCATTAGAGATTGACTTAGGTTGGTTTTGAAGTTTTATTACAATTTCTTCTAACCTAGTGATTTCATCATGAAGATTTTCATTTTCATCCCTTAGACATGCAATGCTTTGTTTATGCGTATCTATATCAAAAGAAAGAGTATCGTTAAGCTCTTCAAAAGTAGAACAGTTTTTATAAAAAGAGCTTTCATTTTGGATACTTTAATTGAGATCCTTTTTCAATTTTTTGTTTTCTGATTTGACCTTTTTGTATTGTGTAATCAACTCATCATAGGCTTCCATAAGCTCTTCAAAAGTGAATTTCTCGGAGTCAGAGTTTAACTGTGATTAGGATGTATTGCTGGACTGTTCTGCACGGTCGGCCATGAATCATTCTTGTTCTTGTTCCTTCTCTTCATTGATTTTCACCAACCTGTCTAGTACTTACTTGGCTGTGCTGCAGGAGGACACAAGATGAGTTAGTCTGAGATCAACTGCAGCTGTAATTAAGTTATATACAGCAAGATTATCATTATGTTTGGTCTCATGTTCAGTTGACCAATCAATTGAATTTGATGGCAGCTCATGAGGACCATCATTAAAAGAGTCCACAATTGTGGATCTATGGAGCTAACATAGATGAACATTCTCCCTACCCATGAAGAAAAATCTGAACCATCTTAAATGGGCGGAGAAACCATCGAAGCATGTGTAGCATATGAAGCCATCTAAATAACATACACCAAGATCTTTCCCTGCAGATCGTACGATCTGGGAATGGCAGAGCCTCGCTCTGATACGACTTGTTGAGTAGTGGATGGCGGATCTACAGGGGAGGGGTGAATAGATCTGCCCCTCTAATTGTAGAACACCCCTCTTTAAAGTTAGATAAAAAGAATTGCAGCGGAATATAACTAGCTTAGCATAGCACACAACGATTTGCTTAGTAAGATGAATAAGTAATATAGATATTGAACCTAAGTATGCATCTAACACAAAGTAATCACACAATGAAACCATAACACATGAGATTTTAAGGTCGTTCGGACTTAATTTCCAGTCCTATGTCCACTCCTCACCAAACCCGGTGAGGCTGCACTAGTGCAACGCACTGAATCGCAGATCAGAAAAACCTCTGAATGCCTTCCTACTAACAACCGATAGGGATGTCAATACCGCAGATCGGACAGCTTCCGATTGCCTTCTTACTAACCACCGGTAGGGACGATCTTCAGTTTCAATGGTTTGAACAAAATAAAAATAGAACAAATATGAAAATACTCAAACAAGATATGGAATATGCTCAAAGATAAAAGATCTTGTCTGAGATTGCTGGAGCTTGAATCTGATGCTTCAATGATATCTTCTTCCTTGTGAAATAATCTTCCTTGAATCACCTTGAGTTGATGAAGAAGATAAAGGATGCAGATTTGATCTCCCTTGAGAAATGAGCTTCAATGGATCACCTTGATAGCCTTGCTTGCGTCTACTCTTCCTTGGAGGTTGCTCTTCTTCCAACCTCCTCTTTTGCCTCTCTTGTTCTCTCTTGATGCCTTGGATTCAATTGAGTTGATGAAGAAGTGTATGGATGTAGCTTTGATCTTCCTTTTGATCCTCTTGAGTTGATGAAGAGGTTTATGGATGAAGATTTGATCACCTTTGAGAGCTTGCTTGCTTCTATACTTGCTTTGAGATTGATGGCTTTAGATCTTGGCTTGAATCCCTTGGAATGGATGAAGAACTTCTGCACACAGTACTATTCACGGCTACAGTACCCCTTCTTCCAAGCACCTCCTCTAGCCTCTTTTGATCTCCTTTGATCACTCTTGATCAACTAGGATTTCTAACCCTCTTGCATTGGTTTTATAGACTTTGAATGGTCCATAGTGTCACTTCCCGAGCACAGAAGGAACCCGGAGACGCGTGACGAGTTTATATCGATCATGTCAATCAGAGCGTTAGTGTATTCAACACAAACACATAGCGCACAAGAGTAAAGATAACCCGATCCTTTATTTCATCAAAACCTTCAAAGTACTTCTATTACAATCCTCTTAGTGCTAAGACTTAATAAAATGAAAAAGTACAATGATTGACTCAATAATACAGAAAAGTCAAGACTAGACAATGCTTGGATTGTTGGAGTAGCTCTAATCTCATCACTCTTCACTTTCCCCATCCGAAAGAGTTTCATCCTCGGACTTACCTGAAAAATAAGGGAAAAACACTATGTGAGCGAACGCTCAGTAGGAATTATATCTCAAGATCTAGCTTGCTTTAAGTAAATTACAAGTTAGATGAATGCAATTTAGCTATGCATGTTCGCGTAAAACGATAATAGCGAATGTATAACAAGAGAATAGAGAATGTATATCTAGTGATAGTGAGTGGACTAGCAAGTCTTTCAAGAACTCATGTTAAGATAGCAAGATAATCAAGCACGTATATCTATCATGTCTAGTGATCATGTCATGTCAAGAATTGGCTATCATGTTTCAAGCAAGTACAATAAATACCCTTTCCGGGTCACGCAAGTCATGTCATGTCAAGTCAAGTGAAGTACGAGATTTGTGGAATATCTATCAAGCTAGTCATGCACTTCGGTACAATGCCATACTGTGATCATTACAACTCCCATGGGCACTAGTACTCATCATAGGCTTCCATAAGCTCTTCAAAAGTTAATTCCTCGGAGTCAGAGTTTACCTGTGATTAGAATGTATTGCTGGACTGTTCTGCACGGTCGGCCATGAAGCATTCTTGTTCTTGTTCCTTCTCTTCATTGATTTTCACCAACCTGTCTAGTACTTGCTTGGTTGTGCTGCAGGAGGACACAAGATGAGTTAGTCTGAGATCAACTGCAGCTGTAATTAAGTTATATGCAGCAAGATTATCATTATGTTTGGTCTCATGTTCGGTTGACCAATCAATTGAATTTGATGGCAGCTCATGAGGACCATCGTATATAAGAGTCCACAATTGTAGATCTATGGGGCTAACATAGATGAACATTCTCCCTACCCATGAAGAAAAATCTGAACCATCTTAAATGGGCGGAGAAACCATTGAAGCATGTGTAGCATATGAAGCCATCTAAATAATATACACCAAGATCTTTCCCTGCAGATCGCACGACCTGGGAATGGCAGGACCTCGCTCTAATACGACTTGTTGAGTAGTGGATGGCGGATCTAGAGGAGACGGGTGAATAGATCTTCCCCTCTAATTATAGAACACCCCTCTTTAAAGTTAGATAAAAAGAATTACAGCGGAATATAACTAGCTTAGCATAGCACACAACGATTTGCTTAGCAAGATGAATAAGTACTATAGATATTGAACCTAAGCATGCATCTAACACAAATCAATCACACAATGAAACCATAACACACGAGATTTTAAGGTGGTTCGGACTGAATTTCCAGTCCTATGTCCACTCCTCACCAAACCCGGTGAGGCTCCACTAGTGCAACGCACTGAACCGCAGATAAGAAAAACCTCTGAATGCCTTCCTACTAACAACCGATAGGGATGTCAATATCGCAGATCGGACAGCTTCCGATTGCCTTCCTACTAAACACTGGTAGGGACGATATTCAGTTTCAATGGTTTGAACAAAATGGAAAGAGAACAAATATGAAAATACTCAAACAAGATATGGAATATGCTCAAAGAGAAAAGATCTTGTCTGAGATTGCTGGAGCTTGAATCTGATGCTTCAATGATATCTTCTTCCTTGTGAAATGATCTTCCTTGAATAACCTTGAGTTGATGAAGAAGATAAAGGATGCAGATTTGATCTCCCTTGAGAAATGAGCTTCGATGGATCACCTTGATAGCCTTGCTTGCGTTTACTCTTCCTTGGAGGTTGCTCTTCTTGCAACCTCCTCTTTTGCCTCTATTGTTCTCTCTTGATGCCTTGGATTCAATTGAGTTGATGAAGAAGTGTATGGATGTAGCTTTGATCTTCCTTTCGATCCTATTGAGTTGATGAAGAGGTTTATGGATGAAGATTTGATCACCTTTGAGAGCTTGCTTGCTTCTATACTTGCTTTGAGATTGATGGCTTTAGATCTTGGCTTGAATCCCTTGGAATGGATGAAGAACTTCTGCACGAAGTACTATTTACGGCTACAGTACCCCTTCTTCCAAGCACCTCCTCTAGCCTCTCTTGATCTCCTTTGATCCCTCTTGATCAACTAGGGTTTCTAACCCTCTTGCATTGGTTTTATAGACTTTGAATGGTCCATAGTGTCACGCCCCGAGTGCGGAAGGAACCCGGAGATGCGTAACGAGTTTATATTGATCATGTCAATCAGAGCGTTAGTGTATTCAACACAAACACAAAGCGCACAAGAGTAAAGATAACCCAATCCTTTATTTCATCAAAACCTTCAAAGTACTTCTATTACAATCCTCTTAGTGCTAAGACTTAATAAAATGAAAAAGTACAATGATTTACTCAAGAAAATAGAAAAGTCAAGACTAGACAATGCTTGGATAGTTGGAGTAGCTCTAATCTCATCACTCTTGACTTTCCCCATCCGAAAGAGTTTCATCCTCGGACTTACCTGAAAAATAAGGGAAAAATACTATGTGAGCGAACGCTCAGTAGGGATTATATCTCAAGAGCTAGCTTGTTTTAAGTAAATTACAAGTTAGATGAATACAATTTAGCTATGCATGTTCGCGTAAAACGATAATAGAGAATGTATAACAAGAGAATAGAGAATGTATATCAAGTGATAGTGAGTGAACTAGCAAGTCTTTCAAGAACTCATGTTAAGATAGCAAGATAATCAAGCACGCATATCTATCATGTCAAGTGATCATGTCATGTCAAGAATTGGCTGTCATGTTTCAAGCAAGTACAATAAATACCCTTTTCGGGTCACGTAAGTCATGCCATGTCAAGTCAAGTCAAGTACGAGATTTGTGGAATGTCTATCAAGCTAGTCATGCACTTCAGTACAATGCCATACCGTGATCATTACAACGCCCATGGACACTAGTACTCATCATAGGCTTCCATAAGCTCTTCAAAAGTGAATTCCTCGGAGTCAGAGTTTACCTGTGATTAGGATGTATTGCTGGACTGTTCTGCACGGTCGGCCATGAAGCATTCTTGTTCTTGTTCCTTCTCTTCATTGATTTTCACCAACCTGTCTAGTACTTGCTTGGCTGTGCTGCAGGAGGACACAAGATGAGTTAGTCTGAGATCAACTGCAGCTGTAATTAAGTTATATGCTTCAAGATTATCATTATGTTTGGTCTCATGTTCGGTTGACCAATCAATTGAATTTGATGGCAGCTCATGTGGACCATCGTATATAAGAGTCCACAATTGTGGATCTATGGAGCTAACATAGATGAACATTCTCCCTATCCATGAAGAAAAATCTGAACCATCTTAAATGGGCAGAGAAACCATCGAAGCATGTGTAGCATATGAAGCCATCTAAATAACATACACCAAGATCTTTCCCTGCAGATCGTACGATCTGAGAATGGCAGAGCCTCGCCCTGATACGACTTGTTGAGTAGTGGATGGCAGATCTATAGGGGAGGGTTGAATAGATCTGCCCCTCTAATTGTAGAACACCCCTCTTTAAAGTTAGATAAAAAGAATTGCATCGAAATATAACTAGCTTAGCATAGCACACAACGATTTGCTTAGCAAGATGAATAAGTAATATAGATATTGAACCTAAGCATGCATCTAACACAAAGCAATCACATAATGAAACCATAACACACGAGATTTTAAGGTGGTTCGGACTGTATTTCCATTCCTATGTCCACTCCTCACCAAACCCGGTGAGGCTGGACTAGTGTAACGCACTGAACCGCAGATCAGAAAAACCTCAGAATGCCTTCCGACTAACAACCGATAGGGATGTCAATACCGCAGATCGGACAGCTTCCGATTGCCTTCCTACTAACCACCGGTAGGGACGATCTTCAGTTTCAATGGTTTAAATAAAATGGAAAGAGAACAAATATGAAAATACTCAAACAAGATATGGAATATGCTCAAAGAGAAAAGATCTTATCTGAGATTGCTGGAGCTTGAATCTGATGCTTCAATGATATCTTCTTCCTTGTGAAATGATCTTCCTTGAATCACCTTGAGTTGATGAAGAAGATAAAGGATGCAGATTTGATCTCCCTTGAGAAATGAGCTTCAATGGATCACCTTGATAGCCTTGCTTACGTCTACTCTTCCTTGGAGGTTGCTCTTCTTCCAACCTCCTCTTTTGCCTCTCTTATTCTCTCTTGATGCCTTGGATTCAATTGAGTTGATGAAGAAGTGTATGGATGTAGCTTTGATCTTCTTTTTGATCCTATTGAGTTGATGAAGAGGTTTATGGATGAAGATTTGATCACCTTTGAGAGCTTGCTTGCTTCTATACTTGCCTTGAGATTGATGGCTTTAGATCTTGGCTTGAATCCCTTGGAATGGATGAAGAACTTCTGCACGAAGTATTGTTCACGGCTATAGTACCCCTTCTTCCAAGCACCTCCTCTAGCCTCTCTTGATCTCCTTTGATCCCTCTTAATCAACTAGGGTTTCTAACCCTCTTGCATTGGTTTTATAGACTTTGAATGGTCCATAGTGTCACGCCCCGAGCGCGGAAGGAACCCGGAGACGCGTGATGAGTTTATATCGATCATGTCAATCAGAGCGTTAGTGTATTCAACACAAACACAGAGCGCACAAGAGTAAAGATAACCCAATCCTTTTTTTCATCAAAACCTTCAAAGTACTTCTATTACAATCCTCTTAGTGCTAAGACTTAATAAAATGAAAAAGTACAATGATTGACTCAAGAATATAGAAAAGTAAAGACTAGACAATGCTTGGATAGTTGGAGTAGCTCTAATCTCATCACTCTTGACTTTCCCCATCCGAAAGAGTTTCATCCTCGGACTTACCTAAAAAATAAGGGAAAAACACTATGTGAGCAAACGCTCAGTGGGGATTATATCTCAAGAGCTAGCTTGCTTTAAGTAAATTACAAGTTAGATGAATACAATTTAGCTATGCATGTTCGCGTAAAACGACAATAGAGAATGTATAACAAGAGTATAGAGAATGTATATCAAGTGATAGTGAGTGAACTAGCAAGTCTTTCAAGAACTCATGTTAAGATATCAAGATAATCAAGCACGTATATCTATCATGTCAAGTGATCATGTCATGTCAAGAATTGGCTATCATGTTTCAAGCAAGTACAATAAATACCCTTTCCGGGTCACGCAAGTCATGTCATGTCAAGTCAAGTCAAGTACGAGATTTGTGGAATGTCTATCAAGCTAGTCATGCACTTCGGTATAATGCCATACCGTGATCATTGCAACTCCCATGGGCACTAGTACTCATCATAGGCTTCCATAAGCTTTTCAAAAGTGAATTCCTCAGAGTCAGAGTTTACCTGTGATTAGGATGTATTGCTGGACTGTTATGCACGGTCGGCCATGAAGCATTCTTGTTCTTGTTCCTTCTCTTCATTGATTTTCACCAACCTATCTAGTACTTGCTTGGCTGTGCTGCAGGAGGACACAAGATGAGTTAGTCTGAGATCAACAGCAGCTGTAATTAGGTTATATGCAGCAAGATTATCAGTATGTTTGGTCTCATGTTCGGTTGACCAATCAATTGAATTTGATGGCAGCTCATGAGGACCATCGTATATAAGAGTCCACAATTGTGGATCTATGGAGCTAACATAGATGAACATTCTCTCTACCCATGAAGAAAAATCTGAACCATCTTAAATGGGCAGAGAAACCATCGAAGCATGTGTAGCATATGAAGCCATCTAAATAACATACACCAAGATCTTTCCCTGCAGATCGTACGATCTGGGAATGGCAGAGCCTCGCTCTGATACGACTTGTTGAGTAGTGGATGGCGGATCTACAGGGGAGGGGTGAATAGATCTGCCCCTCTAATTGTAGAACACCCCTCTTTAAAGTTAGATAAAAAGAATTGCAGCGGAATATAACTAGCTTAGCATAGCATACAACGATTTGCTTAGCAAGATGAATAAGTAATATAGATATTGAACCTAAGCATGCATCTAACACAAAGCAATCACACAATGAAACCATAACACATGAGATTTTAAGGTGGTTCGGACTGAATTTCCAGTCCTACGTCCACTCCTCACCAAACCTAGTGAGGCTGCACTAGTGCAACGCACTGAACCGCAAATTAGAAAAACCTCTGAATGCCTTCCTACTAATAACCGATAGGGATGTCAATACCGCAGATCGGACAGCTTCTGATTACCTTCCTACTAACCACCAGTAGGGACGATCTTCAGTTTCAATGGTTTGAACAAAATGGAAAGAGAACAAATATGAAAATACTCAAACAAGATATGGAATATGCTCAAAGAGAAAAGATCTTGTCTGAGATTGCTGGAGCTTGAATCTGATGCTTCAATGATATCTTCTTCCTTGTGAAATGATCTTCCTTGAATCACCTTGAGTTGATGAAGAATATAAAGGATGCAGATTTGATCTCCCTTGAGAAATGAGCTTCAATGGATCACCTTGATAGCCTTGCTTGCGTCTACTCTTCCTTGGAGGTTGCTCTTCTTCCAACCTCCTCTTTTGCCTCTCTTTTTCTCTCTTGATGCCTTGGATTCAATTGAGTTGATGAAGAAGTGTATGGATGTAGCTTTGATCTTCCTTTTGATCCTCTTGAGTTGATGAAGAGGTTTATGGATAAAGATTTGATCACCTTTGAGAGCTTGCTTGCTTCTATACTTGCTTTGAGATTGATGGCTTTAGATCTTGGCTTGAATCCCTTGGAATGGATGAAGAACTTCTGCATGAAGTACTGTTCACGGCTACAGTACCCCTTCTTCCAAGCACCTCCTCTAGCCTCTCTTGATCTCCTTTGATCCCTCTTGATCAACTAGGGTTTCTAACCCTCTTGCATTTATTTTATTGACTTTGAATGGTCCATAGTGTCACGCCACGAGCGCGGAAGGAACCTGGAGACGCGTGACAAGTTTATATCGATCATGTCAATCAGAGCGTTAGTGTATTCAACACAAACACAGAGCGCACAACAGTAAAGATAACCCAATCCTTTATTTCATCAAAACCTTCAAATTCTATTACAATCCTCTTAGTGCTAATACTTAATAAAATGAAAAAGTACAATGATTGACTCAAGAATATAGAAAAGTCAAGACTAGACAATGATTGGATAGTTGGAGTAGCTCTAATCTCATCACTCTTGACTTTCCCCATCCGAAAGAGTTTCATCCTCGGACTTACCTGAAAAATACCGGAAAAACACTATGTGAGTGAACTCTCAGTAGGGATTATGTCTCAAGAGATAGCTTGCTTTAAGTAAATTACAAGTTAGATGAATACAATTTAGCTATGCATGTTCGCGTAAAACGACAATAGAGAATGTATAACAAGAGAATAGAGAATGTATATCAAGTGATAGTGAGTGAACTAGCAAGTCTTTCAAGAACTCATGTTAAGATAGCAAGATAATCAAGCATGTATATCTATCATGTCAAGTGATCATGTCATGTCAAGAATTGGCTATCATGTTTCAAGCAAGTACAATAAATACCATTTTCGGGTCACGCAAGTCATGTCATGTCAAGTCAAGTCAAGTACGAGATTTGTGGAATGTCTATCAAACTAGTCATGCACTTCGGTACAATGCCATACCGTGATCATTACAACTCCCATGGGCACTAGTACTTTCGGGTGCTCCTCCCAGGACCAGATCGGGCCCTTATATGCGCAGGCATTGTATAATGCACTATCAACATCCACGATAGTTATAGCCAATGTAGAATTCCAAGGGAATGATACTTGTCAGAACTTTAAGGTAGATCTTGCAGAATATATCGAAAAACTAGGTGGAATTGGCTCCCTAGCGGGTGCCACGAGTACTAGAATAAGCGTTCATATACACGTGAGCGCTCGTTCTTTGTACATGATAAGGTAAAAGAATTGGTGTCTACGTGGAGGCACACAATTCAAGATGAATAGTAATGGCATGCTTTCCCATTCCATTAGCTCAAGAATTAATCTCACGGTGGCTAAATAGCCTACCATAAGGGCCGGTATACCATGTTTCTTTAGAGTGACATGGTAAATAGATAATTTCATAGGTTTTAGTGGTACAGCCTGCTCAATTGGCCTTAAGGGAATCCAATGATACGAGGAGTCTTATGGAGGTCTCAATGACTAACTTGCCAGTCCGAAGGAACGGAATGTCCAACGGAGAGTTCGTATGTCACCAAGAATTGAGGGGTAATCAATAAAACATCATGAAATGTGGGACTATACTCACGGAACAGAATATAGTGCCTAGATACATAACCCATTGTCAAGGGTTACAGAAAACCACGAAAATCAGGAAAACATGAATTGACGCCTTAGGTCACGTCTTCATTTCATGAAATGACACCCTTGTCAGGGTCGTCAGATCATTAATCAACGACTGTTCACTCAATCGTTATATCCAGATTCTATAAATGTTAAACCTATAAGCATTTTCAAATTTCAGTTATTATAAAAATGATGACTTTCATGAAGGCTTTGATTTAGTAAACGGCGCCCTAGCCAGGGGCGTCATATATCAAAATGATGGCATGGTCTATGTTGTTAATTCCAATATCCAGGAAAATATACATATCCCTATAATTCACAGTTTATCGCTAAATTGGCGCCCATGTATAGGGGCGTTCATTCAAATGATGACCTAATCTGGGTCGCTAATTCTTTGTCATATGATTTGCATCGGGCAGGTACAATCATAGACACATGGTTTTTGGAGTATGTCTGATCAAGATTCTAAGGACCTGAACAGATAGAGAAAAATAGCAGGAATTTATGGACAGGATCATATATTAGTTTACATGTAAGGGTTCATAGTTATTAAATTTTGAACATGGTATAATGATTAATTATCTAAGAAATTGACGACTATTTGCACGGTCGTTGAATCAAATAGCGCCCTTGCTTGGGTCGCTATTTCCATTTATGCAGTAAACGGAGAAAACACAATCCAGAAATGAAATATGTAACTCTTACAGACCTATATTCATGTTTTTAACCTAGGAATTACAGGGTTTTGCTAAGTCTTTAGAAAACTTA
Organism: Amorphophallus konjac; assembly: GCA_022559845.1. Classification (NCBI taxonomy): domain Eukaryota; kingdom Viridiplantae; phylum Streptophyta; class Magnoliopsida; order Alismatales; family Araceae; genus Amorphophallus; species Amorphophallus konjac. The sequence goes on from CM040121.1 coordinate 371,389,034, forward strand.
CCTTTTTATGTTTTGGATGGCCTTTGGTTGATAGAACGATGAAGAAGATGAGAATAATAACCACAGCCGATACTCCGTTTGAAATAGAGGAACTTGATAACAACGGTAACGGATGAAGCAGCAAGAGGAAGAGGAAGAAGAAGAACTCCTACGTTCTTCACGTTCTCCACGGCAGGACGAAGAGGAAGATGATGGGAACCCCTCCTCGTATCAACAATAGGATGGAGAGGAAGGCTCCCTGATGCTTGGACAATCGACAGCAGCAGTAGGTTTGATGAAGAAAAGAGCCAACAGGTTGGCTCGATGGGAGGGGGTCTTTATAGGGAAGGATGCCTAATGGGTTTTTAGGAGTTCAATTAGAAATAAAATTTCCTTGGTAGAATCCTTACTAAACTTAAATATACACGTATCAATCCCTTTCTTAATCAAAACTTACCCCGGATCACATCTCTGTTCGAACCAAACACCAACGGTTCTGTTTGTAAATGACGCCTAAGGTTGGGGCGTTATTTAAAAATGTTGCCTCTGTCACAGTCTTCAATTCTTTTATATGACGCTTGTCAAGAGGGCGTCAATTCTTAAATTAGCGCCTGCATGAACAGTCTTCAATTAAATGACGACTTTAACGGAGGTGTTATTTATTTTGGCCCTTTTTGTTATATGTTTTAAGTGTATATGAGTTGAACTTTTTTATCATTAGTTTCAAATCTTTTATTCTTTTAATTTACCAGGGTTGCTACACCCTCCCCCACTTAAAAAGAATTTGGTCCCCAAATTCAATCGCACATATTTAAGGAGAGTGTAGGACTCATACCTCTTTAGAATAAATCTGGGAATCGCTTCTTCATAGACTCCTCGGTCTCCCATGTTGCTTCGTGCTCTGAGCATTTACTCCATTACACCTTTAGCATGGGAATTATCTTATTTCTTAGTATACGAACTTCACGATCGAGGATCTTCATAGGCTTTTGTTCATATGTGAGATCCTTTTGAATCACTAGGTCTCCATGATCGATGATATGTGACGGATCGTGCACATACTTCTTCAGCATGGATATATGGAATACATTATGGACATCAGACAATTGAGGAGGCAAAGTGATACGATAAGCAACCTCGCCAACTCTTTCTAATAGCTCAAAAGGTCCGATAAACATTGGTGTAAGCTTGCCCTTAACACCCAATCTTCTTATTCCACGCCCAGGTGATACTTTGAGAAATACGTCCTCTCTGACTTGAAATTCGAGATCTCTTCTTATTGTATCAGCATAAGCCTTCTGTCTAGACTGAGCCACTTGAAGTTTCTCTCTAATCATCTGAATCTTTTCGGTGGTATCCCTTACCATGTCTGGGCCTAATAGTTGTTTCTCGCCAACTTCATCCCAGCACAAGGGTGTTCGGCAACTCCTTCCGTATAAGGCTTCGAAAGCTGCCATCTGTATACTTGCCTGGTAGCTGTTGTTGTATGCAAATTCAACCAAAGGCAAGTGATCATGACAGCTTCCACCAAAATCAATGATGCAAGCTCTAAGCATATCTTCTACCACCTGATTTGTTCTCTCGGTCTGACCATCCGTTTGAGGATCAAAAGCTGTACTAAAGTTAAGTCTCGCCCCCAACGAATGTTGTAGACCCTTCCAAAAGTGAGAAGTAAAATGAGGGTCTCGGTCAGACACGATTGAGACAGGTACTCCATGTAACCTGACTATCTCCTTAATGTATAATGCAGTAAGGACGTCAATTGACCATCGACTCTTGATTGGCAAGAAATGTGCCAACTTGGTTAATCGGTCTATGATAACCCATATTCCATCATGTCCTCCTCTAGATTTAGACAGACCCATAATGAAGTCCATACCAATATCCTCTCATTTCCACTTGGGAATATCAAGAGGATGTAGCTTACCAACAGGCTTTTGGTGTTCCACCTTAACTTGTTGGCATGTCAGACAGCGAGACACGAAGTCTGGTATTTCTCTCTTCAGGTTGGCCCACCAAAAGGTCCTTTTTAAATCTTGGTACATTTTTTTAGATCTTGGATGAATCGTGTACCTTGATCTGTGAGCTTCATCTAAGATTTTCTTTCGCTCTGGACAATCTGGGATGCAATTTCTATCTCTGAATAATAATCTTCCGTCTGAAGCTAATTTGAAATCAGATTGCTCTTCCCTCTTGCCCTTGATTTCCACTAATACTAGGTCATTATCTTGTAGTCCTTGTATCTCTGAGAGTAGATCTGGTTGTATGCTCATATGGGATAGTGTGGCACACCTACTCTCCTTGTCCATGCTTATATTAAGTCTAGTGAACTGTTCTAGCAACTTCCACTCCTGAATCATACAATTGGCTAATATTACTCTTGGCTTGCGACTGAGGGCATCAGCTACAGGATTACCCATTCTAGGATGATATTGTATTGTAAAGTCAGAGTCCTTGAGATATTCTAGCCAACGTCTTTACCTCATATTCAATTCCTTCTGTGAGAAAAGATACTTGAGACTCTTGTGATCGGAGTATACAGTGTACTGCACTCCGTATAAGTAATGTCTCCAGATCTTCAATGCAAACACTACTGTAGCCAATTCTAGATCATGTACTGGGTAGTTCTCTTCATGCTTCTTTAGCTGTCGAGATGAGTAGGCTATAACTTTCCCTTGTTGCATTAAAACACATCCGAGTCCAATGCCAGATGCATCGGTGTATACTTCGAATTTCACGCCTGCAATTGGTAAAGCTAAAACCGGGGCAGTAGTTAGGTGATCTTTGAGGGCTTAGAAGCTTCTTTCACATTCCTCACTCCATTCATAACGTATCTCTTTGCGTGTTAGTCTAGTGAGTGGTATAGCGATCTTGGAGAAATCCTTGATGAATCACCGGTAATAGCCCGCAAGCCCCAAGAAACTATGGATCTCGCTAGCATTGGTCGGTCTCTCCCAATTCTTTACAGCTTCAACCTTTGATGGATCCATGGACAAACCGTCTTTTGATATAACATGCCCCAAGAAAGATACTTCTTCTAGTCAGAATTCACATTTACTAAGCTTTGCATATAATCGATTTGTCCTCAATATCTGTAATGTAATCCTTAAATGCTCCTCATGTTCTTCCTTGGTCTTTGAATAGATCAATATATCATCAATGAAAACCACTATGAATTGATCTAGATGAGGCCTGAATATACTATTCATCAACTGCATAAAGGTAGCAGGGGCATTGGTTAGTCCAAAAGGCATAACAACAAATTCATAGTGCCCATACCCGCTCCTGAACGCGGTCTTATGAATGTCCTCATCTTTGATCCTCAGTTGGTGATACCTGTTGATTTGTTTTCTTCCTTTTGTTTGTGATATGAGGAATGACAAATATAATGAGCAAATAACAACGATCTCAATCAACTTATGAACATGTGAACCATGAACCTAGGCAATCAGAACAAGCTCTAGCATGGGCAATGCTATCTCAATCAAACTAAACTAAAGGGGGAAAGGAAAAATACACGCCGGGGCGCGGAGCAAAGGAATAAATGAAAACACACCGCGTGGGTGGAACAAGCAAAAGAAATAAGAGATATGAGAAAGAGAAAATCAATGCCCAGTACTAAGAAAGAACGTGATCGCCACCAACGTAAACACAAGCCAAAGACCTGAGAAATACCATATAATAGGAGGATGATGCACCCGCCCACGGGAGAGAGAAATCAATAGAAAACTGCATCTCTGTTGAATGTAACGGCCCAGCAGCTACGCGTCACAGGAGTGTGACGGTCGCCCGATGAACCGTTAGAGGAACCTGATGCTCCTGATGAAGACCGTCAGAGTGTCTGCCGAACAAGCTCGTGAATACTTCAAACTCCAAACCTTCCAGCTGGCCAGAAAGCTTGGGCCTCGTCTTATGAACCCTGTAAACCTGCCAAAGAACGTAGAACATAAGAAAATAATCCCAGATTAGCCTTTTACACAAGAAAATTATCCTTATTCGAGATCAATAACACAGCTATTCACCATCGCTGAGATGCCTTGAACAGATGAAGATTCATGATTGCTCAAAGAATGCGCATGATGCATGCTGAGCTAAAATAAAGAAATCATCAAAACGAATGCAAAGAATGAATAAAATTACAAGATACTCGAGAATAATATTGCTAGACCGGAGAAATCAGGGTCAGGACACGATCTGCAACCACGGCGTGAAAGATAGAACCATCGTCCCCAAAATTTTCCAACCTAACGACCTATCCAACGATTAAACATGTGCACCTAGATCATCATCATTTTTGTTTAAGGGGAACATCAGATCCTGGAACACATGAATGACCAGCCGGTTCTCAAGATAATATATCATAGATAACATATAGTAATGCATTAAAGGGAAAAAGGATTCAGGATACTGTACCTGACTTACCTGCCTGACGAACGGCAAAGCATGATGTTGTTCATAACTTCATCCATGAACAAAAGATTAGCCAATGATAATTAATATGAGCATGAAACAAGGCATAACCGTTTGTACGCATGAGAAGCATTAATAATATACATCATGGAATAAAATGCAATCATTCAAACATCAAATAAGCCATTTTATTCATCAAGAAATCTTCAAATTATGACGGTTTAGAAATGGTACGTCACACCACCTAATGGTCTAGGACTGGACCGTTAGATATTGGCGGTTCAAATTCTTCAATGAAACAATTCAACTGCCCTGACGGTCTAAAAAAGACGCGTCAGAGAATGTAACGTACAAGCTAAAGTCCGTCAGAGATGACAGAGACCAGACTGCAACCTGATCAGCAAGAAATGTGACGGTCCACTGGGGAGCGTCAGAATGATGTAACGGCCAGATCCTGGCCGTTAGGGATGACATAACAATGCTGGATTGAAGTAGCGTGAAGAAAATGTGACGGCTTGGATGTGGAGCGTCAGAGCCAAGTAACGGCCGTAACCATACCGTCAGGAATGATTGAGCAAGAAGAAGCCAAGATCGAACAGTAGAAAAATGTGACGGCTTAGGGACCCCGCGTCACAGAAGGTAACGGTCATAGATCAGACCGTTAGGCTTGACAGAACGAGATTGGGCAAAAAATAAACCCACAGGAAATGTGACGGCCCAGAATTGGAGCATCAGAGAGAAGTGACGGTCCTACGATAGACCGTTAGAGAATGAGGTGTACTCCGAGATGGATTGCGCCGTGAGAGCCCAAACGCGAAGGTTAACGATCTAAACCCCCACTAGAACTCTCCCAGACTTAAGATAAGGTCTCCTAACCCAAATCTTATCATCCTAGAGCCAAAAGCAAGCCTTAAAAACTCAGGAACACTACCAAAAAATGTAGCTTTCCTTAATTCTCCGCTACAAGGGCTGAAGAACCTCTCCTAAGGGCAGAAACACCATGAAGAGAAGCTTTGAAGTGATGGTCATGGAGGAGAAGATCTACACCGGACCTAAAGCAGCGAGGAAGGAACATGGAGATTTGCAAAGGCTGACATCAATCCCCAAACATCTGAGCTCAAGTGCTCAAAGGGTGGTAAGTTCTAATGGTTCAAAAGTTATTAATTTCTGCACTTCAACTTCTCATGATTTCGTCTTCTTCTTCTAGCCTCTTCCCGGTCCAAGATGTTACTCCAACTTGAAGTGGGTGGCTCCCATGATCAAAGAACTCCCTTTAGAAGTCTTAGAAATCCTTAGGGCATGGCACCTCCAACCTTTATTGGTCTTAGGTAAGAACCTTCAGAAATTATCTTTAGATTGGCCAAGCATTTCAGCTCTCATAGAATTGTGGCATCCTCAAACACATACCTTCATCTTCCCTTCCTTTGAAACTTCAATCCTATTAGAGGAGGTAAAAACCTACCTAGCACTTCCTAAGACTAAGGTGGGGGATAAAGACCTAGTTTGCTATACGGTGGAGCCTATTGACCCGTCCTTGATCTTGAGCGATTTCATTCACAATCCAAAGGACGTGAGGACCATGATCAGCCCACACCATATTCACTTAATACCCATGGCTCAATGGATAGTCTCTCATTGCAAGAAGAAGTTGGAGAGACATGAAGCAATAGCCAAGGCGGTGTCGGTTTGCTTATGCGGAGTCTTCCTTTTCACCACTACCGACCACCTCTTAGATACCCAAAATCTCAGCATTATTAGCGGGTTGTGGCGGGGAATGTCCATCTCTCAAGCGATCCTCTCATACCTTTATGAAGGACTAAGCTTCGCTTGCTTAGGGGGACCTCTATTCGGTTCCATGATACTCCTTGAGTGTTGGATGGGAGGTAGAGTCAAATTCCAACCCAAGGAAGATATAACTTCTGCTAGCCGGATCTTCGGGAGCCACCCTTTGTTCTTTATTGGAGGTGCCTTTGGATTTTCTTCTCAGGTTGAATGCAAGACGACGGACAAGAAAACACGGGATGAATGTCGCCTCTTCTTCAACACTTTTCCATTAGAGAAATTCATCATGCGACCAAGAATCCTTCGGAGCGCTTTGCTTAGAACACCGCGGTGTCAGGGCCTAGACCTCCAGCTAGTGGGGAATACTACCATGGCGATCTACAACCTGCACCAGTGCCATCTTCAGATCGGATTACCTCGAACCGAAGTTCCTGCACTATCACACTACCCTCCCCGTCTACCTAAGAAGATGGGGACCGAGGAGGATGAAAGAGTAGTTCGGAACGTGCTGACCATGTGGGAGATCCGTAAGGTGCGTCCGTGGCAAGAGGAAGTGAAAGAGAACGACGAAGCACGCCGTGGCTACGTGAAAGAATCGAGGGAGATCCGCCCTCTTGTGGATAGGAACTTGAATGTAGCTTGATTTCGTTCATGAAATGATGATGTAAATTGACAATCAGAACTGATGTTGCATTAAGTTTAAGTGAATGATATGAAAGTGATTTTAATTGAAATGAGCATCAGTTGTTGCTTGATTTGGTTAAAAAAACCTGAAAAATAGAGTCTCTGGAGAGTGTAACGGTCCCGCAAAGGGCCGTTACCAGGATGTGATGGTCTGGCGATAGGCCGTCAGGGGAATGGACTGAGAATCCTGTTCTCTGGAGGATGTAACGGTCTAGCGACATACCGTTAGTAGGATGTGACGGTCTGCATGAAGACCATCAGAGATGGACATGCTGAGAGAATGAAGCCAATGCCCTGAAGAAGGTGATGGTCACGGTGTGGACCGTTACATGACTATGGCAGTCTGGAACTGGTGCGTTACAGACCTGGACCTGCATAGTCGTGAGATTTCAACCCGGGTTTGAACCTGCGTTCTGCACACACTTATACAAGAAACAAGTTAGATCTGTTCTTAGACTTAACTCATTGCCTTAAAGCAAGTTAGAGAATGACAATTTCTTGATATTCGATCAAGGGGTGGAGCCTTATTAAATAGGCAGAAGAAATAATAGGAATAACGCGATGCATGCAATGCAAATGATGGAATTTTTGGAGTTTTTGGGAAATATCTGAACTTTTGTGAGATTCTGGAAATATTTGATTCTTTTGGGTTTTGAAATATGTGATTTTTCTTTGATTTTGGAATATATGATTTTTTGGGGACTTTGGAATATATGATGTTTTTGGGTTTTAAAATATATGATGTTTTTGGATTTTGAAATATATGATGTTCTTGGATTTTGAAAATATATGATGTTTTTGGATTTTGACATATATGATGTTTTTTTGGATTTTGAAAACCGATGCTTCCCCCGGCAACATGGGCCCTCTTTATTACATCGAGAGTTCCCGAGGTTAGCGTGCAACAAGGTAACAACCCCCTGGCCAAGGCTCAACTTGCATGACGGTGTCTCTACTAGGCCATACCCAGGGTACTAATCTTGGTCCTAAAAAAGGAAAAATAGAACACGGGGGTAAGCTTAGGCCAGATATAGAAGTTTTTTAGGACTTGATTTCCTCTCCAAACAATCCTTTAGAGATTTGGTCTGTTGCGCTGGGGCTTTGTGTCCGTCATCGAACCTTAGTCCACTCTAGGCATGCATACGACCGGGCTCATTCGTCCCGCGGGGAACTGTACTGTCACTCTTGCCATGCCTAGCTTTTCTTTCTTTCTTTTTGGAGCTTTGGGATCATGATCGATAGACTTTTGAGATAATGCTTTTGATTTTGTCACAAAGATTGCTCCTTTGGTTTCTTCTTTTCCTTTGCTCTATGGCGTCAGGTCATAACAGACTGCCCCTATTTGGGACCTCCCCGCATTAGGGTGCCTAGATCAGTCATCGCCTCCTTATTCACCTCTTGCCCCTGGATTCAGCCGAAGAAAGAAACGGACAGGGACTTCGACCTTCCCCCAAAGCATGGCCAAGGAGAAACGATATCTGCAAAGCGGGACCTGACCAGGGATGTCGTGTAGTGTGTGATTACCGTACTCGGGACTTCTTTCATGGCGAAGGGAAATGAACGCCTTGCTGTCGGGGTGGCACGGGTTAGACTCTAAGGAAAGAAATGCTTAAGATACAACCCATTCCAAGCATGAGAGAGCTCCTCACCTTCTACGTTCACTAGGCGATAAGCATTCCCTGGATAAGCCTCTTTTACAATGAACGGCCCTTCCTAGTTAGGTTGCAATTTAGACCTAGGACCTGCAGACCAAATGAATTTATGTTTCAAAACCATATCACCTTTTTAAAATTTACGTTCAATCACCTTCTTTTGAAAATAACGCAAAACTCCCTTTTGGTAAACGGATACGTGATCGGCCACTTTCATCCTCTTCTCATCCAAGAGTTCCAACTGGATGAGCAACGCCTCTCGACGTTCATCGAGATTAAGTTCCTTATCGAGTTGCACTCTAAGGGAAGGGATCAAGATCTCATATGGGAGCACCGCCTCCATCCCGTAGGTAAGAGCGTAGGGAGTCTGCCCCGTAGGAGTACGGACGGAGGTGCGGTAAGCCCATAGAGCTTCCACTAATCTTTCTGGCCAATCGAAAAACTTATGAGATTCACACGTTTTCTTTATAATTTTAAGAAGGATTTTGTTAGTGGCCTCGGCTTGACCGTTGCCTTGAGAATAATATGGGGATGAATGATGCAATGCAATATTGAACTTCTTACATAGGTCCTTGAGCTCTTGAGAGACGAACGGGGGTCCGTTGTCGGTGATGATGCTGCTTGGCACTCTGAACTGCGAGATGATATTCTTCATGATGAAGCGGTACACCGTTGAAGCTTTGATCTTTGCGTACGCCTCTGCTTCGGCCCATTTGGTGAAGTACTCAGTGGCGGTAAGGATAAAGGATTTCTGTTTGATCTGAGAATTAGGATCACCGAGCTGGCTGACAACATCGAAAGCCCACATAGAGAATGGCCAAGAAGTGGAAAGAGGATGGAGAGATGAAGTTGGAGCATGGATTTTATCAGCGTGGAGTTGGCATTTAAGACACCTCCCGACGTAGAGGGAGCAATCTTCCTCTAGAGTGGACCAATAGTAGCCCTGCCTAAGGATCTTCTTCGCTATAGCCTGGCCATTGACATGACCTCCACACTCGCTAGAATGGGCTGCTTCGGCCACCTTCCAAGCCTCATCATCATATAAGCGTCTCATGAGCATTCCATTAGTAGCACGCATGTATAGTTCTCCTGCAACGATGGTATACCTTGAGGTGGCTCTTCTTATTGACTTGCGCTGCTCGGCATTTGCCCCTTCTAGGAACGATCCGTCTTTGCAAAACTACTCAATTTCATGATACCAAGGCAATTCTTCTTCCTCCAGGATCTTGTCAAGTTCCATCAAAGATACTTCCTTAAGGTCTTCCCTCTCAGCCCTTGCCTCTACAGCTTTCCTAAGGTTGACGTACCAAGGATCTTGGAGAGAGGGTGCGTCCATTCTCTGAACGATGATAGTCTCAGTACTCTGACTGAGAGGGAAAGATAGAGAGGAGGCAAGCGATGCTAAGGCATCGGCTAGAATGTTTTGAGACCTAGGAGTATGACTGATGTGACACAACCTCGGACCTAATGCAAGCAAGCACAATCGCATTCAAAACGGGCCAAATTGGGCCACCGCTCTATCGTCACTCACCCAAGCCCAGGGTGACTTGGCAATGCCAAGGGGAGGATGTGGGGTTGGGCCCTTGCTGGTAGAGGGCCAGCAAGGCCAAGACTTGATTCCCAAAGGGTGGGGATGCCCAAATCAAGGGGGCCGACAAAGTGCCAAAGGCACCGGTTGCAATATTCCCACGGTGATCACTCAAGTTTATGGGGCTTAAGGATCGGGCTCTCACTCGCATAACCAGCGGAATTAGAACTAATCTTGAAAGACAAGCACTAAGTGGAGTGAAGGTTTGAGCACTTACTCGACCGGATTGAAGAAACCGATCCCGGTCGGAGACGAGGGCAGCGGGGAGGCGAGTGGATCCCCACACGCCGCGGCGGTGTCGCTTGACCTGCCCAAACAAGTTACAACACTACACCTCACGTAGGAGGGGGATCTTGGGGTGGGGGTTAATAGAAATTACAATCAATACTACCTCCACACAGGGAGGGACCTTCAGCCGGTCAAGCGGGGTGGGGAAACTAAAGCAAAGAACGAGGAATAAGGGTGGACGCCGAATCTGTTTGCTATCTGCGAGCCGGGATAGAGAGTCGGTGTTGCTGCTATAGATCTTGATCAGGAATTTTGTTGACGACAAACAGAGGGAAAGCCTTCGTAGCTGGAAGGGGAATGCCTCAGAATTTTCTTAATTTCTTCTGGAGTCGCTGCTGGTCGGGGCAGGAGCTTGAACAGGGCCTCTATTTCTCTGAATAGCAGTGGCAGGTCACCAATAGTAGGATGCAGAGGCTGTCCTGGCCACTCCCGAACTCCAAATTTGATGCCGTCAGCACCGTTAGAACCGCGGGTGAGTCCTCTTTGCAGCAAAAGAAACAGGGACACCAGTAGAGGTCGGAGACAATCTGTGGACCCAGAAGAGTGAGGAGGGGTCGGTGCAGACTGTAGAAGGCAGAACCGCGCGTTCGGGGGAGAAAATTGGTAACTTCTGCTCCCGGATGCTGAATGAACTTCTGCTTCTTGAATCTGAAACTAGACAGGCCAAAGAGGAACTTTGAAGAAGAACATGAAGACTGATTCCTTCAGGGTCCGTCGTGGCAGAGCTTCTAATCTGGTTTAGGTCCTTAGCCAAGGTAGAACCGCGCAGCTGTGGAAGAATGGACCTCCAGGATGGCTCGGAGATTGGAAGAAGACGAAACCACTTCGGTTGCGAAGACGACTGGCAGACGCTTCCGACGATAGCTCTTGGGTCTTCAAACTCGTCCAGAGGTGATCGTGGTTGCCGCTGCAAGCTGCTGCTCTGCTGTAGATCTTCAGTTGAGAGCTGTAGGTTGATGATGATGGGGGGGAATGGGGTATATGGGAGGGGAAATGGGGGTGGATGAGTGTGGGGAAAGCCCGGGCTGTGAGGGGGTCTAGGAGGGGGTGTTCTAAGGTGGGGGAAGGGAAGAATGGGGTCTGGAAGGGGGTCTAACAGGTGGTGGGAGGAGGAGCTACGAATTTGGGAAGGTGGGTGAGAGGAGAAGGTGAGGGGGGCACAAGTGAGTGGAGGGAAGGGTGGATTTCAAATTCAAATATGCTTTGGAAGTTGTGGGGTTGTGTGGGGAAGGGGTTGATTGTGTTGGAATGGGAAAAGTGGTGTTGGAATGTGGAGGATGGTGTTGGAATGGTGAGGGATCTCCTTGGGACTAGGGGGGTGGAGTAATGGACGCCATGGGGAAGTGGAGGGCTTTAATGATGGTAGGTGGGGGTTGAGGTGGTTGGGAAAGGAGGAGAGAGAAGAAAATTCGAAATTGGGTGTTGAGGAGAGAGAAAGTGGAGTGAAAAAGAGGGATTAGGAGAGGGAAGGGTGGGGAATCTCTCCCCTAGGGTTTCTCATCCAAAATCTGTTGGAATCACTCCACTAAAATAAGCTTTGGATACTCAAATGACATTTTTCATTGATTCATTCATTAAGTTGAAATGGGGGGAATGTGGTCCTATATATAGGAAACCCACATTTCTACAAAAGTCCCTTACAAAAGACTCAATAACAAGTAACCGAAGGGGTAGGGGGGGCTCATGGGCCAAGCCCGAAGAATTGGGCCCAATAGCACATTACACAATCTAATGACACTCAAACTTAGGAAAATAAATGCAAGACCTAGGAACATGACTCAAATAAAAGGGAAAATACATCAAATGACTCAAATAAAATTACATAGGACTCAAAATTAAATGACTAAACCATGTCGGATGCAACCGGGGTGAGGAGACGAACGGTAAACGTGGGCATGGGAGGTGATGTCCCCATCATACTCCCGGGGTGCGGAGAACTAGACTCTGTCGAGTAAGTGTCCTTCCCTCCTTGGAGGGTGTAGAAGTGGTACCGCCCTCAAGTCTCCCGAACGAGACCGATCCATCCACCTGCCGAGATAGCGCTCATATACCTTGCTCCGAGTGGTAGTGACTTGTTCATCCAATATTTGTTCAATTTGTTCACGTTGGGCTCTCTTGGCTGGTGATTTATCATCATGGGTGGGTGCTCTCTCAAGGGAAGAAGTAGGCTCAATCTCCTCACTAGGTACCACCGTCGGTCCCTTATATGGCACTAGGTCGGCAACATTGAATGTGGGACTTATTCCATACTCCTCATGGAGATCTAACTCGTTGGCATTTGCACCTATGCGCCTCAAGACCTGGAAGGGACCAGCCCCACGTGGCCTCAGTTTAGAGTTGGCTCCCGGGGAGAGCCTCTCCATCCTTACCATCACAAGGTCACCCACTTGGAATTCTTGGTGATGCCAATGAGAGTCGGCCAGCCTTTTATAAGCCTCATTCTTTTTGCTGATGTGCTTGCAAAGGTTTTCATGCAATTTTGTGAATGCTATCCTTTTAGTGGTTATGGGTGGACCTGGACAACCATAGATGGACCTATCCTGCCATGATGCCAGATGGACCATGATGAACTTTGGTGGGCCGGTGCAACCATTTATGGACTTATCATGCAATGTTGTCATGTAAACTTTGGTGGGCCTAGGTGGGCCGGGGCAACCGTATGTGAACCTATCATGTAAAGTGGTGATGAATGTGGGGGGGCCCGGACATCCGTAGATGCTTTTGACATGCTTAAGATCCATGATGAATGAAGGAGGACCATGACATCCGAATGTGGCCCACTCATGCTTTCTACTTGACATGTGAGTGATATGAATGAATGGACCCAACATAGTGTTCATGCCAAGGGGTGTGGAAAGTCTAGACACATGCATGCTTTTCCCAAAAGTGACTTCCATGTGTATAGGTGTGGGACAACCTTTGAACTCCCATTGGAAAGGATCGAATGGATCTAAGAAGGTGGTCATCATGGGGTGGGGCACAACCTTATTCCCTAGGGATATATGGTCCAAGGTTATGGCTCCCAAGGTGCAGCCCGTGTCATGGATGAGGTGGGTTTGGCCCAATATGGTGAGTGAGGGTAGGACCGTGTGGGTGGTTGATAAGATGGTTGGGTCATATGAGTCCCTTGACTCCCATTGGAAGGGATCATATGGATCGTAAAATAGGTCACTTAGGGGGAGGAACTCCATGTCCTCAAGATCCTTAAAAGGTGTTAAGTCATCCTTCCCTATGATAGTTGGGCCAATGTTCTTGACAAGTGGGTCGGCCATGAGTGGAGGGCTTGGCTTTCTACCCGAGATAAGAAGCTCTAAATCGAGGAGAAGGTTGGGCTCATCCGATGTAGGGAGGAATAGAAGGAGGTCGCTAGTGTAGCAACCATTGGTGCAAACCGAGGTGATAGACCCAATGCATAGGTGTAGGAGGTTAAGGCTCCTAGGTTGTTCGGCCATAGGAGTCAACATGCTAGTGAACTCAATTTGCCATGCTAAGCCCCTAAGAAAATCCTCTAAGGTCTCCACTTGATAGGATGCTTGGATTATGGTGTGATAGGAGAAGATGGGTACTAGGGGAAAATTTTGTTCTATGGGAGGGCAAACATGGGTCGAGGTCTCTCTAATTAGGCTCTTCCTTAGCCACCTAACAAGGGACTCTTCTAAGATGAATTCGGCCTTATCTAGAGGGGGTGGTGTAGGGTGAAGATCCTTGTGCGAGGCTTCCTCTTCAATTGGGACATGGGTGCTCTCTATGGAGGGGATAGGTTCCCGAGGGATATTTGTCTTCATGTGGCAAAGCGGGTGGACTACTTCTTCCAAAACTAATGGAGTGGGAAGGTTCTTTGATGGTGGGGTGATGATGGCCGGAGTATGGTGCACCCGGGGTGGTGAACGAGGGTGGGATTCCCGTGGGTGGGAGAATAAAATGTTGTTGAATTTAAATGTTCCTGAAAGGTGTGGCGGACGCACAAGGCAAGTCCGACGTGTTGGGTCGATGTTGGCATTCCTTTCATCTAACCATTTCTTACCTAGGATTATACATGGACCTGCCAAGGTTCCCTTTTGACACCAAGCCCCATCCAAATACTTAATCTTCCCGAACCATTTATGGACTTCAATAAAGACTTGGTCTCCATTGTGCACAATTTGTCCGGTCCTACTAAGAGAGATAACGATATCGGGGGACACCCAATTTTCAGATTCTAGGTCAATGAAATCAATTTCTACGGGCTTTCCATTAGGTAAGCATGCATGGGATATGATTGGGAGAGGAGCCATGTGACCCAAGACTCAATGTTAACAATGATGGGTTGACAATGCACGGTTCGGACAATAATGCAAGCATGCCCTAGGACTTGACTTGTAGAGACAAGTCAAAGACTTGCTCTGATACCACTTGATGTGACACAACCTCGGACCTAATGCAAGCAAGCACAATCGCATTCAAAACGAGCCAAATTGGGCCACCGCTCTATCGTCACTCACCCAAGCCCGGGGTGACTTGGCAATGCCAAGGGGAGGATGTGGGGTTGGGCCCTTGCTGGTAGAGGGCCAGCAAGGCCAAGACTTGATTCCCAAAGGGTGGGGATGCCCAAATCAAGGGGGCCGACAAAGTGCCAAAGGCACCGGTTGCAATATTCCCACGGTGATCACTCAAGTTTATGGGGCTTGAGGATCGCGCTCTCACTCGCATAACCAGTGGAATTAGAACTAATATTGAAAGACAAGCACTAAGTGGAGTGAAGATTTGAGCACTTACTCGACCGGATTGAAGAAACCGGTCCCGGTCGGAGACGAGGGCGAGCGGGGAGGCGAGTGGATCCCCACACGCCGCGGCGGTGTCGCTTGACCTGCCCAAACAAGTTACAACACTACACCTCACGTAGGAGGGGGATCTTGGGGTGGGGGTTAATAGAAATTACAATCAATACTACCTCCACACAGGGAGGGACCTTCAGCCGGTCAAGCGGGGTGGGGAAACTAAAGCAAAGAACGAGGAATAAGGGTGGACGTCGAATCTATTTACTGTCTGTGAGCCGGGACAGAGAGTCGGTGTTGCTGCTGTAGATCTTGATCAGGAAATTTGTTGATGACGAAACGAGAGGGAAAACCTTCGTAGCTGGAAGGGGAATGCCTCAGAATTTTCTTAATTTCTTCTGGAGTCGCTGCTGGTCGGGGCAGGAGCTTGAACAGGGCCTCTGTTTCTCGGACTAGCAGGGGCAGGTCACCAACAGTAGGATGCAGAGGCTGTCCTGGCCGCTCCCGAACTCCAAATTTGATGCCGTCAGCGCCGTTAGAACCGTGGGTGAGTCCCCTTTGCAGAAAAAGAAACGGGGACATCAGAAGAGGTCGGAGACAATCTGTGGAACCAGAAGAGTGAGGAGGGGTCGGTGCAGACTGTAGAAGACAGAATCGCGCATTCGGGGGAGAAAATTGGTAACTTCTGCTCCCGGATGCTGAATGAACTTCCGCTTCTTGAATCTGAAACTAGACAGGCCAAAGAGGAACTTTGAAGAAGAACATGAAGACTGATTCCTTCAGGGTCCGTCGTGGCAGAGCTTCTAAATTGGTTCAGGTCCTTAGCCGAGATAGAACCGCGCAGCTGTGGAAGAATGGACCTCCAGGATGGCTCGGAGATCGGAAGAAGACGAAACCACTTCGGTTGCGAAGGCGACTAGCAGACGCTTCCGACGATGGCTCTTGGGTCTTCAAACTCGTCCGGAGGTGATCGTGGTGGCCACTGCAAGCTGCTGCTCTACAGTAGATCTTCAGTTGAGAGCTGTAGGTTGATGATGATGGGGGAGAATGGGGTATATGGGAGGGGAAATGGGGGTGGATGAGTGTGGGGAAAGCCCGGGCTGTGAGGGGGTCTAGGAGGGGATGTTCTAAGGTGGGGGAAGGGAAGAATGGGGTCTGGAAGGGGGTCTAACAGGTGGTGGGAGGAGGAGCTACGAATTTGGGAAGGTGGGTGAGAGGAGAAGGTGAGGGGGGCACAAGTGAGTGGAGGGAAGGGTGGATTTCAAATTCAAATATGCTTTGGAAGTTGTGGGGTTGTGTGGGGAAGGGGTTGATTGTGTTGGAATGGGGAAAGTGGTGTTGGAATGTGGAGGATGGTGTTGGAATGGTGAGGGATCTCCTTGGGACTAGGGGGGTGGAGTAATGGAGGCCATGGGGAAGTGGAGGGCTTTAATGATGGTAGGTGGGGGTTGAGGTGGTTGGGAAAGGAGGAGAGAGAAGAAAATTCGAAATTGGGTGTTGAGGAGAGAGAAAGTGGAGTGAAAAAGAGGGATTAGGAGAGGGAAGGGTGTGGAATCTCTCCCCTAGGGTTTCTCACCCAAAAATTGTTGGAATCACTCCACTAAACTAAGCTTTGAATACTCAAATGGCATTTTTCATTGATTCATTCATTAAGTTGAAATGGGGGGAATGTGGTCCTATATATAGGAAACTCACATTTCTACAAAAGTCCCTTACAAAAGACTCAATAACAAATAACCGAAGGGGTAGGGGGGGCTCATGGGCCAAGCCTGAAGAATTGGGCCCAATAGCACATTACATAATCTAATGACACTCAAACTTAGGAAAATAAATGCAAGACCTAGGAACATGACTCAAATAAAAGGGAAAATACATCAAATGACTCAAATAAAATTACATAGGACTCAAAATTAAATGACTAAACCATGCCGGATGCAACCGGGGTGAGGAGACGAACGGTAAACGTGGGCATGGGAGGTGATGTCCCCATCAATGACTGTAGATCAGCTTACGGAATTGCCTAGCAAGGAGCGTGACCAAATCTTGATATGGCTTAAGCTTGGGGTCACGAGTGCGGTAAGTGGACAGAACTTGCAGCAAGACGAGATGAGAGTCTCCTATGATATTCAAGTAACGCGCGCCCAGAAGGTAGGCATGCTTTTAATCCGGCTAGGAGAGCTTCATACTCGGCGATGTTGTTGGTAGCAGGAAATCGAAGTTGATAAGCAAAGGGAATTGTCACTCCCTCTGGAGTGAGCAGAATAGCGCCAATCCCTCGACCTTGAGAATTGAGTGCACCATCGAAGTGCAGAGACCAGAAGGGATGATGAGAGATAGCAGAGAGATGCTCATCAGGGAAATCATCCTGAATAGAGTCGGTGTGAAGAATGGGGAGATGGGCAAGATGCTCAGCGATGGCATACCCTTTGACCGCCTTCTGAACGATAAATGTGATATTGAATTGGGAGAGGAAGCTCTGCCAGCGAGCTAACCTACTAGAAAGGATAGGGTTTTCTAAGAGATAGCGGATCGGGTCCATTATAGAGATCAACCTAACTGAGTGGGCAAGGAAGTAATGTTTAAGCTTCTGAGCTACCCACACTAAGGCGGCACAAGTTTTCTCCATGGCGGTGTATTTGGCCTCAGTCGGGTTAAATAACCGAGAGTGGTAATAAGCAGCCCGCTCTTTCCCTTCGTCATCTACTTGTGCTAAGACTGCCCCTAGGGAGTCCTCAATGACCGAGATGTATAGGATCAGGGGTTTCCCAGGGACAGGAGGTTGCAAAACTGGGGGATTGGATAGATATTCCTTTAGGTCCTCATAGGCATTCTGACAGTCTTGATTCCATTCAAACTTAACCCCTGCCTTTAGCAATTCATAAAATGGGTGGCACCTTTGAGAATGTTGGGATATGAATCTTCTGATGAATTGCAATCTTCCAATCAGTCCTTGAAGCTCCTTAATGTTCTTCGGCGGAGGCATGTCCATGACGGCCTGTGCTTTGTTAGGATCAATCTGGATCCCCCGTTTGCTCACTAGAAAACCTAGCAGCTTCCCTGAAGAGACTCCAAAAGCACACTTCTTCGGATTCATTTTCAGCTTGTACTCCCTGGCTCTTTGCAATACCTTAGCCAGAATAGAGGGGTGTTCTTCTTTAGTCCTTGACTTCACCAAGATGTCATCCACATAGTCTTCCATATAGATATGCATCATGTCGTGGAAGATGGCCATCATCACCCTCTGATAGGTGGCACCTGCGTTCTTCAGACCGAACGGCATGACCACATAGTAGTACGTGCCCTAGGGCATGGTGAAGGAGGTTTTCTCTTGATCTCCAAGAGCGAGACGGATCTGATTATATCCTGAGTATCCATCAATGAATGACAAAGATTCGTACCCGGTGGCGCTATCGACTAGGACGTCTATGTGAGGCAGCGGGAAATCATCTTTGGGACATGCTTTGTAAAGATCCCTGAAATCGATGCAAATAGGCACCTTTCCATCATTTTTGATAACAGGGACTATGTTTGCCACTCACTGGGGATATAGAACATCTCTAATGAATCTGGCCTTGTATAACTTGTCGACTACTTCCTTAATCCTCAAGGCCATGTGGGGGTGAAATCTGCTCGACCGTTGTTTCACAGGTGTTGCCCCTGGTTTAAGCACGAGACGGTATTCCACTAAGGAGGGGTCAAGACCTGGCATGTTCTCATAAGACCAGGCGAAAGAATCGCTATACTCCCTCAGGACTTTAATCAAGTCTTCTTCTACTTGCGAAGGGAGATTAGCGGCAATCATGATGGGCCTTGGGTCTTTTTCAGTTCCCAAATTTATTTCCTTCGTAGGTTCATCCACTGCCGATGATGGCTCGTCGAATTTCTTTAATCCTCGTGCATACAAATCGGCAGTGTCATCTACGTTACTATCCTCATCATTAGTCGGGTCCTTTTCATCCAGGATTTCATCGACATCGAGTCCGTCATCGCTCCATATGCCCTCTATTTCCTCTTCATCTTCGATTATGATTGCAGTAGCAATGAATTCTGGGCACGTCAAAAGAACATGACATCACTGAGCTAGATCTTGCAGGGACCTATCGGGGACAGATTTTGGCACGCGCGGCTTAAAGGAGGAAGGGTTGGATGAGCTAGAACAAGACCCTACTTCTCTAGACCGAACTGACTCTACTTCCCTAGACTCGACGGACCCTAATCCTAACCTAAGGGAAAGAAAATCTAGTGGAAGGGAAGGAGCAGGGGACTCATGCCCCTGGGCGGAGGATGGAGACAGGGTGTAGACACGCCAAAATTGACATTACTTTGAGTATTTCTCATATTGCCTTGTAATGCCCCATTTGACCCTCAAATTAGTTTATTTGAGTGTTTTTTTCCAATTTTTTATGGATTTTCTCCCATTTCCCTCTTTTTTTAGTTAACGCCCTGGAGAGGGGCGTGTTTTTAAAAACGCGGCCTGATCCAGGGCGTGTCTCCCCCATTTTATCTATTTCTCCTCATTTTACCTATTTTATAAATTCGTGACCTGGTGAAGGGCGTGTTTTAAAACAGGACCTGACCTGGGGCGTTTCTTGATGAAAGGACGCCCTCAGATGAGGGCGTCAATTCCTGGCATTATCCAATTTTCGAAAAAAGAATAAATGTTTGAAAAATGTTGAATCACGCCCTACCATGGGGCATTTTTCAATTCACGCCTCTCTCTGAGTCGTCTTTCACAATTTCCAAATAAAAGAAATATTTATTTCTAAAGTTAATCCAGGAAGAAACGCCCTATCCCAGGGCGTGTTTTAAATTAACGCCCCTTGACAGGTCGTCAATTCTTGAATTGACGCCCTGACCAAGGGCGTGTTTCATCTTCTGGCTTTGCACCCCTTTCCCTAGAGAGTCCTTGCTTCGTTAGACTCCTGCCTTGATTGGGGCTCTTGCCCGTTCTTATCTTACCTCCATTGGACTCTTGCCGTTCTTATCCCTCTATTTCCAATCTATTAATAGAGCTCTGCTGCTCTGTTAACGGGTTGGACCCCCTTCTTCCCCTCCGCGTTTTTTCCTTTTGCTTTGTTTTCTTGCAGGTTGCTCTGTGCGGCTGTGTTTGGCTGAAAGAGGAGCTTTCACGCGCATTCATCATCTTCTTCAAAGCTTCCTCCCCCATTGAATATCAAAGCCATCGGCACAGGCTCCCCTTCTTCTTTTTCTACTTTTATTTTGTGTATTGCATCATACGTATTCATCTGCATGCCCATCTCATGCTCATCTCCCTTCGATTTTCATTATTCTCAAACATTTTTAGGCTTTCCCCCATAGTGCATTCCTTGCACTCTTTCTCCTTTATTTCATTCATATCATCATTCATCATATCTCCCCACACCCTCTTTTGCATAGGGGTTTAAGGGCCAACACCCACAAGGTGTGTTCTTGCACAATTTTCATGCTCATCTTTACATATAGAATTTGATGCTACACACCATGTTCTAATTCAATTCTTTTGTGGTGTTTGTGTCTCTTTTTTGCAAGGGTAATAATTAAAGAACTCTCTTCATCGGCCGGTCAATTGGAAGAGAAAGGAGCACCTACAATGAACCGCACTTTGAGGTATTTTCGCGATCATCCTTTCCCTTATTATTTTCCACTCGAGACCCTCGTGTCTCTGGCGATCACACACACTCCCCTTGTGCACCTCGTGCATGTTTCATCTCCACTATTGTTTATTGTTTGTTTTTCATTATCTTTTCCTTAAGTGGATTTTAAAGGAATCTACAAATTGGCGATCACGGTGGGACCCTTTGTGTTCTTCTTTCATTACCCCTTTCCCCTTAGGCACCCGCGTGTGCCATCTCCCTTATTTACACCCTCGGTGCGTCTCCCTTTTGTGCCCCTCGGGCACCCTCCATTGTGCTTTGCACTCTTCCCTAAGTGATTGGTCAGTTTGTTGTTGTTTTTCTTTAGAATTCCACTTATTCAAGAAATTGATGAGCATGCTTATTCTGTTGATTGCCATGATCACGTGATTGTGAGTGTTTGTCGTTTCTGGCCGGGGAAGATTTTCTGGAAAAGAGTGAATTAACGCCCCTGTCAGAGGCGTGCTTTATTTAACGCCCTAACCAAGGGCGTCTTATTCATATTTTACGCCCTCTGACAGGGCATTTTCCAGCATATATCCTGATTTCTCTTGGTTTTATTACGCTGCCTTTGAATTCACGCCCTTCTCCAGGGCATTTCTTTATTGATTAGCGCCGCACATTAAGGCGTTTCTTGTGATTTGACGCCCGCTGGCAGGGGCGTCCTTTTATTGATAGCGCCTCAGTCTAAGGTGCATTTTTCTGCCCTTGGCCCCTCGCTTTGATTCACGACAGTCACATCGTCGTGTCTTTGGTTAGTAGCGCCCCCAGCCAGGGCGTGTTTTTACTGTGGGTTTTTTTCATGCTGATTGATGCCTATATTTATTGATTGATCATATTGTGCTGATTGGCTTATTTTCCCTGCTGCATTCATCTTTGCATCGGTTTGAGAGACCTCCTCTCTCTTCATTAGGATTCCACACACCCTCTTGGAATCGGGACGACCCTCCATTGAGCATTCCGTCTCTTTGGACCGAAAATCCCTTTTCCAAGCCTCCGTAAGTCCCCGCACCCGTGGATTCCCTCACGGACGCCGGGCAGGTTGTACCCTTTTGAAGTCCCGAGTTAGTTGGCCTATGCGTGGTGAGAGAGGATCCGTAGTTGGCATTGGAGTTCAACTCATATTGAAACTAGGTTCCCCCCTTGTGTGAATCATTCCAAACTTTGCTAAAATTCATTAATTCACCAAGGTTTAAACAAATAAAAATCAAGGTAACCATTCCAACTTGTGTGTTTCTTTACAAATTATTTGCACATTATTTGGATTGCATAATGGCTTACTTTGATAAACAAAACAACATGTTTAGTTCAATTCATGAGGATGATCAACCTAGCACATCTTATAATCCTCAATTTCAACATGTTCAACATAATTCTCACCATTCTTTTAAAGGACCACGTCCTCATTTTTATGGTCATGTCCGGCCCATGGGCAATGTCCATTCTCATGGTCCTCCTACTCAATTTCAGGCCACTATTCCCTCGGGACCGTCTCCTCCCAATGACGAGAAGGTCTCTCAAATCATCCATGCATTAGATCATCTTACCCCTCAACAGATCCAAGCCCTTAAGGCGGCCATTGAGGGTGCATCTCATTCATCTCTCCCTCCTTCTAAACCTATTCGGGTGGCCCATCACCCACCTCCCTCTTCTATTCACACTCGGGTGGCCCATCATCCACTTACATCTCCTCCTGTTCATGCTACTCGGGTGGCCCATCACCTGCCTCCTTCCATTCCTCCTCCATCGCGGCCCCAAGGCCCATTTATTCCTTGCAATCCGGCCCATCCAGGTTCTTCCATGGGTCGGCCCATTAATTCCCCTCCACGACCTTTTTATGCGGCCCCTCCTCCTTCAATGCCCTGCCAACCCTCGGTTGCTCAGGTCACACCCCTCCAGCAAACTCTCCTCGATAAAATCACTTTGATGGAGGAACAATTAAAGAGGGTTATGAGCCCGCGGCCCGCTCCTCCTACTCCAGTCAATCCTCTTCACGCTTTCCTGGATGGTATTACCAAGATGGAGAATGAATGGAAAGATAGGAGAGATGATTATGACTTCGACATTTCAAGCAAGCAGGAGCTGGCATTTGAAGAATCCGAGGCAGTGTACGATGATGATGAAGCTCCACGGGCACCCCTTCCGAGTTTCCTTCGCTTTCCACTCCCTCCATTATCATTTGATGAACCCCCTGCTCAGGACGAAGTCACCGTCCCCGATCCAACCCCTGTTTATGAGACTAATTGGTGTTACGATGATGGGTCGATACTCCAATCACCCACACCGACACCCCTTGAGTCTCCTCCTATCCCTAACACCGCTTCCACTAAACCTCCACTAATTACACTCCCACCAGTTATACCATTAACCTTCACAACACCAGCCTCCACCGAGTCTTCCATTAAACCTCTACCTATTAAGCCATTAACCGCCACACCACCGGCCTCCATTGAATCCACCATTGAACCTTCCCCAATTAACATCCCATTACCACCACCTCAACCCTCCATTATCCCTTTAACCCCAAAACCCATTTTGCCTATTCCCCCACTTAACCTTTCTCCTTTACCCATGGCTAATCCTGAGCAGGATCCACCCCTTTTTGCACTCGAGCCAATCCCAACTGCTTCCGAGCAGAGGGAGAAACTCGACGTGTTTGAACCTCCACTTATCCTTTCTCCAACGCCTTCTATTACACCATCACTATTCATGGAGCCTTTCGCCTCCGCTTCACCTCCCTCTACTACTCGGAATGGGGGGCCTTCTACAAGCACAGGTGCCGAAGATGATCAAGAGCCGGGCAGTAAGGATTTGGCTGTGGCTATGCCGTTCAAGATACAGGAATTCATTTGCCGGATGCCAATCCGGGTTATTGTGCCGAGCACGATTGAAGAGGCTAAGCCGCTGCCC
Organism: Amorphophallus konjac; assembly: GCA_022559845.1. Classification (NCBI taxonomy): domain Eukaryota; kingdom Viridiplantae; phylum Streptophyta; class Magnoliopsida; order Alismatales; family Araceae; genus Amorphophallus; species Amorphophallus konjac. The sequence goes on from CM040121.1 coordinate 371,412,714, forward strand.
TTGCTCAGAGGAGAATGCCGGGCGTTGATGTCGTCTAAGGGCCCGGCAGGGCACCCCTTGTTCCTACTTTCGAATTCTGAATTTATTATTCCTTACAAGGGGCGAATGCCCATTTTACTCAACATTCCATATATACCACATTCAATGGGCAACACGATGCTTCCCGTTCCAACTCTCCAACTCCCTCACATTGTTGATCTTTGCCTTCCAAGGGGGTTGCCACTTATTAAAGCTCCTTTTATTGGGCCAATTGGCTATAGACTTTCACTGCCGTGGAGGGGCAGTTATCTTGATGCTAAGGGGCCTTCCATTCCTTTACCCACCTCCCATTCAACTTCATCCCTATTCTCATCTTTCGCTTCATGGGCCATTCCAAGGGTAAAGAGGAGGATCTCATTCTCTCGCCCTTCATGTTCTTCACGTTCTTTGCATTCCTTGCATTCTGTCGCATTTGTGCATTCATCACATCCGTGCTACTGCATTCGCATGCATTTGCACCTCCTTCTTCCCAGGTTCCCGAACCCGTATCTCCCCTGCCTTCCGGCGCCTCCGGATATTCCGCACTTCTCATCTTCATCTTCATCTTTCTTTAATTCACTCCCCTTGGGGCATCGCGTCCCCCTTCCTGCTATTTCCCTGGAACCTCCAGGAATTTTACCCCTCCTCTTTGGGCATCGCGCCCTTTCTGATTTCGTTATCCCTCCGGAACCTCCGGACTTTCCCCTCAGGCAACGTGCCCCTTTCCATCTTATTCCTCCGGAACCTCCGAATTTTCCTCATAATCCTCCTTCATTCCTTTCTCTGTTCCTCGGGCATTGCGCCCCTTTCCATCTTATTCCCCCCGGAACCTTCGGATTCCCCATCTGATTGTCTCAGTCTTTTCCTTGGGCATCGCGCCCCTTTCCATCCTCTTCCTCCGGAACCTCCGGATCTTTCACCCCTCTCTTTGTCCATTGGGCATCGTGCCCCTCTCCATTTGCTACCTCCGGAACCTCCGGACCTTCCCCTCGGGCATCGCGCCCCTTTCCACCTCATTTCTCCGGAACCTCCGGACCTTCTTGGGCATCGCGTCCCTCCTTCCATCATTCCTCCGGAACCTCCGGATTCTCCGTCTTATTCTCTCTATCATTTTCCAGGGCATCACGCCCCTTTCCATCTCATTCCTCCGGAACCTCCGGACCCTCCATCTTTCTTCCGATTCATCTTTCTAATCTTCCTGAACATCACATCCTTCATTTTTTTCTTCCTTTTCCATCATCTTTTTCCCTGTTTCGTCTCAGGGCATCGCGTCCCTTCTTTTGTCATCCCTCCGGAGCCTTCGGATTTTTCCTCTCATAATTCTCCACTGCCTCCGGACCCCCCGGATCCACCTCTTTCCATCTACCAATTTTTTCTTCTGATTCCTCCTGATTCTGGGTCTGACTTGACTTCTTCCACATCCACTGCCTTGGGCATCTGCCCTTTCTCCCATTACTTTCGAGGCTTTAGTCCTCATTCCTCCTTCTAATTCTCCTCTCCTTCTATAGACTGTTACATGTGATCAGGGTCTCCGTGCCTTAGTGAGGGAGTTCTAGCCCTCGCCTCTCTTCCTTTTTTTCCTTATTCGTCTGAGTCTAGTCTTGGCACCACTCCTTCTTGTTAAGCCACTTTCAATCCTTTGCTTCCAATCCTTTATCTGCCTAAGAGGACTATCCCACGATGATCAACCTCTCGCGGTAGCTACTTTAACAAAGGTTGCAAGGTAACATGTTGGCGTAAGTATGCATTTATATGATATCATTATCTCATTGCTTCACGCATGATTTTCAAAATGAAGTGCTTCCTAACAAGATTAAGAGTGGTGTTTTAGATCTTTATCTTAGGCTTTTGTTAAATTAAATCATTGTTAAAAAGAGTCTTTAGGCTTGCTTATGCAGCACCTTGGTTAATAAGAACCCCGCGCTGGGAATTCAACATTCTCTCCCTGCTTGTTAAGATCAACCCTCAGCTGGGCACCTCACACACTTCACGGCGTCCTTAGCCGGCTCTTTTGGTTAAACACCGTTGCTATCTTGGCCATGCCATGAGTATATCTGAGAGTCTTTCCTTTTCTTTACTCGGCCACGTGCAGGGACAAGAGGTTGACGGATGAGATGACCAACCTTGCTAATCCCCAATACGAGAGGAGTCTCAAATAGGGGCAGTCTTGACCCAAACGAAATATGAATTTCATGATATACATCTCGCCAAAAGGGCTATTATGAAAATCAAGTCAAAATTTTGATAAAAGTAAAAGTACGAATTATGGCATGTCAAGAGTGGCAAAGTCCCCGCAGGGAAAACCCTGGTCGTATGCATGTCATGGGTCTAAAAATCAAAGGCACAAAGCCCCGACACAACAGACTACCTCTTTGAGGGAACACCTTGGAAAGAATTCAAGTCTTGATATCTGCCATCCTGCATAAAGCTTATCCACAATTGTTCTTCTCTTCTCCCTCCAAGACCGAATGTTTCTCAGGTATGGCCTTGGTAGGAGCACCGTTAATCAAGGGCAGTCAATTATAGGACGCCACTTTCAATGCACGCCTAGTTTTGGGTAATTTTAGCGAAAAGGGAAGGAACTAGGACCCCTAGCCAGTGGTTCAAAAATAACCCTTTGATGCTGCATTAACAATGTCTAAACCAAAATCCACAAAAAATTGAATATTTCCTGAGCAAAATCAAACAAAAAATTGAATACTTTCAAAATTCATAATAAAAATTCAAATATTTTTCAAAATTCATAAAAATTCAAATATTTTCAAAACTCATAAAAATTTGCATATTCCAAAAACAAAAAAAAAATTGCATTGTATTGTCTGATGGTGTTTTGCAGGAACAGCTTTGCAAGGACCAAGAGCACGGGATGAGTCCTATCTTCACTTATTGTTATCAACCTCTTGATTCCTCCCGATATTCTCGTGATATGCCACACTAGGGCATTTTGATTATCATCTCTCTATATCATTCTGATTACTATATCATTCTGATTATTCATCTACAAATCATTTAATCAACTCCTGCTGATTTCACTTGATCACTTTGCCACTGGACATTACTTGATTTCAATCATTCAATCTCAATCTCACATGCCAAGATTGTCATCCTTATGACAAACAACAAACAATGATGCTTTGCAATACTATAATTTAACTCATGCTATTCATGCTAATACATGCTTGAATGCTATTCACACTAAGCTTTGAGTGCTTTGATGTCTATGTTGTCATTGCTTATTGATGCTTCCATTCATGCTATGCTTGTTATGCTTAAATGTCTCATTCATTGCTTGTTATCTTCATTATATCTTGGCTAATGAAATTTTGAGCGCAGGATAAGAAGCTCTTGGTCCCACCGTCCGGGCATCATCATCCAAGCCCCACGGTGCCCGCACCTCATCTCTCAGTTCCCCCATAATTATTGCTCCACCATCTCTCCCTGTATGCATTTTTACTATATGTTACATACGCTACTAGATTATATCACGGACCTTGTGGCTTTGGTAAATCTGGGATTTGAGTTCCCCTTCATCAAAAATAATGATGATTCCAGAGGAGTCTTAGTCACACGGATAGGCCGTTGAGCCATCCAAGACTGGGGACGATGGTTCCCTTTTACGAATTGGTGCGTGGATAAACGGGCTTCGGCTTAGTATCAGCTCGCGAAATTGGTTTCTTGACGCAGTCTTGACAGTTTAACAATATTATCCTTGATTATATTATATCTTTATTTATTATTTTCCCTTTAAACCCAGCATGCATTCATGTATGACTTTGAATCAACTGTTGAAAAATCATTCTGATGAGCTGTTTGGGAGTCGAATTGATCACTAATTTCCAAGATATGAGATTTTCATTGCCGAATTGAATCCTCAGTTTGTTTTGTCGTTGTTTTGGGTTGTTTTCCGGAAGCTCCTTGTTTGGATTTCTATCATCTTATTTTAATCCTTTTCCCTTTGATCCACCTTGGCTGCAGCACGTCCACATTGGCTGGTAACCGCTCCCCAATGGTGAAACTTACAGGTTTGTGACCTGGGGTACTTCCACCGCGTTGGAAGTTGATCATTTTATTTTATCTCCTTCGTGCACCGCGTGCACATCTCCCCTTTTATCCAAACATTGTTGATTTCGTTGGATTTCCCGAGATTTGCTTCATCTCGAGCTTTTGATTTCATTTCTTATCAAGTGATGTTGATTGCGTGTCTCATCACACCTTGGCATCTACTTTTCAGTTTGCTCTGCTCCCTTGCAAAGCAGACGCCAAGGCGGGGCAGCTGTAGACACGCCAAAATTGACATTACTTTGAGTATTTCTCATATTGCCTTGTAATGCCCAATTTGACCCTCAAATTAGCTTATTTGAGTGTTTTTTTCCATTTTTTTATGAATTTTCTCCCCTTTCCCTCTTTTTTTAATTAACGCCCTGGAGAGGGGCGTGTTTTTAAAAACGCGGCCTGATCCAGGGCGTGTCTCCCCCATTTTATCTATTTCTCCCCATTTTACCTATTTTATAAATTCGTGACCTGGTGAAGGGCGTGTTTTAAAACAGGACCTGACCTGGGGCGTTTCTTGATGAAAGGACGCCCTCAGATGAGGGCGTCAATTCCTGGCATTATCCAATTTTTGAAAAAAGAATAAATGTTTAAAAAATGTTGAATCACGCCCTACCATGGGGCGTTTTTCAATTCACGCCTCTCTCTGAGTCGTCTTTCACAATTTCCAAATAAAAGAAATGTTTATTTCTAAAGTTAATCCAAGAAGAAACGCCCTGACCCAGGGCGTGTTTTAAATTAACGCCCCTTGACAGGTCGTCAATTCTTGAATTGACGCCCTGACCAAGGGCGTGTTTCATCTTCTGGCTTCGCAGCCCTTTCCCCAGAGAGTCCTTGCTTCGTTAGACTCCTGCCTTGATTGGGGCTCTTGCCCATTCTTATCTTACCTCCATTGGACTCTTGCCGTTCTTATCCCTCTATTTCCAATCTATTAATAGAGCTCTGCTGCTCTGTTAACGGGTTGGACCCCCTTCTTCCCCTCCGCGTTTTTTCCTTTTGCTTTGTTTTCTTGCAGGTTGCTCTGTGCGGCTGTGTTTGGCTGAAAGAGGAGCTTTCACGCGCATTCATCATCTTCTTCAAAGCTTCCTCCCCCATTGAATATCAAAGCCATCGGCACAAGCTCCCCTTCTTCTTTTTCTACTTTTATTTTGTGTATTGCATCATACGTATTCATCTGCATGCCCATCTCATGCTCATCTCCCTTCGATTTTCATTATTCTCAAACATTTTTAGGCTTTCCCCCATAGTGCATTCCTTGCACTCTTTCTCCCTTATTTCATTCATATCATCATTCATCATATCTCCCCACACCCTCTTTTGCATAGGGGTTTAAGGGCCAACACTCACAAGGTGTTTTCTTGCACAATTTTCATGCTCATCTTTACATATAGAATTTGATGCTACACACCATGTTCTAATTCAATTCTTTTATGGTGTTTGTGTCTCTTTTTTGCAAAGGTAATAATTAAAGAACTCTCTTCATCGGCCAGCCGATTGGAAGAGAAAGGAGCACCTACAATCAACCGCACTTTGAGGTATTTTCGCGATCATCCTTTCCCTTATTATTTTCCACTCGAGACCCTCGTGTCTCTGGCGATCACACGCACTCCCCTTGTGCACCTCGTGCATGTTTCATCTCCACTATTGTTTATTGTTTGCTTTTCATTATCTTTTCCTTAAATGGATTTTAAAGGAATCTACACAGGGTAGCATAATCTTCCACTGAAATCTCCGTTTCAAATTTGACGTTTTTTTTGGAGAACAGTGGAGACCGCACAACAAGATGGAGGAGGCGGGAGTTGCATGGGGAACAACTCGGGGAAGATGCAATCGAAGAATGGATCGGAGGACCGAAACCACATCTCGTGGAGTGGAGTGGTGGAGGAAGGAGGAGTGAATAGATCGAACAGATTGATGGGTGGGCAGCGCCCACATGCGCAGGGGACAAACAGGATTTCAGGTGGTCCGTCCGTAAAGTATGGATCGACCATCCTAGAGCGAGAACGAGGAATGGGTTCCAATAGTTGGAAGAGAGATATGAGACGGGAAGGAGACCAAAAAATGATAACGGGTGAGCTCCCCTCCTCCCATGGATGCTGAACTAGCTGCTTCTTCGGCCTCCATTGGACGAGCCGAACCTCTTGATGCTTCTGTCGGCGGTCCTCTTCATGAAATAATCTTTCAAAGGCCTGACTATAGTCAACCATGTCATCAACTGGCCTTTTTGGTGGTAGAAGGGGACTGGCAACTGGACAAACTGAACCTTTCCTTTCTGGCAGAACTGGCTGTGGGCTCAATGTGCCTGGCTGAAGAGGCCCTCTGACAAAATGCTGACGGTAGTCCCAGGTGAGTGGCCGAGAGTCACCCATCATAGATAATGCGGTCTCTCGGTAGCCGAGACCTCTCATGTTCATTTTGCTTCCCTTGGGGATTAGCTTGGTCCTTCCCTACAATTGAGCACCGAGGCCTCTCCCCGGTTGGTAGCCTAGTTTCAGTATAATGTCCCAGCCCTTGGAATCTCGGATCTGGGGCTTCATCTTGACATTGACGGGGGTAGAGATGGGCTTGCGGGGCGCATAAGCCCAGGGAAAGTCTAGATCTAGCACAGAGATAACTGGTCGGCTGCTTGGCCATAAGGTAAGTAGAACCTTTTCTGAAATAGCTTTAACAGATTGGACCGTGGATAAGCTCTTAACTTTGACGATCCTCCCTTGGAAAGGGAATTTAATGCACTGATGCGCAGTGGAGGGTACGGCGCTGAGAGTGTCAATCCATTGGTGACCCAAGATAGCTTTGAACATAGGGTCAATGTCTAGCACATAGAACTCCACGGGCATAGTAAGAGGCCCAAGCTCTGCTTGAATAGTGACCACCCCATGACATGCTCTCCTCGAGTTGTCATATGCAGCTATGGTAGTGGGGGTTGGCCGTAGCAATTCCTCTAAGATGTTGCAAGCTCGAAGGGTACTGAGCGGGCATACATTAATAGATGCCCCTATATCGACCAGTGTTGCGTCAATATTGACTTTATTCAAAGTGATTGAAATGCAGAGCGGCATTTGCCGAGCCTCTGGAGGAGCTAGCTCGATTTTAGAAAATGTGATTACCGGCCCTTTGGAAATTGTTGCCAGTGCCGTAGGTAGACTGTCGACTGCCATATCTTCACTAACCATCACCTTTTGTAGAAAGTTTCTGAGAGCATCCTGGTGAAGGGTAGATCTTTTAATGAGCTCCAGAACAGATATCTTGGCGGGCACCCTATCCAAATGATGTAGCATGTCGTATTGGGTACCCGGCAGAGGTTCGGTTTCTTTCTGTTCAGCAGTCGACTGGGAAGAATGGGGATTAGAAGTAGTGGGATAATTCCGATGGAACAGCCGCCCGCTCCGTAAGGCGAGGTTTTGTACCGGCACGGCATCAGGAGACGGTATAATTGGCCCAGTGGCATGGATAAGTGGACTAGGTGGTGTGAGAGAAAGGATTTGGTACGATGTGGTGTTGGTGGAGGTAATAAGTGGTGATGGGTGGATGATGGATGAGGGGTTAGTGGAAGGTGGGGTGGTGATGATGGGTGTTGGTACGGAGGGAGGACATGCTAGTGGAGGTGTGGTGATAAGTGAAGGGTTGGGTGACGATGTAATGATGGTGGCGGGGGTAATTAGTGGTGGGTGTGATAGAATCGTGGGTGGTGGCGGAGTTACTGGAGCAGGTGTGAATGGGAGAACAAGTGGTGAAGGTGTCGGGTGTGTAGGTAAAATGTTAGATGAAGCAAGGGGATTGCGGTGATTATGGTGGAGGGCCATTATCTGCGGTGTGGTGCAGTCGTCATCAAAAGACCACCCGACGTTAGGAGCCGGGGGCTGGACAACATTGACCTGAGCTAGTGCCGGCGGCTGAGGCTACGGAGCGGGAGGGTGGTTCGGCATCGGGTTCTGATGAATCTCCAAATCCTGAACCTGTTGCTGTTGATGCTATGGTGGTTGCTGTTGCGGCTGCGGTGCCTGTTTTTGCTGCACTTGCTACCTCGGCGGCTGCCTTCTCTTCTCTTTGATTGCGATAATGGCCTTGTGCATCTCGGCCCAATCAATTCTCTGTCCCTCATGGAGGTCATACACTAGGTCCCTGAACTGAAAACATCCTTCGATTGTGTGCCCCGGCTGCCTGTGGAATATGCAATACTTTGTTTAATCAACGGTTGTGTTCCAAATGGGCCGTTCCAGAGGAAGTTGTATAGCATTTACTGACATGAGATCCGAGAAGATATCCGTGAGGGTTTCTGGCAAGGGTGGGTATTGTGCCCTTTTAGGAGCCGGACGCTTGCTGTTGTTGTTGTTATAGCCGTTGGGTGGAGGGCCATTGTGATATTGCGGAGGTTGTGGTGCTTGCTGTGGTGCGGTGAAGGTATTTTGTGGAGTGGTAAAGGCAGGCGGAGGGTTTTGTGGAGTGACTTGGAAGCTTTGGGGAGCGGGGTTCTGTGGAGTGCGGGGATTTTTGGGGAAGTGGAAGGGTGCGGCTTGGAAGGGGTAGGTAACGGCTTGAACTTGCTCGTTTGTTTGGATCCCCTTGGTAACAGGCCCTTGAGGTTTCTTATGATACTTGGACTTTTGATTTTCAAAGAGCGAGTGTATGGGGGAATCCTTGAATTGAGTTTGAATAAAGCGTGCTCGGCTGTAAAGTTGATGCATGTTGGCTATATCATTCATGGCTATAATGTTGCGGAAGGTCGGAGTGGCATTTGAAATAAGCAATTTGACCTTCTCTTCCTCCGGAATGTGGCCGGGCACTCTAGCGGCCATCTGCCTCCATCGGTCTGCGTAGGTAGCAAATTCCTCAGCATGCTTCATCTTTTCGGCCACCAGATCTGTAAATGAACATTCCGGGCCGACTCTATCTTGGAACCTCTGAATAAACTTATCTTTTACTGTCTTGAAACTCTCGGCATCTTCAGTGGCAAAGAATAGAACCATTCCAGTGCAACACCATCCAGCGATCGGCGAAATAGATACACCATGAGGCGATCATCGTGCTGAAATTGAGCCGACTCGTATAAGAAGTCCATCACATGAACAAAAGGATTGCTATTCCCATCATACTTTCTATAGTTGTGGAGCTCGGACTGTGGAGGGAACCAGATGTTCTGAAAACTCGGGACTGGAACGTCTGCCAATGACTGAGGGCCAACCCGCTTCTGAAGGAAATCGAGTTGCTGCTGCATGGCGGCCCGTTTATCAAGCAACTCCTGCTCTCGGGAGGGAGCAGAGATAGAAAAGGATGAATTTTGAGGAACGGAAGGGTAAACAGATGGAAGAGATGGTCCATAAGAGGGATGGTGGATCGAAGGGTGACCCACATTAGATTGGACCTGGGCTGCCCCTTGCTGAGGGCGCATAAAATCATTGGGACCAAGAAGAACTTGCGGCACAGCTGGGCCTGAGATGTGATGATCCAACGGGAAAGAAGGAGGCATAACTGGGTTGCCCTTACCAAGGCACTGCTGGGCCGAACCAGAAGACTGGCCCATTTCAAGATTGGAGAAGCGGAGGGTCCTAGGTTGGACCGGAGTAAGATCAACGGGCTGCACAGTGGGTCCATCGACTCTAGGTTGAGCGACGGATGGATTGGAATGACCAAAGACAATAGGAGAAGGCGGGGTGTTGGACCCCTGCATAACCTGATAGACCGCCTGAAGCTGGGTCGGGTCTAATTGAGCCATCATCTGAAGGACAAAATTGGCGGAAGGAAGAGGAGGATTTTGAGTGGATGGAGCAATCTGCATAGGGATGGAAGATGAGGGAGGAAGGGGTTCCTCCCTGGGCTGGAACAAGACAACCCTAGAGGGATCCTCTAGAATCCCTTTAGGGAGAGACTCCTCTTGGGACCGAGGAAGATCAAAGGAAGCCATGGTAGATTTGAAGTGTGGGTTGAAATAGGATGAGGAGAGGGACTCACCCCCGGGTGATGATGCTTCTAACGGATGGAGGTGACTCCACATGCAACGGATAACCTTAACAAGATGCAAACAACACACAATAATCACACAATAAGTGACCAAACTTATACGACTTCTAGCGAAGATGTAAGTGAAAAAGAAATGAAGGCACTCCAAGTCAACCAAGTTGCTTAAGATGATGCCACAAGATTTCTATGATTTCTCCTTTGGAACTTTAGTAGATTGATTAAAAATGTGCTCTCGACAACGGGTTCCTAATAGGAGAGGGGTGTGAGGCTTGGTTTGACTTTAAATGTTAATCACTCCTTCACTTATGCAACCCTAGACATGGGGTGGAAAGGTACAACCGGCCCGGCGTCCGTGTGGGAATCCACGGCTCGCGGGGACTTATAGAGGTCCCTGGTGTGATTTCCTAGTCGGCCCCAAGGAATATGGAGACAAGAGGTCCGCACACCAAGGAAGGAAAATGCAATCTAATGTATAAAAATATGAATGAACCTATGCGCACCGGAGTGCATGCAAATTCTAACATATAATCTAGCAAACAAGTATGCACACAATGATGTAGATAAGTAGATCAACCAGGGAGGAGACCAGATAACACCCAAGCATAAAGATCACAGCAGAAACTGCGGAAAGAAAATGCACCTTGGGATGCGTACCTGTCTGGAGTATGTAACGGTCTAGGGGACCTACGTCAGAGAAAAGTGACGGTCGAAGACCAGATCATCAGAAGCAGTGTAACGCAGGAACTGGAGACCGTCAGAGGAGCCAGGGAACCAGAAACAACAGGAAATAAAAGGAAATCCGGGGAAAACCAAGACAAGGAAATGATGGCAGGTTTAACAGAGATCAAAACACGATTGGCACAAGTTGTCCCACCGTGATCGCCAATAAAACTGTTGATTTATTTTCTTCCTTTTGTTTGTGATATGAAGAATGATAAATATAATGAGCAAATAACAACGATCTCAATTAACCTATGAACATGTGAACCATGAACCTAGGCAATCAGAACAAGCTCTAGCATAGGCAATGCTATCTCAATCAAACTAAACTGAAGAGGGAAAGGAAAAACACACGCCGGGGCGCGGAGCAAAGGAATAAATGAAAACACACCGCGTGGGTGGAACAAGCAAAAGAAATAAGAGATATGAGAAAGAGAAAACCAATGCCCAGTAGTAAGAAAGAATGTGACTGCCACCAAGGTAAACACAAGCCAAAGACCTAAGAAATACCTTAGAATAGGAGGATGATGCACCCGCCCATGGGAGAGAGAAATCAATAGGAAACTGCAGCTCTGTTGAATGTAACGGCCCAGCACCTACGCGTCACAGGAGTGTGACGGTCGCCCGATGAACCGTTAGAGGAACCTGACGCGCCTGATGAAGACCGTTAGAGTGTCTACAGAACAAGCTCGTGAATCTTTCAAACTCCAAACCTTCCAGCCGGCCAGAAAGCTTGGGCCTCGCCTTATGAACCTTGTAAACCTGCCAAAGAACGTAGAACACAAGAAAATAATCCCAGATTAGCCTTTTACACAACGTAGCATCAATTCTCAAATGAACTTAATATCATTCAAAAGGAAAGGGGAATACCGGGGGAGTTTGGTTTTTTAACCCCTCTGGGCATTTTAAAAGATAGGAAGGATGTTTAGATGATTGAAACAAGTGGAGGAACGTGGAATAAGGAGTGGCACAATGCTATGATGCAAAGGAGAAGGGAAGAACACAAGTTTGCCAATGATTGACTTAAACACTTGAAATCAAAGTACTCCCTTGACTGAGATGCAGGTGGACGCAGAAAATCAATTCTCCTTAGTTGAATGTGGCTCCAGAATGCGGTAGCACTTCAACGCAAACTCCAGATTTCTCCTCTCTAGGCCATGAAGTTAAGGGTTCTATTTATAGGCCCTCAAACTCTCCAGTCAAGCAGAGGATAATCTAGCTAAAAAGGAGGATGAATCTTAGCAAACTCTTGAAGATAATACTCCCAAGAATCAATAGAAACAAATAGAAAGTCATGAGGATCATATTTGGAAGAGAAATCACAAGATCAAACTCTCAATTCGACCACGGAGTAGCAGAGAAAAGACCAGACTTGCCAGGACTTATGTTGGATGTAACGGCTGCACGACAGACCGTCACAGGAATGTAACGCCCGGAGGAAGACCGTCACACAACCTTGTCTCTTAAGAAGATAAGATCAACGGGGAGAATTTGCAAATAGTTGAACTCTGAAGAATGTGACGGCCATGGGTAGACGCGTTAGAGGAATATAACGGCCGCATGACAGACCGTTAGAATCAACGGATAGGCAAAAGGATAAGCATTGGCAACAGGCCTTAAGCTGTAGGATTTTTCAAAATGTAAAGGCCCAGGGCCAATGCGTCAGAAAGACGTAACGCGCCTGTTATAGACCGTTAGAGACAATAAGGATCCAAAAAGAAAAGCTTGCTAAGCTTCATTGAATGCAAGAAATCAAGAAATCGGACCCAACCAAGGAATCAAGACCCATGAAATAAACCTCCAACTGATCAAGAAGGCCCAATGAAAGAGTGAACAACTCGGAGCATCATATAGAATGAACAAGGAGATGACCCGACTTATTGGTCACAAAACGGGTGTCAATAATACCCCGATCTGAGATCAATCTTCGAGAAGTACTTGGATCCAGATATTTGATCAAACAGTTCATCAACTCTCGGCAGTGGATACTTGTTCTTAATAGTGAGATGATTCAACTGTCGATAGTCGATGCATAACCTCATGGATCCATCCTTTTTCTTCACAAATAGTACAGGTGCTCCCCACGGGGAAGTGCTTGGTCTGATAAATCATTTTTTAAGAAGTTCCATCAATTGTTTCTTTAACTCCTTGAGTTCAGCAGGGGACATCCTATAGGGTGCCTTAGAAATTGGACCAGCACCAGGGACCAAGTCGATAGTGAAGGCCACCTCTCTTTGTGGGGGTAGTCCAGGCAAATCTTCCGGAAACACGTCCGAAAATTCTTGTACAACTAGAACGTCTCCTTGCTTAGTTTCCTTAGTTTTTTTAATGGTGACAAAAGCAAGGAAAGATACACATCCTTTCCTTATTAGCTTGCTAGCTCGGAGGGCCGAAATAAGAGGCGACTTGCTCCGACTCTTCGGACTAGTATAGACCAGTTCTGGGAATTCCTTGAAAGTAACCTTGCTATCGCAGCAATCAACAATTGCCTGATATTTGGATAACCAATCTGCTCCTAATATGATATCATAGTCCTTCATGTCTAGACATATTAGGTCGATGGGTAAATTTATTCCTTCTACCAAGACTTCACAGTTTTGATAATGGTGAACAATATCGGCTTCGTTTCCAAGAGGAGTTGAGATAACTAATTTTATCCACTCCAGCTCCATTAGTAATGGGTCAGCAAACTTCTTGGAAATAAATGAGTGTGATGCACCAGTATCAAATAAGACATATGCAGACTTGGAACAAACTTACAGTGTACCTTCCACAAGTCCACCTTCATCTTGTTCTATCTCCTTAATAGCTTGGAGGCGTGCATTCTTCGTTACCGGGCATTTCCCATCACCGGCTTGATCATTGAGCAACGGGTAGTCAGAAATCTGATGATCACGGCTCCCACAACGGAGAGAAGCTCCAAGTTTCCTCCAACATTCTTCGGCCTTATGTCTGGCCTTGTCACTGTGTTTACACACCACTTTAGAAGGTGTGGTGGTAATGGAGAAAGGTTGGGTCTTCTTGAACTTTTGCTCTTGGGAGAGTGTTCCTCCATTATTTGGCCTCTTCTTGTTGAAATTGGGTTTAAAGGAACCATAACTAGTGACCTGTTCCTTCTTATCTCTCCCATGAATCCTATCAGATAGTTCCGTGGCATCTTCTAATAACTGGGCTCGTCGTACCATCTCTGAATAGACCTGTATGTCCATCGGCGCCAGCTGTGTGATATATTGGGGCCTGAGCCCATTAAGAAATCTCCTAACTTTCATTTTCTCGGTACTGACTAGATGTTTAGCATACCGGGACAACCTAGAGAATTGTGCCTCGTACTCAGCTACCGACAAGGATCGTTGCTTAAGAGCGGCGAACTTGGCAGCTTTCTTCTTTTGAATTCGGTCTGAGAAATACTCAGTGTTGAAATGTTCCACAAATTCCTCCCAAGTAACTTGGCCTTGCTCTAAGGTGGCTTATACTGACTCCCACCAGCATCGGGCGTCTCTCTCTAGTTGGAATGTGGCTAATAAGACCTTCTCTTGGTCCGTGCATTGCATAACTTGGAAGATACGTTCCGTTTCTTGGATCCAGTGCTGGGCGTCATCCGGATCGGTGGATCCTATGAACTTAGGAGGGTTCATATTTCTAAAGCTTTGATGGAGATTTCCTGCTCCACGGTGCGCACCACCTTGTGCCACCTGTTGAAGTGCCTGCGTCATGCCTTGAATAGTGCGTTGCATGTTATGCCACTGAGCACGTTCGGCAGCCATTTTCCTACAAGGATTTTAGATAACTAATTAATATGAGATTCGACCAAGAATTGCATATCTAGATTATCTTAACCCATGGTTCTACCCAATCTCACCGGTTAAAGGTTTAAACCTATCCTTGGACTTGGGTTTCCTATGAATTGAATATCCTAGGCTCTGATACCACAAAAACTGTCACGCCCCGAGCGCGGAAGGAACCCAGAGACGCGTGATGAGTTTATATCGATCATGTCAATCATAGTGTTAGTGTATTCAAAACAAAGACAGAGCGCGCAAGAGTAAAGATAGCCCAATCCTTTATTTCATCAAAACCTTCAAAGTACTTCTATTACAATCCTCTTAGTGCTAAAACTTAATAAAATGAAAAAGTACAATGATTGACTCAAGAATGTAGAAAAGTCAATACTAGACAACGCTTGGATAGTTGGAGTAGCTCTAATCTCATCACTCTTGACTTTCCCCATCCGAAAGAGTTTCATCCTCGGACTTACCTGGAAAATAAGGGAAAAACACTATGTGAGCGAACGCTCAGTAGGGATTATATCTCAAGAGCTAGCTTACTTTTAGTAAATTACAAGTTAGATGAATGCAATTTAGCTATACATGTTCGCGTAAAACGACAATAGAGAATGTATAACAAGAGAATAGAGAATGTATATCAAGTGATAGTGAGTGAACTAGCAAGTCTTTCAAGAACTCATGTTAAGATAGCAAGATAATCAAGCACGTATATCTATCATGTCAAGTGATCATGTCATGTCAAGAATTGGCTATCATGTTTCAAGCAAGTACACTAAATACCCTTTCCGGGTCACGCAAGTCATGTCATGTCAAGTCAAGTCAAGTACGAGATTTGTGGAATGTCTATCAAACTAGTCATGCACTTCGGTATAATGTCATACCGTGATCATTACAACTCCCATGGGCACTAGTACTTTCGGATGCTCCTCCTAGGACCAGATCGGGCCCTTACATGCGCAGGCATTGTATAATGCACTTTTGACATCCACGATAGTTATAGCCAATGTAGAATTCTAAGGGAATGATACTTGTAGGAACTTTAAGGTAGATATTGCGGAATATATCAAAAAACTAGGTGGAATTGGCTCCCTAGCGGGTGCCATGTGTACTAGAATAAGCGTCCATATACACATGAGCGCTTGTTCTTTGTACATGATAAGTTAAAAGAATTGGTGTCTACGTGGAGGCACGTAATCCAAGATGAATAGCAATGGCATGGTTTCCCATTCCATTAGCTTAAGAATTAATCTCATGGTTGCTAAATAGCCTACCATGAGGGCCGGTATACCATGTTTCCTTAGAGTGACATGGTAAATAGATAATTTCATAGGTTTTAGTGGTACAATCTGCTCAATTGGCCTTGAGGGAATCCAATGCTACGAGGAGTCTTATGGAGGTCTCAATGACTAACTTGCCAGTCCGAAGGAACGGAATGTCCAACGGAGGGAGGGTTCGTATGTCACCAAGAATTAAGGGGTAATCGATAAAACATCGTGAAATGTGGGACTATACTCACGGAACGGAATATAGTGCCTAGATACATAACCCATTGTCAAGGGTTAGAGAAAACTACGAAAATCAGGAAAACAGGAATTGACGCCTTAGGTCACGTCTTCATTTCATGAAATGGCGCCCTTGTCAGGGTCGTCAGATCAATAATCAACGACTGTTCACTCAGTCGTTATATCCAGATTCTATAAATGTTAAAACCTATAAGCATTTTCAAATTTTAGTTATTATAAAAATGACGACTTTCATGAAGGCTTCAATTTAGTAAACGGCACCCTAGTCAGGGGCATCATATATCAAAATGGTCGGGTCTATGTCGTTAATTCCAAAACCCAGGAAAATATACACATCTCTATAATTCACAGTTTATCACTAAATTGGCACCCATGTATAGGGGCGTTCATTCAAATGACGACTTAATCTGGGTCGCTAATTCTTTGTCATATGATTTGCACTGGGTAGGTACAATCACAGACACATGGTTTTTGGAGTTTGTCTGATCAAGATTCTAAAGACCTGAACAGATAGAGAAAAATAGCATGAATTTATGGACATGATCATACATTAGTTTACATGCTTGGGTCGTTATTTCCATTTATGCAGTAAACGGAGAAAACACAATCCAGAAACGAAATCTGTAACTCTTACAGACCTATATGCATGTTTTTAACCTAGGAATTACAAGGTTTTACTAAGTCTTGAGAAAACCTACCTTTTTATGTTTTGGATGGCCTTTGGTTGATAGAACGTTGAAGAAGATGAGAATAATAACCACAGCCGATACTCCGTTTCAAATAGAGAAACTTGATAACAACAGCAACAGATGAAGCAGCAGGAGGAAGAGGAGGAAGAAGAACTCCTACGTTCTTCATGTTCTCCACGGCAAGACGAAGAGGAAGATGATGGGAACCCCTTCTCGTATCCACAACAGGATGGAGAGGAAGGCTCCCTGATGCTTGGATGATCGACAGCAGCAGTAGGTTTAATGAAGAAAAGAGCCAACAGGTTGGCTCGATGGGAGGGGGTATTTATAGGGAAGGAATCCTAATGGGTTTTTAGGAGTTTGATTAGAACTAAAATTTCCTTGGTAGAATCCTTACTAAACTTAAATATACACGTATCAATCCCTTTCTTAATCAAAACTTACCCCGGATCACATCCCTATTCAAACCAAACACCAACGGTTCTGTTTGTAAATGACGGCTAAGGTTGGGGCGTTATTTAAAAATGACGCCTCTGTCATAGTCTTCAATTCTTTTATATGACGCTTGTCAAGAGGGCGTCAATTCTTAAATTAGCGCCTGCGTGAATAGTCTTCAATTAAATGACGACTTTAACAGATGCATTATTTATCTTGGCCCTTTTTGTTATATGTTTTAAGTGTATATGAGTTGAACTTTTTATCATTGGTTTTAAATCTTTTATTCTATTTAAGATTTTATTCTTTTAATTTACCAGGGTTGCTACACATAGACATCCCCCAGACCAGATCCACAAATCATTTGAGATTAGGTGACTTTTGATTAAAAAAATCCATGGAAAGGGGCTGGCCTCGAGGTGGAAAATGATGTCAACAATTGTTGGCTCGGTGCTGGCGGTCGACCTGTGGAAACTGGCGGTCGACCGCTACTGAGAAACCCTGTAGAGACTTGGTCCCTGAAAATTCCGGTCGACCGCTACTGAGATGGCGGTCGATCGCAACTGAGAGAACTGTAGACTTTGAGCTGCTGGCAGGGGTGGTCGATTGCCCCTGTGCTGGCGGTCGACCGCCAGCTGGGCAGACCCCCGGGTTTCCCCAGTTCAATTCGGTAACTCTTTAGCTCAGTTGCTTAACTCCTTTAGCATCCTGTTCTCATCTGTGGCATCAACCTTGATAGTCTTGAAGGTGTCAACTGAGTCTTTGACCTTGGGGTCTCTTGGTGATGCTTCTTTGTGCATCAACCGTGGCTATGTGAAGTGTCCACTGGAATGACCTAGTCTTGCAAAGTTGAAGTGTTAGCCCAATGAAATACATCCAAATAACAATGACTTTAAGTAGATGTTTATTTCATACATTTGGGTGTTGGATTTCACTTGGTTTATGCATTAGAAACATCAAGATCATTTGAGCATGTTACCATGATTGGAATGAGAAACTAATGCACTTGAAGAGTGAACTTGATAGTTATCAATCCAAGTTATCATTGTAAAGTTTAGAAATGAGAGGTAAATGGAATACCCATGGTGAGATTGATAGCTATGACAAGGTAAGAATCTTAACAATGGTACTTGTCAGTAAATGACATATACCACCTGTATTGAATGGTAGAGAGGCAAGATGTTTATCCACTCGTTTGGTTTGCTAGGCGACTACCATGAGTTTGATCATTTGATTGATCACGATTTGAAAGGATTTCCATCCTTGCTTGGGCGTGATCATTAGGCTTTCACATTTGCCATCTCCACTCCATTCCTTGTCCATTCATTGGCTTATCTGTCATGATTAAAACATCACGTATGTCAGTCATATGAGAGTGGAAAACAACAATGACTTATAGTGTTTAGCCATTATCAAAATCAAGAGTATCAAATAACTCAAATGACCACAGGATGAAGTCGAATGACTCAAATGACCACAGGGGCACAACAATAGTGTGCTTCATAAACTGAATAAACACATTATGGTAAAAGGGCTTCCTGAATTTTTTTTAAAAAATGACAATAAAATCTGTGAGACATGCACCTAATGTAAACAGACCAGAAAATCTTTTAAATCTAGAATTGAAAACCTGTCTTCTAAACCATATGAGCTTATTCACATGGACTTATTTGGATCCACTAGGTCAGTTAGCTTATCTGGAAAAAGATATGGTTTTGTGCTTGTCGATGACTTCTCTAGATTTACTTGGGTTTTCTACTTGTCTCACAAAAATGAAGCTTTTGAAGAATTTCAGGAGTTGTTTTATAAAATAAAACAGACCAATGATCATGCTATTTTGAATATTTTATCTGATCATGGTGGTGAGTTTGTTAACTCACAATTTGATGATTTCTGAAGGGAGAATGGCATCACTCACAGATTATCTTCACCAAGAACTCCAGAGCAGAATGGAGTAGTGAAAAGGAGAAACTGAACCTTAGTTCAAATGCCTCGGACTATGCTGGTAAAGGGAACCTACCAGGAAAATTTTGGGCTGAGGCTATTAACACTTCATGTTACATCATTAATAGAGCCCTGGTAAGACCCACTACTCAAATGACTCCCTATGAGATTCTTAAAGGTAAGAAACCTTCTCTAGCACATTTCAAGGTTTTCGGTTGTAAATATTTTGTTCATGTAAACTCCAAACTAGACCTTGATACGTTTGAACCTAAAAGTGAACCTGGAATTTTTCTAGGTTATTCTGAATATTCTAGAGCCTATAAGATATACAATGTCAATTCTAAAACTGTTGAAGAATCTCCTCATATAGTGTTTGATGAGTCAGAAAATAAAACTGGCATCAATTTATGCAGGGACAAAGTAGATGGAGAAATTCTGCAGACCAAAGAGGCACCGAATTGAGATTATGCCTGTTTGGCCATGGATGCCTGTGTTCCCAGCGCAAGGAAGGTTTTCTGCAATGTCAAGGAGCTTCCTTTCCACGCACGAGGGGCGGTCATGGTGGATAGAATTGGGCTTCCTAGTTTCAGGCATGCACCTTAGTGATTTGCTGCTTATTAACTTGCACAGGCCTTGGTTGGAGGAGGGTGCACGGGGCCTCAGTATTTTTGCCCGGGCTGGAGTTGCTGAAGCCTCTCTGTCTTGCTCAATTTTGCACAGACGTTGTTGCTCGGGTTTTTCTTTCGCTTTTCCTTCCTTATCTGCACGGACCTTATGTTTATGTTGACGATTGTTGCACGAGGTCCTCTACATCTTGCTCGAGCCTCCTTTATGCACCAGCGGTCTTTGTACAGGCTGGACTTCTTGGAGAATGTTGCACGGGGTTCATATCCTGCACGAGGTGTCTTCCTGCGTATCCTGCACGAGGTATCTTCTGGTGCCAGCAGGCACTGCACGAGCTGATTTCTTGCATGTATCTGGGAGGAGGCTATGTTGGAGGAAGCTGCACGGGGCTATTTATGTTCTGCACGAGCCTTGGTTTGCTGGAACTGTTACATGGGGTCCTGGAGCTGTGACTGCAGTGGAAACTTGGTCTTATTGGGTGTATTCTTAGGTTTGGGTTACTTGGTGCCTGTTTGGAACGAAGTATGTTTGTGGTTCTTTGGGTTCCTCATTGGTTTTGTCCTGCACAAGGCTATCTTTCCTCCTGATTAGTTGACTGTATAGATTTTTCTTTCTTCTCTCTTTGGTCTTTTGAGGATGGCTGGTGTGCAATGATGTACCTTTTTTGAATTATTATATTATTAAAAAAAAAGCATCTAATGGTTTGAAGGTGGAGTGAGAACATTCCCTTCCTCTGGAATGGGGGTGCACTCTCCCTGTGATCTATTAGATGATTGTGTTTATACAAAAAAAAAAAGAGATTATGCAGAAGAGGTTGAAGCAGAAAAATCTTACACTGAAGGGGAGGTAAGTGAAAATCAAAGTATTCCAGTTACCAATATTAAATTTCTTAGAGACCATCCTCCAGAAAATATTATTGGTAATTTGAATGAACCTACGAGAACTAGAGCACATTTAAGAATTAAAAATGAATTGAATTCATTTGCTTTAGTATCTCAGATTGAACCAAAGAACATACAGAGTGCCCTTCAGGATGAAGACTGGATTAATACCATGCATGAAAAACTTAGTCAATTTGATAGGAACAAGGTCTGGCACTTAGTTCCTAAACCCTCTCATGGCAATATTATAGGCACTAAATGGGTCTTTCAGAATAAAACTGATGAGCAAGGTAACATAGTAAGAAATAAGGCTAGGTTGGTAGCTCAGGGGTACAACTAAGAGTATGGTATTGACTTTGAAGAATCATTTGCCCCTGTAGCTAGGCTAGAGGCCATTAGGATTCTTTTAGCAATCACATGCAATATAGGAATAACTCTCCAGCAGATGGACATCAAATCTGCATTTTGAAATAGGGAAATAAAAGAGGATGTTTTGTAAAATAACCCCCTGGTTTTGAGTGTCTTGATTTTCCTGACAATGTCTATAAGCTTGACAAGGATCTCTATGGATTGAAGCAAGCTCCTTGAGCTTGGTATGACAAACTAAGTAAGTTCCTCACATAAAAGGGATTCTGATGTGAAACCACCTTGGGGATGGCAGCCACTCGACCAATGCCCCTTAGACCTATCAAGCAAGCACAATTCAGCGGACCGGTAGCTTCACTCGAGTGGACTCACCCGCTCAGCGCACACTCGTGCCCGTAGGTAACCCGATGATGGTGGTGAGGGTCCGGGGTGGGACCTCGCTGCTCCGAGGATTGGCTAGCTTGGGATTGAACCCCCAAGGGTCTAGAGATGCCCACTCTCACGGGCGGCCAGCATGCCAAGGGCGTGGGATCTAATGATCTCTCTCACAACTCACCCGCGGTAGTCACTCATATAATGGCAATTTGAGATCGGGCACTCACCTCGCTGGCCGACAGGCAACTAGGAATGATACTAATATAAGCAAAAGTAAAATCAGTAGAGGAAGTTACCAGGAGCTCACCTGATCGGCGTGAAGACGCCGATCCTGGTCAGAGACGAGGCGAGCGGGGAAGCGAGGTTACACCACCCGCACGCTGCGCCGATGATGCTTCAACCTATACCAATCAATTACATACACTACACCCCATACAGGAGGGTTGAACTAGGGGTGGGGGAATGAGAATTACATGCAAACACTACCTCCACGCAGGGAGAGGCTTTAAGCCGGCTAGGCGGGGGTGGGGGAGCTAAGCTAAACCTGATTCGTCGAACCGAGCTGGTTCTTTCCGCTCAGGAACAGTAGGACAAAGGGTCGATGACGACGCCGCCACGGGCTATGCCGAGCTCATAAGAGGTTGATATAGGTGCCAAAACATTCTGAGTTGACCCAGGAGGATGCTTGAATTTTGAGGGAATTTGCTGACGTCGATGGTGACTAGGTAGGGTCTGGAACAGGGTCGACTTGCTCTGACCCTGATTGCTCCTAGAGGGCTGCTGCAGGAAGATGAAGGCGCCACGAGCACTCCCGGGGTCCGATTGGTGCGGGACCAGAACCTCTAAAATCGTAGTCGAGTCTTCATCGAACGAAGACCAACGGGGTCGTCGTCGATGTTGTAGGAGATTGTTGCATCTCATAGTGTTTGATTTTAATGATAACAAAATAATTGTGCTTTGTTTGGTGTTTGGCTTTAATGATAACCAAACGTTTATGCATCATTTGCCTCATTGAGCATGCCTGTGTATGTATTTCATTGAGCAACATGTGTATATCGTGATTGATGAATTAACAGGATCAAAACCCTTGAAAATCATATGAATCCTTAGTGTTGAATGAACTCATGATAGTTATCTTGGTTTGCAGAATCAAAACCCATGGCTCACATTTTGAAACTCAAAGGAGTGCATCAATGAAGTTCTTCTTTCAAAAAGGGAGTTACCTTTCTCATTGCATTGCATTGACTCTTACTATGTTTTATACATTCCACATGCCCCTTGTATACACTCATATTTGTCTAAAAAGCATGGCTTAAGAAAGTGTTTCTTGTTTGAGAAAGATTGGGCTCCTATGTGCTTGAAGTTGTGATATGGAAAAAAGTTTCAATAGCTTTTTATGTATGGTTTTCAATGCACTCCATGCATATTCTTCATAGGGTCTTGAGGCTAGTTTAAATGTTTGAGTTCATCATGTAAATCTTAGAAGAAATGAGGTGTTAGTGTTCAAGCTTGAATCTCATGTGAACTTTGGTAAATTTGGGTTGAATGATGCTCATATACATTGCATATACACTTAGCAAATTAGACCCAATCACATTATTGAATGGCATCCTCGTGATATATGAAATTTGGTTCAATTATGCTATCTTATTGCATAAATTGGATAGCCATATGATCTTGATGTTATGTTGTGGTTGATTGAGTTTTCCAAGTGTTTTCATCGTCCTTTTTAATGATTTCATGTATGTACTTCATGCATTCATCACTTGGGATCATTGGGCATGTTTTCTTACATATTTACTAATGTTTTTATTTTTTCTGTATTTATTCTGCAGGTTTAGGTCGACCTAAAGGATAGTTCAGGTCGACGTAAAATTACTATAGCTAGCGATCGACGGCCAGAAAGTTTAGGTCGACCGAAATTTACAGAAATGGGAGTTTTCATCTCTGCAGAATTTAGGTCGACCGCCCACCCCATGTAGGTCGACCGCCAACGGCGAAAAGTCAAAAACGTGGTTCCGAAATCCATCCAAACCAAGTCAACTTGTGCCTAACTCTTTCTCCTTTGCCCTTGGGTTGATGGGAGACCTATTGGGGGTCCTTTTGGGGGTTTCTAGAAGGGCTATACTAGTCTTTTGGTGCTTCCTATTAGTATGCATATGAGAGCTACGAATTTCACAAGTCTCAACCCCAATGTGTTCATGTTTTCTTCTTGCAGGTGAAGAAAGAGGAGAAAGGAAGGAAAAGCTCAAGCCATGGTGATTTGATCAACGTCAATGAAGATTTGGAGATCGTGTATGAAGAGAAAGTGAAGCAGATTGAAAAGAGGAACACGTTGATGTTCAAATCGTCGGCATCCGTCATACCTCCGAATCGAGCATCAAGGAACATCATCGTTCGGCCATTGGAGATCAAAGGGGGAACAACTTCCACACCATATTCTTATCTATTTGTGATTGTTCTCTTGGTTTTTATTTGTGTCTAAGCTTGTCTTGAGTATGAGTTTTTCATTTCCTCAACTCATAGAGATATTCGTGTGTGTGTGACCGTCTGCGTATGGCCGTGTGATCTCGGTGCTGCGAGTGTTACAGCGTGTGTTTGTGTGTGTAACCGTCTGTGTATGGCCGTGTGATCTCGATGCTACGGGTGTTGCAGCGTGTGTTTATGTGTGTCTTTTACTGCATTTGTTACGGCAAGTCTGTGTGCACTGTGATCTGGTGTTAGATCATGTTGGAGAATCCGTCTCCGTGTTTGTGTGTGTGTTGGGGCGCGTCCCCGTATGTGTGTGCAGGCGTATTCCTGAGTGTGTGTGTGTTGGAGTGTTGCTCTGTGTTGGGGATTCATCCCCATGTGTGTTGGGGCGTTGCTCCGTGTTGGGGATTTATCCCCGTGTGTCTTAGATCCTTGCTCCATGTTGGGGAGTTTTCCCCGTGTTGGTCTCTCCAGCGAGTGGAGCCTTACCGGTTTGGTAAGGGATGGACGTAGGGAGCCCGTCGTGGTCCCGAACCACCTTAAAAATTCCATTGTCTTGTGGTTTACTTTGTGGGATTGTGTGATGTGACTGTTATATTCCTTTGTATGATCATGTGAGTTCGGAGAGGTTGAGAGAATTTAGTTCCTTGTTCAGTGAAATTCTCAATCTCGATAAAACTTGTTAATTCCGCTTAGATAGTTTTTAAATTGTCATTTTTAGTGGGGGACAATTCAACCTCCCCTTCTTGTCTGCTCGCCTACCCTGGACCAACAATTGGTATCAGAGCACGGCTCTAATTTCTTGGGTCTAACGACTTTTAGAGTGATCTCTCGGCGAGTTTCATTGAGCATCATGTCTTATGCTTGTTTGTCTTCCCTTCCTCTATGCTTTGATGGTCAGGACTATATTTCTTGGAAAAATAAAATATCTTTCTATCTTGGTATGAAAGAGCATGAAATCTGGGAAGTTATATGTAATTGTCCACATAAACTTCCATCAAATGAAAGAGAATGTAGTGCAAAGCATGAAAAGAAAAATGAAATCAATCTTCGAGCCTTGAATTTTATAAGGAATTGTATAGAGTCTAATGTTCTTTCCCAACTCTCCTCCTGCAGGTCAGCCAGAGATCTATGGGATAAACTGGCTATATTTGAAGGAAACCTAGAAGATTCCCAAGTGGGTACATGCTTGATGGCTAATGGTGAGGAAAGCTCGAGTCAGGTAAATTCTGATTCTGAAGAACCCACAATTGAAGAATGGCAATTAGCATGTGCCGATTTACATGACAGATGCAAAAAATACAAATATGAAATCAACAGATTGAAAAGAAGAAATGATGAGAATGGACATGTTAATTTCTCCTGTGAGAACTGCATAACCTTGGAGGCAAAAATTGAACATCTGCAAGAACAAAATGAATCTCTTAAATCAAGAGTTGAAATATTTTCAGAAGAGATTTCCTGTTTGAATGAAGATGTTGAAATGGCTAGAAAACATAACACATCTTTTCAAATTGAAAATGAGTGTGATGAGCTGTGTGAGCAAAATAAATTCCTCATGTCTAAAAACTCCATGCTTGAGAAAAATGAAGAATATCTTAAGAACAAGCTAACTTCTTTGTCTGATGATGATAAAATGCTTGAAAAGCTACTTGATTTTGAAATTGATAGCAAGAGCATCATGGATGAAAATGAAGATCTTAAAAAGAAAAATGGTGTCATGTTAATTCAGAACTCCTTGCTTGAGGGAAGATTGAAATGCTTTGATAAGCTTGAAAAAGAAAATTCCTTATTGAAATCTGAAAATGAACAATTGCTTGTTAAGATTTTAAAATTTGTTGAAACTGAGAAAGTTCTTGAAAACTTAACTGAAAAACTCCATGCCATAAATGATGAAAATAAGGAAATCTTGAAAGAGAATGAAAACTTGGAATTTGTGAATTGCTTGCTTAGTGAGAAAATCCTTGCATTTGAAAAAGAGATAAATGATTTAAAAAATGACTTGTCTAGATTTATCAAAGGGAAGGAGAACTTAGACAAAATACTAGGTGTCAACGTGAATTTTCAAAAAGAGGGTCTTGGATACACCCTGGTCAATAAAAAATCTTTTGAACATAAAATGACAATCTCTTTTGTTCATGCATCCGACATTCCTAGCACCTCCAAAGTTGCTCCTCCCATTTTTCAAAAGAAAACTTCTAAAAATGGTTTTGAGAAAAAGAAAAATCTCCACACAAAACCCACCATGCAAAAAGGGTTTCAAAAAATTCAGAATGGGCGAAAAATGAACTTGAATGTTGAATACTTTTACTGTGGCATGCATGGCCATGAAATGAATGATTGTGTTGTGATGAAAATAGATGATGAAAAAATATGCAAAGATAACTCTTCCTTCAAAACAAAGAGAAATATTTTTTACTTCTATTGTCATAAACTAGGCCATGTGATGGATAATAGCTTTGTGAAGCAAAAGGATGATTTTCAAGTCATGAATGTTAAACGTGATTTTCAAAAAAAATTCAGAAATGAACATGTCTTTCATGCTTAAAGGTTTGCATCCAATAAGAGAAACTTGTTCACAAAAAATCATGCAAACGATGGTAACTCATTCCGTAGACCCACATCACCTTGTTACTTTCATTGTGGGAAATACGGTCATGTTATAAACGAATGTTGGTTCTTGAAAACATTAAGTTTCAATGCTTCTAGAATGAATGCTAGGTTTAATTTTGTTAAATCTAGATCCTTTGAAAATAGAAGATGGAATGCATTTAAAAATTCTTTTGCTCCTAAAAGGAAATCTTTTGGCAAAAATACTTCTCCTCAATGCTGTTATTGTGGAAACCATGGACATGTTATTGAAGATTGCAAGATCATGGAGAATGATGACATGATGGCTATGAGAATGTCAAGGAGAGATTCTGGTAGAAATGTTTCTAATCTCCAAGGGCCCAAGAAGGCTTGGGTGTCAAAATCTGACGAATGAGTCGGTTGTGGTAAAGGTGTGCCTTGAGGTAAGTGAGAAATGAAAGGGGTTCAATAAAATGGAACAAGACACACTCAAATGATAAAACTCTAACTTTGTTTCTTCTTTGTCAAATTGACATTTCTGATGGTTTCCTTCGGCTACTTTGTTATGTCTGAATTGCATCTCCTTACAAGCCACTCATGCTCTCATTAACATAATATTTGGTATATCAAATGATGTTGTGTGAAATAACAGATTAAGTCTGTCAGGAAGCTAACACCATGCGTGAGGTGATTCTCGAATCAAGTACTCCGCCTTGTACCAAAATTCAAAATGGATTGTTTTGGCCAATGAGGAATCATGTCTTTAGAAGGAAATCATTTTGCCTTGAGATTTTGAAATATCATGTGCACTCGAATTGAATTTGAAATTCTTTCTTGCTTTAGAAGGTAATATTTTTGAAATGCAAATTATTCATTTGACAGATTTTGTTTCTGAAAATATCATCTGTTACTCTTGTATTCTGCTATGATGAACATGTCTCATTGGTTGAATGAATTGAAAATTTTGAGGAAGAAGAATGATGTCTTTTGCCTATTGAATACTTCTTTATCTGAATGCATGAGCATCTAAACCTAATTGAGTTTCTAGTATGTCAAATGGTGTGTAGTGGAAGGATGTATTACGTTCACCTAGAAACTCTCACTATGTGTGAGTTGGGCTTTCGGACCTTTACCTCCACCTCGTACCGGAACTTTAAAAATCTATTTGGCATGTGCATGACTGAAATTTTATTGAAAATCTATTTTTGAACAGGTTCTGAAAACAAATGGGATGCATTACTCATTTCCAATCTTTTATGCACCCTTGTTCTGAAAGGCCTAGTGCTGAAATGCTTGTTGTTCATCTTTCAAAACTGAATGTCCTCTTGTGGAATCTGAAAATAGTTCTGAAAATCAGTCTTCCCATCTTGTTTTTGCATCTTGCATTCCTTTCTCATATAGGTATAGGCTGTATGCATTAGAATTCAATGCATTAGCTGCATTTAGACCATCAAAATGAAAAACTGAACTTGTAATTTGCATCCGTGCTACATCTTACATCTTGCATTGCATTTTCATGTGTTTATAAGCTGCATGCATTAGAAAATTCATAAAGTGCATTTAGGCCATATATCATATTGCATATTTACATATCATTGCACATTTGCACATAATATCTATTTACATATCATATCTACATATCATTCACGTAGTGCATTTACTTTCAACATTGGTATCATGTCTTCGGGACCAACAAGAATTACATTTTGCATTGCATATTGCATATACTCATATTGTGTGCTTACATGTTATTATATTCTAATCACCCCCTTCCTTGAAATTTCTAAGACCTCATATTTCTTGCTAAATAACGTTACAATTTGAGTCATCACTAGAGTGCTACATGTCTTATACTCAGGGAGAGTAATCTTATGATAAGTGCATCTATTTAGGGGGAGATGTACTATTATGTGTTCATAAAATTTTCGGTATATATGCTGAATCAAATTCCCACACTCCATACACCAAATGTGAAAATGAGTGTTAGAGATAAGGATGTAGGAATTTCCTTTCAACAATCTAGAAATATTAAACTTGATGTATGAATGTCAAAGAGACAGTTGAGGAAAAAGCTACCTGCCTATTTTTGTAGAAAGAATCTGAAAAGAATGGCAGAGCAATGCCTGATTTCACTGAGTAAATTGGACACATGTCACCTGAGACGTGATGTGGTTCACTTCAGAAAGGTGTTGTACTAGTATCTCTGCTCAAAATGAGGTGGAATGGTTCAGTATTCTGAGTAATCGGGGATTCTGGCATGAGCTCCATGTGTCTCCTCGCGTAAAAAGGAATCATTAAAACTCGATCACTCTTGAAAAATTCTGTCTATCATGTGATATTGGTTGAGTTAAAAATTTGGTGAAAACTCATTGTGACAGAGCGTAGCCTCCAATACACTGTTCTCTTAATGAAATGCAGTTTGTATAATCTATCATTGTGTTGATCTGAAAATCTAAATATCCATATGACTACAGTCTATTTTCATGTTGTTCACCTACACATATGGAAATTTGATTTAATATGTATTCAGAAAATTGATTGACTGCATTGACTACTGCATAACTCCTCTGTGTGATTGCACAATCCCCTAGGTGATACACATAAGCATCCTAGTTGTTTTGACTCTCATGCACTTTTCTTATACCCATTCCCCTCTTAAATGAGTAAGGGGGAGCTATATTGTATGTATATATGTATATATATCTGCTTGGTTGCATAGTCCATTATACATCTCATCATTTGTATGCATTTAGCCTCATGCATTCCTAAAGAAAATTAAAAAAAAATCATGAAAATGAAAACTTTGTGACCCTCACATATAAATAATCAACATGATTTTTGAATTCAACATTTGGCCTAGTTGGTTTTTATTGCATTGCATGCTCGCATTGAGTTTCATATACTTGCATTCATAGTGTCATCATATGCTTGCATTGAGTTTTTATGCATTTCCAGAAAATATAAAAATCAGAAAATTTGAAAATCAAAGAAAATCATTTTATATGTCATCTTGTTGTTGTTGTGCTCTTGCATCTGGTGAATATCTACAATGGGTTCTCGACGTTGAATGCTATCTGTTGAATGCTTCATGTTGCATAAATCTTCAACCGATTGTTCATCTCTTTGAGGCCACCCATTTCCCATAATTGGTATCATGTCACATACCCCCCCATCTTTGCATCAATTGGTCTTCGCATTGGTATCATCTCTTCCAGCCTAACATGTTCATATCATGTCAATTAACCCCATGTCGTTTTGTAGATGATAAAAAGGGGGAGAGAAATGTTGTGTGCTCAATGGTTGGTTGTGTGCTCAATGCATGTTGGTTGTGTGCTCAAGGGGGAGAAGAATGTTGGTTGAGAATGTTGTTGTGTAGTCTCGCACACATTATTTTGTCATCATCAAAAAGGGGGAGATTGTTGCAGGAGATTGTTGCATATTCTAATGTTTGATTTTAATGATAAAAAAATAACTGTGCTTTGTTTGGTGTTTGGCTTTAATGATAACCAGACATTTGTGCCTGATTTGCCTCATTGAGCATGCCTGTGTATGTATTTCATTGAGCAACATGTGTATATCGTGATTGATGAGTTAACATGATCAAAACCCTTGAAAATTATATGAATCCTTAGTGTTGAATGAACTCATGCTAGTTATCTTGGTTTGCAGGATCAAAACACATGGCTCACATTTTGAAACTCAAATGAGTGCATCAATAATGTTCTTCTTTCAAAAAGGGAGTTACCTTTCTCATTGCATTGCATTGACTCTTACTATGTTTTATACATTCCACATGCCTCTTGTATACGATCGTATTTGCCTAAAAGGCATGGCTTAAGAAAGTGTTTCTTGTTTGAGAAATATTGGACACCTATGTGCTTGAAGTTGTGATATGGAATAAAGTTTCAATAGCTTTTTATGTATAGTTTTGATTGCACTCCATGCATATTCTTCATAGGGTCTTGAGGCATGTTTAAATGTTTGAGTTCATCATGTAAATCTTAGAAGATATGAGTTGTTAGTGCTCAAGCTTGAATCTCATGTGAACTCTGGTAAATTTGAGTTTAATGATGCTCATATACATTGCATATACACTTGACAAATTAGACCCAATCACATTGTTGAATGGCATCCTCATGATATATGAAATTTGGTTCAATGATGCTATCTTATTACACAAATTGGATAGCCATATGATCTTGATGTTATGTTGTGGTTGATTGAGTTTTCCAAGTGTTTTCATCCTCCTTGTTAATGATTTCATGTATGTACTTCATGCATTCATCACTTGGGATCATTGAGCATGTTTTCTTACATGTTTACTAATATTTTTATTTTTTCTGCAGGTTTAGGTCGACCTAAAGGGTAGTTCAGGTCGACCTAAAATTACTGTAGCTAGCGGTCGACTGCCAGAAAGTTTAGGTCGATCGAAATTTTTAGAAATGGGAGTTTTCATCTCTGCAGAATTTAGGTCAACCGCCCACCCCATGTAGGTCGACCGCCAACAGCGAAAAGTCAAAAACGTGGTTACAAAATCCATCCAAACCAAGTCAACTTGTGCCTAACTCTTTCTCCTTTGCCCTTAGGTTGATGCGAGACCTATTGGGGGTCCTTTTGGAGGTTTCTAGAAGGGCTATACTAGTCTTTTGGTGCTTCCTAATAGTATGCATATGAGAGCTACGAATTTTACAAATCTCAACCCTAATGTGTTCATGTTTACTTCTTGCAGGTGAAGAAAGAGGAGAAAGGAAGGAAAATCTCAAGCCATGGTGATTTGATCAACATCAAGGAAGATTTGGAGATCGTGTATAAAGAGAAAGTGAAGTGGATGGAAAAGAGGAACACGTTGATGTTCAAATCATCGGCATCCGGCATACCTCTGAATCGAGCATCAAGGAACATCATCGTTCGGCCATTGGAGATTGAAGGGGGAACAACTTCTACACCCTATTCCTATCTATTTGTGATTGTCTTCTTGGTTTTCATTTGTGTCTAAGCTTGTCTTGAGTATGTATTTTTTATTTCCTCAACTCATAGAGATATTCATGTGTGTGTGACCGTCTGCGTATGGTCATGTGATCTTGGGGCTGCGGGTGTTGCAGCGTGTGTTTGTGTGTCTTTTACTGCATTTGTTGCGGCAAGTCTGTGTGCACTGTGATCTTGTGTAGGATCGTGTTGGAGACTCCGTCTTCGTGTTTGTGTGTGTGTTGGGGCGCGTCCCCGTGTGTATGTGCTGGCGTATTCCTGTGTGTGTGTGTGTTGGAGTGTTACTCTGTGTTGGGGATTCATCCCCGTGTGTGTTGGAGCGTTGCTCCGTGTTGGGGATTTATCCCCGTGTGTGTTGTCCGTGTTGGGGAGTTTTCCCCGTGCTGATCTATCCAGCGAGTATAGCCTTACCGGTTTGGTAAGGGGTGGACGTAGGGAGCCCGTCGTGGTCCCGAACCACCTTAAAAATTCAATTGTCTTGTGGTTTGCTTTGTGGGATTATGTGATGTGACTGTTATATTCCTTTGTATGATCGTGTGAGTTCGGAGAGGTTGAGAGAATTTAGTTCCTTCTTCAGTGAAATTCTCAATCTCGATAAAACTTGTTAATTGCACTTAGATAGTGTTTAAATTACCATTTTTAGTGGGGGACAATTCAACCCCCCCTTCTTGTCCCCTCGCCTACCTGGGACCAACTGGCGGAGGTCGGAGTAGAACTCGAGACCCAGAAAAGTGAGGGGGGGTCGGATCTGACTCTGGGGAGACTGACCTACACACCTCGGGGAGAAAAATTGGAACTCTATAGTCTGGACTCCAAATGGCTCCCTTCTTGTTCGTGCTGACAAGGGGCTTAAAGGATAAGACCTCAGCCAAGAAATCATGTCCAAATTCATCCTAGAGCAGCCGTGGTCACTTCTTTTCTTGGCTTCTAGTTCCATGTCGGAGATGTTTTGCGCAGTCGTGGGAGAATGGCTCTCTCGGGTAGTTCGGAGCTCAGACGGATGCGAAACCACCTCGCCTGCGAAGCTACTTCGAAGAGATTTCCAGATATGTATGACTTTCCACTAGGAACGTCGTGGACACTACGTGACAGCCTCTACAACCAGAAGCTTCTCTGCTGTCGGTGAACTGGGAACTGCAGGTTGAAGATGATGGTTGTGGTGGTGGGGAGGGGTGACCAAATGGTAGGGGGAATGGGGTTGGAGCTTGTGGGATGTTGCTGGGGAAGTGTAGGGGTGATGGTGGTGGCTGGGAGGTGAAGGGGGCGGAGCTAGGAGGTGGGAAGGTGTCACGTCCCGACGCGGAATATCGGGACTGGTAGTAGAAATAATTAATATTAATATGTTGATTTACCGACATGATATGCTAATGCTAAGGGTCAACACAGACACCATGAACAGAAAATAACTTCATTCACTAAATAACACTTAAATAATCCATGTTCCAAGCACATAAACCCACTGAAACAACTTTCAACTTAACATCCACTTGACACTATTACAATTGTTGACTTCAAATTACAATTCTTTCACCACACATTCTAAAACATAAATTAGACACAAACAACTATGACTGGCTCTACAGGCTTCTAACTAGTTCGGCTCCATGGCCATCACTCTTGCCCATCCCCATCAGTCTGTGAATCCTCACCTGAGCTACCTGAAAAGGGGGAACAACTGGGTGAGCGAATGCTCAGTAGGTAATAACAGGCAAGTTTAAGTGATTAACCAATTAATTACAATTATATGTGAGAAAATAAAAAATGAAAAGAAATGATGATATGACGAAACAACTTAGTAAAGAGAAGGCAAGATCATGATATAACTGGAAATTTGTCAACAAGCAAGAACTAACCAAGTCAAGAAAAGAATTCAAGTAATAGATTATTGTCATACACATCACGCTAGTCATGCACTCGGTGCAATGCCTTACCATGTCATTCAAACACCCCGGGACACAAGTACTTTTTGGGCGCTCCTCCCAGGACCAGACCGGGCCCTTATGATGCGTTGGCATTGGTTTAATGGATCCAAGACCCAAGTTATGTCTAGACATTAATCAAGTTAAATGGCCAATAATGTCAAGGTATAACTTACCTCGGAGAATTCCAAGGGTAAGTGAAGAGATACTTTGACCAGAAGTTCAAATTATCAAGTACCAATCAGGTTCTTGGATTTCAACATAAATAACCACCAAAATCGTTTTCCAGAAGATACACGGTCCATTTTGGGCCGCTCAGATAAAATGACGGTCAATAATGGGCCGCTCATGGCTAGAAGAGCTTGAAGTCCAAGAACAAAATAAACGGGTCTTATAGGACCACTCAATGGATGGACGGTCCAATAAGGTCCGCTCTAGTATATAGACGGTTCTAATCAGACCGCTCAACTGGGCCTAACCAAAAGACTAGAAATCCACCAAAAAATGGGCTTCGGGCTGCCATAAGTGGGGCAGAACTGAACTAGGGTCTAGCTCACTCTCCACTGGTCAACCTAGGGCTCACTGGGTCGATCCAAACATGATTTGGTCGAAGATAGAAGAAGGTTAATCGACCAAAGTAAATGGCACTCGGCCAGGGAATGCACGGTTCATACTCGTCCACCCACTAAGATAAGCGGTCCCTTTTGGGCCGTGCAAGCCTCAGAGGGTCCAAGTTGAGCCGTGACTAACAATATGACAATCCAAGCTGTTCGATCACGTAAACAGGTTCAAGTCTTGGGGGTACAACCTGCTCGGCATCCTAGTGGGAATCCCAGGCTCGCGAGGGCTTACGGATGTCCCGTAATGAAGGTCCTAGTCTGACGGAAGGAATATCCGGCGGAGAGTCCCAACCATTACAAGAAAAATGAGGCTATCAAACCATCAAAAACCAAGTATAGTGGTCAGTCAATCCTACCGGAGTAGAACGACTGTGAAACAATCCTAATAGCATAGTTTTATGAAATCATGTTTGAATTTAACGTATTGAAATAAGTCAAGGCCATGATAAATCAAGATCAAGTGAAGACAATTAGCAAAATTCCTAATTATTTACTTCCATAAGTTCCAATTATCATGTGGGTTGCTAACTTACCCTTAACCATAAATTTACTAAGATAAATCATGCTAAAAAGAAAATAAGCAATTCTTTATAGTTGGGCGGTTCGTGCAGAGCCACTCACTCACCTCGACGGTCACACGACAGGCCGTTCACACCCTCTCAGGTCTGAAGGCCTGTTGGTGATGAGCGGTCTATAATGTGCCGTTGGGAACAGTGCACGGTCTGGGACTGGCCGCTTAAAGAAAAAGGGCGGTTAGGGTTCCGCTGCGCATTCTACAAAACCGATCGAATGTAAAACATATGGACGGTCGAGAACAGGCCGCCTATAGAGTATGGGCGATCTATCAAGTGGCCGCGCAAGTCAGATCAGTCCGCCGCCCCTTCGCCTTGCCCGTCTCCGGCGGGGTTGGCTAGGGTTAGCAATGAAAACTAAATACGAAAAGTATAAAGCATAAAAATTGGGGCTTTTACTACCAATAGAACGAGCATGAAAAGTTATACAAGATAGCATGGTCAATTTAATGTTTAGTGCCTGAAATCACTACCTAAATCGAGATGGAACATAGTTAACCCTAGTTCTAGCATGCTTCTACTAAAACTCGAAATCCTAGCAGTATACTAGATGAAATTTGGGGGTTTTTAGATCAATGGAAAGAGGATAGGACAACGCTTCTATTGATATATAATAGTTAGGGTTCAGCTTGCTATCACCTACCTTAACCGAAAGATGAAGGAAGAAGAGGGAAGCCGATCGCGCTAGGTACAAACCGCTGATGATCGTCGAAATCCTCCCTCGATCGAGCTCCTCTTCAACTGCCACAGCTTCTAAAGGATTCTAGGGTGGCTTAAGATCATTTTTATAGGTTCAATTGGGTCTGGGGAGTCCTAATCGCGAAGATAGAGTCCTTGCACCGCAGACATGCGAGATTCGCGCGAGACCAAGTCAATCCGCCATTTCGCCGCCAAATACTCTTCCTAGGGTTAGGGTTTCAGAGATTAATCAGAGGGGAAACGAAGAGTTAATCCATACCATTCATTTGCATCCGGTTTTAGCTTAATTGGTTTAGTATTGGGCTCGAATTTTACGTTTTAAGGTCCAATTAGGCTGAGTGTGGTTTTGGGCCTTAATATGTTAATTCGACTTGTTGACGAATTTCATTTGGGCTGGTCGTAGAAGATAATTTTATTTAAAGTTTCATCCTCTATAAAATTCTAATTTTTTCAGATTTTTATAAAATTGTTGAAACTTTACTTAACCTATTTCTTAATGAATTTCTTATTAATTTTCTAGAAATTTTTTTCTTTAATAAATCGCGGTACTACACCCTCCCCCAATTAAAAGAATTTGGTCCTCCAAATTCACTGCACTTACGGAAGATGAGGAACGAGATAACTCACCTAGAATAAGTCGGGATACTGCTTCCGCATGATATCTTCTGACTACCTAGTAGCCTCTTCGGTTCCACGCCGACTCCACTGCACTTTAACCATGGGTATGGAACAAATCCTGAGTTGCTGTTGCTTATGATCCAAAATCTTGATGGGTCTTTCTTCATAAGTCAAATCTTCCTTCAGCTCTATATCGGCATGTTGAATGACATGAGTGGGGTCATATACATATTTCCACAGCACAGACACATGGAAGACATTATGTACTCCCGATAACTGAGGCGGTAGTGCTAAACGGGAAGCAACCTCCCCCACTCTTTCTAGAATCTCGAATGGACCAACATATCTTGGACTCAGCTTGCCTTCAATGCCAAACCTGTGAATTCCTCTCATGGGAGAAACCTTCAAAAACACATGCTCACCAACCTAAAATTCCAAGGCTCTCCCTATGTTGTCGGCATAGCTCTTCTGTCTTTATTGTGCTACTAGCAATCGATCTCTGATAATACTGATATTCTTGGATGATTCAAAAATGAGATCTGGTCCCAGCCATTGCTTCTCACCTACCTCATCCCAACAAAATGGAGATCGACAGCTTCTTCCATATAAAGCTTCAAACGGAGCCATTTGAATGCTGGACTGATAACTATTATTGTAGGCGAATTCAATCAAAGCCAAGTGATCACTCCAACCACCTCCAAAATCAATCATGCAGGCTCTAAGCATATCCTCCACTATCTGGTTGGTTCTTTCAGTCTGCCCGTCTGTTTGTGGATGAAAAGCAGTACTGAAATTCAGACGGGTTCCCAAAGATTCTTGCAATCCTTTCCAAAAATGTGAGGTGAATCTGGGGTCTCTATCGGACATAATGCTGACTGGAATACCATGGAGTCTTACAACTTCCCTTATAGACAGTGCAATAAGACGCCAACTGTCCACTTAGACTTAATGGACAAGAAGTGAGCAAACTTGGTCAATCTGTCAACAATAACCCATATTGCATCAAATGCACTACGAGTCCTAGGTAGAATCATAATAAAATCCATGCCAATACTCTCCCACTTCCATTGAGGTATATCAAGTGGTTTCAATTTCCCCGTAGGTCTGAAATGCTCAGCCTTGACTTGCTGACACACCAAGCATGTACTCACGAATTCTACAATTTCCTTCTTCATATTCGGCCACCAAAAGGATCTTTTCAAATCCTTAAACATCTTAGTACCTCCCGGATGAATAGTGTATCTGGATCTATGAGCTTCTTCGAGAATCTTATTCTTTATTTCAGCTACACCAGGTACACAGGTCCCTCCTTGAAACAACAATCTGCCATCGTCAGCTACCATGAAATCAGGTTTGTTACTCAAACTCTCCTTAATCTCTACCAACTCCGGGTCATTATCTTGCAATGACTTGATTTCTATTAACAATTCTGGTCTGAGTTGAATTTGAGCGATCGTAACCCAATCCTTGTCAACATTGAGATCCAAAGTAGCTAACTGTTCCAACAGTCTCCATTCTTGCAACATGAGATGCGACAATTTAGCTATTGGCTTGCGACTTAAAGCATCTGCTACTACATTTCCTTTTCTAGGATGATACTCTATGGAGAAGTCAAAGTCTTTTAAATACTCTAGCCATCTCCTTTGCCTCATATTGAGTTCTTTCTAAGAAAACAAACACTTCATACTCTTATGATCTGAGAACACCGTAAATGTCTTTCCATACAAGTAGTGCCTCCATGTTTTCAAGGCAAACACCACAGCTGCAAGTTCCATATCATGAACAAGATAGTTCTCTTCATGCTTCTTCAACTGCTTGGAAGAATAGGCTATCACTTTCCCGTGCTGCATGAGCACACAACCTAAACCAATGCCGGAAGCATCAGTATAGACCACAAAACCTCCTTCTCCAGATGGTAAAGCCAACACAGGGGCAGTAGTTAAACACTCCTTCAAGGTCTAAAAACTTCTCTCGCCATCCTCTGACCAATCAAATTTGTTCTCCTTGCAGGTTAATCTTGTCAAAGGCACCGCAATCTTGGAGAAATCCTTAATAAACCTCCGGTAATAACCTGCTAGGCCTAAGAAACTTCTAACTTCAGTTACATTAGAAGGCCTATCCCAATTCTTCACTACCTCTACCTTCGAGGGGTCAACAGAAATACCTTCCCTTGTAATAATATGCCCTTGAAAGGACACCTCTTGCAGCCAAAATTCACACTTACTAAACTTGGCGTATAGCTGATGATCTCTCAATATTTGCAACGCCATCCTCAGATGCTCAGCATGCTCCTCCTCATTCTTCGAATAAATCAAGATGTCATCAATAAACACAACGACCCACTGATCAAGATAGGGCCGAAACACATTGTTCATCAACTGCAACAAAGCTGCAGGTGCATTCGTTAGTCCAAAAGGCATTACTACAAATTCAAAATGCCCATACCTGCTACGAAATGCCATCTTATAGATATCCTCATCCTTGATCCACAACTGATGATATCCAGATCGAAGATTGATCTTAGAAAAATACTAAGCTCCTGCTATCTGATCAAATAATTCGTCAATTCTCGGCAATGGGTATTTGTTCTTGATAGTCAGCTGATTCAATTGCCGATAATCGATGCACAACCTCATCGAACCATCCTTCTTCCGGACAAGTAATACTGGGGCTCCCCACGGGGATGTACTTGGACGAATGAACCCCTTCTCAAGTAATTCCACTAACTGCTGCTTCAATTCCATCAGCTCCGTAGGGGACATACGATAAGGGGCTTTAGAAATAGGGGTCGCGCCAGGAACTAAATCAATAGAAAAGATAACTTCCCTCTCTGGCGGAAGTCCTGGCAAATCCTCAGGAAAGACATCCGGAAAGTCTCGGACAACAGGAATGTCCTAAACCTTGATCTTCTTCTCAGGGGTCACATAAACAAAGGCTAGAAAAGTCTGACATCCTCTCCTCATCAACTTATCAGCTCGGAGGGCCGAAATAAGTGGCACAGACTTATGGTGCCTAACCCCTATAAAAGAAAGTCCAGGGTGTCTAGAAAAAGACACAGAACTAGAACTGCAATGAACATTGGCCTAATACTTAGCCAACCAATCTACTCCTAGAATTACATCATAATCTTTCATATCCATGCAAACTAAATCAGCTGGCAAGTTCTGTTCATTAATCATAACCTTACTAGAAGGATAGAAATACTTAATTGCTGAATTGGAACCAATAGGGGTTCAAATCTCTAACGGGGAATTCATCAAGACCGGCTTTACAACAAAATACTTAGAAAATTTCTGAGAAACAAAAGAATGAGTGGCACCGGTATCAAAGAGAACGAATGCTGGCTTATCATGTATAATAAGAGTACCTTCAACGAGTCCACCCTCCTCTATGGTTCCTGCATCATCTTCCTGTATGGCTATGAGCTTGCCCTACTGCTTCTTGTTTCCTTGGGGTTTAGTCGGGGTAGCTTGATCTGATAGAAGGGGACACGCAGGGATACGATGGTCTCTGCTACCATAACGCAAACAGGCGCCCAGCTTGCTCCAGCACTCTTCCATCCTATTGTTGATTATTATTTACGATTATGATGATTCCTTTATTGCAAGATGATGTGATCACATATGCAGATATAAATGTAATCAATCTACCGATAAGCATGCACAACATACACTTATGTAACCAGCATGACATCCAAGCATGGGCAAATACTCTCAATCAAGTAACTAAACTAGAGAAGAAACAAAAACACACGCCGAGCGTGGAGCAAGAGGAATAGAACACACCGCAAGGGGTGGAACAAGCAATTAAAGGAAAATATGTGAAGAGAGAGAGAGCTATTGCCCAACTAAGAAGGAACGTGATCATCACTAAGGAAAAATAACAAGCCAAAGACTTGGAAAGTACCTTAGAATAGGTGGATGAAGCACCCGCCCGTAGGAGAGAGAAAACCAGAAGCTATGATCTACAACTCTGTGAAGTGTAACGGACTAAGACTGATGCGCCAGAATACTGTAACGCACCTCCCCTGATCCGTCAGAGGTCTACAGAAAAGGAATTGGGAAATCATTGATCTCCAACCTTCCCAGCCGGCCAGGAAGCTTGGGCCTCATGCTTTGACCTTGGAAAACCTGCAAAAGAGTGCAAAAGAGAAAGAAAACACCCAGATTAGCCTTTACCAAGTGTAGTAACTATAAGTCAAAAGAATTGAAGAACATGCAAGAGGAAGGGGAGAATACCGGGGGTGGTTGTTTTTTTTAACCCCTCTGGGGTGTTTAAAAGATGGGAGGAGGATTTATCTGCATGAAAGAAGAGGAAGAATGTGGAAGAAGAAGAGGGAACATGCCATGGATGATGGAAGAGGGAAAAATTAATTTAAAACTTGAACTAGACTGAATTAGCCCCTTGAAACTATTACTCCCTGGACTTAGGACGACGATGGACGTGGGATGCAGCCTTCCTTGATTGGTTCTAGCTCTAGGATGCGGCAGCAATTCGTTGCGAACTCCAGAAATCTCCTCTTCAAGCCATGAAGTCATGGGTTCTATTTATAGACCCTCAAACTCTTGGGTCGGATTGGAGAGAATCCAGCTAAAAAGTAGGAGGTTTCTTAGCAAACTCTTGAAGATAATACTCCCAAGATTCCATAGAAGCAAGCAGAAGGTTCTAAGGATCAGATTTGAAGGAGAAATCATCAGATCAAACTCTCAATTCGGCCACGGAGTAGTAGAGAAAGAGCAGTTCTGCTAGAACACTTCTGATGGATGTAACGGTCTCACGATAGACCGCCACATGAAGGTAACGCGCCAAGACTGGTCCGTTACACAACCTTATCCCCGAAGAGATAAGACCAATGGGTGAAGTTTTCAAACCGAGGACTCTGGAATGCGTAACAGATCAGAGATAATGTCTTAGGATAAGGTGACAGATTTAAGTAAGTCCGTTACATTGCAAAGGATAAGCATGAAAAGAGAACGGTCATCTCAGGACTCTGGGATCAAGTAACGGTCCAAGGAAGTGCGTTAGGAGACCGTAACGTGCTAGGATTGATGTGTTAGTGAAAATAGATGAGAAATGAAATGGAGAGTTTACCAAGCAACGACCAGCGGACAAGGATGAAGAACCAGACCCAACCAAGGAGGAAATGACTCATGAAAGAAGCCTCTAACTGACCAAGAAGACTCAACAAGGGTGAACAACTGGGAGCATCATATAAGATGAGTAAGGAGATGACCCAACTTATTGGTCATAAAACGGGTGTCAACAGATGCCCCTCCTTAACGTCCTCTTTGCAGGGGAGCGAGCGGAGGTGAAGCGGAAGCGAATGGAACATGGAGATGAAGCGGAGATGAATCAAAGCGGACTGAAAAGCGGGCGTTAGGCAAACGACACTCGTCCTCAACCAACGAGTGATAGGAATCTTTCAGAAAACCTCAGACTAATCGCAAGGAAATAGCCTAACCAAATGACGCAAGTCTGGAGGAATTAACAACTAAGGAAAGGAAAACACGACCAGTGGCCGGAGCAATGGAATGGAAAAGAGATGATTAACTAAACTCCAGACAGGAATCTTAAGCTAACCAGACCGAGTGAGCAAATCAAAGGAAACCTTCCAATTCAGAGTGGAATGACTCCTTACTTGAGATCTCAGAACACAGCTATTCAGCATTACTGAAACACCTGGACAGATGAGGCTCATGAATGCTCAAAAATGCGTATGATGCATGCTGGTCTAAAGGAAAGAAAATCATCAAAACGAATGCCAAGAAAAATAAAATAGGAGATACTTGAGAATAGTATTGCTAGACCAGAGAAACTAGGGTCAGGACACCGTGTGCAACAACGTCGTGCAAGATAGAACCATCATCCCCAAAATTTACCAACCTAACGGCCTATCCAACGATTAAACATGTGTACTTAGATCATCATCGTTTTTGTTTTAGGGGAACATCAGATCCCAGAACACATGAATGACTAGCCAGTTCTCGAGATAATATATCTTAGATAGCATATAGTAATGCATTAATGGATAAGGGAACGAGATATAATACCTGACTTACCTGCTCGACGAGCGTGATGTGACAATCTTACTTAACTAAAAGAGTTAGCCATCAATAGTAATAAAAGGATAATCATGGAATAACCATTCCATAACTAATATAAAACAAGAAAACATTCAAGCAAGAAAC
This sequence comes from Amorphophallus konjac, assembly GCA_022559845.1. Taxonomy (NCBI): domain Eukaryota; kingdom Viridiplantae; phylum Streptophyta; class Magnoliopsida; order Alismatales; family Araceae; genus Amorphophallus; species Amorphophallus konjac. The sequence goes on from CM040121.1 coordinate 371,454,727, forward strand.
CATCATCATTCAAGAGTGTAACAGACTTATGAAGGAGTGCCAAAATGAATGTAACGGATTAGTTTGATCTGTTATGACTCACTGGTTCACAATTTTCAACAAAGAACGTTCTAAGTACCTGACGGACTAGAGTTGATGCGTTGGAACAACGTAATAGATTTGCTTTGATCCATTATATTCCACCGGCTCTCATTTTTCAACAAAGAATGATTTAGTAACGTAACAGACTCACTATAGCTCGTTAGAGTACTGTAATGGGTCCACGATAGACCGTTACACTTCCTGAGCTTGCAAAAAAAAACAAACTGAGCCCTGTTTTGATCTCATTTGCTCTAATCACGCCCTAAACCCAAAACCCCAGAACAACCGAGCTTCCTAAACCCTCCTCCTCCAAAGCCTCTCCGGCGACCACCGACGACCGGCGATGATGACGCGGGAGAAAGGGAAAAAGAAGCTGGCTATCAAACGGTGCCGGGATCGCATTGCCCGTGAGGGTGATGAGACGGCGACGAGTTTGCCAGAAGAACAAACGGCGGCGGTGGCGGCTCCATCAACGGAAGAAGAGGCCCCATTGGCCCTAGAAGGTGTTGGGGAGGAAGAAGAACATGCCGGAGAAGCTGCCGGCGGCGAGGACGAGCCCATTGCGCCAGAGAAGAAGAAACGCGGACAAGACCCCGAGGTAGACCAAAAATCGCTCAACCCCTAAATTTTAAATTTTTAATTGATGGCATGTGTGCTTAGGGGGAAGGAAATAGGTCTGGGACCTATTGGGACACATTGTAGGCCATTTTCGCCATACCCATAGGCTGGAAGAACGGAGAGGACGACGCCCGTTCCAGGGGAGCATAACGGTTGTTTCAGTGATCGTTATGCTCCTTGACGCGCCACCACTAGTGCGTCAGGGGAGCCATAACTAGAAATGATATTTTTGGGTTTTTGATTATTTGATTTTTTTGTTATTTTGTTTATGATTAATGCAATGTTACTAATGACTAACTTATGACCTAAATGTGTGCAGGGAAAGAGGAGAACAAGAATCACATGGCTCCAAGTACGGGCAGTCTACTTGGCATTGCTGGGGTACCGGAGGGGGAGATTAGCTGCCATGGGCTTCGGGGAAGTCCTTAGCATAGAGGTGACGAGAGTTGACACGGCCCTCTTATATGCGCTTCACGAGAGGTGGGATCGGATCAGCCGAGCTTTCATCTTCCCATGGGGGCACATGATCCCAACATTAGAAGAGATGGCGAGGATCAGTGGCTTGAGGGTGCACGGGAAGGCGATGACGGGATGGACATATGGCGACTACAGAGAGCTAACCCAGGAGCTGCTAGGGCTGAACCTAATGAGGGAAGGGCATCCGTCATCCCAATTATCATGATCGGTGCTGTAGGAGAGTTTGGGACTTTGGGTAGCGGCGATAGCAGTTGGAGAGCTACCCGAGCAACACATCGACCGAGTGGTCGAGCAGGTGCGCCCGAGCGTGGCGGCGGAGGCAGGACCGGATGGGGATAAAGTGCTGAGGCGCTTCCTGATGCTACTATTTGGGAAGCTCCTATTCCTGACCATAGCTGACTTCATCAGCTGTAGGCTCCTTCCATTGCTAGAGGATCTGGACAGAATGGGCAGATATGCGTGGGGAGCGGCTATCTTGGCCTTCCTATTCGACTCCCTCAGTGCGACAGACCGGGAGACCATGCTAGGCGGCTTCTCACCTTTTCTACAGGTAAATGCCCTAAATGCTTCTAAATGCTTTCTAAATGCTTATATGCTGACGCATGTTGCAAAATGCAGATCTGGGTCTTCCTTTACCTACCTGGGATCGGGCAAGGGACCGCGCTACATCCGGCGCAGATTCCCATCACAAGTCGGTGGTCGGTAGCTAGAGATACGGGGTCGATCAAGAGGTTGACCCGGGCAATCGAAGATGACATTGACTCATACCCGCATGCATCTGTAAACTCTCAAACTTAAACATTTTCTATATGTTTCTTTACGTTTCTAAATGCTTCTAAAATGCCGATATGAACTTAACTGGCCTTTCAGGTGCGTTGGACACCGTACCGGAACGAACAACATGAGGGACAGCCGTGGGTGACAGCTTCTTTGGCTTACGGAGGACAGTATATCTGGCTTCATTGCATCAACGTGATCGAGCCTCTCCACTACCGCTTGATCATGAGGACACAAGGAGTGCATCAGCCGGAGGTGACGTTCCCTCGCCGAAACGACAAGCGGTCGGGGAAATCTTCCAAAGGGATTAGTGGCAATGTAAATTGGAGTGGCCGGGGGAAGAAATATATTGATGACTGGAAGCGGAAGGGCAGGGTAGTGATCGAGCAGGCTGATAGTGACGAGGCATACTTGAAGGCCTACGCCTAGCGGTACGGCGACCATGTTTTTCGCGGTACCCGGCGACCGGTATGAACTCTAAACTTTACTTTGTGCCATGAATGATTGATCTCTATGTGCATTGACACTTTTAACTTCTAAGTGCAGCTAGACCCACGGGGATGCATTGCCGAGATCGAGGGACTACTCCTTGCCACCGTCCAGCAACGGGATGAGTATCGGGCGGCCTTGGAGCTCTTGGTAAACTTCCTAACCTTGGACGTAAAATGAATGTTCATCTTTATGATAATTGATTGATTTTGACTTCTAAATACAGCGGGCCGAGGGAACCCAGAGGACCGGTCCGAATGCTCCGTCCTCCTCTTCACACCCTACCAGGGGACGGGCTGAGCGAGATGTAGAGTTTACCCGGGCCGTAGCTCGAGCCGAGGAGGCCGAAGCTACCCTCGTAGAGTGGGTAAGACACTAAACCTTCAAACTTAAATGCTTTATGATTTACGCTAAATGCCTTGAACTGATTATGATGTAATGCAAAAAATGTAGGCGAGAGAGCTAACCGCGGCATTGGCCGAGGCAGAGCGAGCCCGAGTAGAGACTGAGCGGACCCGAGCAGAGCTAGAGCGCTCCCGAGCGGAGGCGGGGCGCCTTCAGGCAGACGTGACCCGACTGAGCGGAGAATTAGAGCGGGCATCTACCCAGACAGCAGACCTTGAGAGATACCGTACAGAGGCTCGGTAGGAAACTACCTGGCTAGTTCTTCCGGACGGCGGAGGAACGAGGAGGCAGATCGGAGACGACCACGAGAGGAGGAGCAGAGTGAGATGGAGCCGCCTCCCAAATGGCAGGAGGGCACCAGGGATAGTGACGGCCCGGGAGATAGACAGGCCGAGTGATGTGTTCACTTTTTTTCTTTTCTTTTCTTTTTGGACACACATACTTGTACATGTCAGTTTGTGGAAATGCAAATGGAATGGAAATTTTGTTTTTTTGTTGTTTCTTAGTTTTTCTAAATGTGGATGTGAATGTGTGGATGTGATGTGTGTGAATGGAATGGACGTGTGGAAATGGATGGGCGGATGTGGACGAATGTATGGTTGCCTGGAATGGAACGAATGTATGAATGTGTGAAACAGATGTATGCGAATGTGGATAGGTACATATGTGAACCTGGATAGAATGAATGTATGAATGTGAGATTGGCAGGTGAATGTGTGTAACTGAGACTGGCATGTTTGGCCAAGGAGAGAAATGAATGGATCTACAGTGAGTAGCAGACCATGTAACGGACTAGTGCAGACTGCCAGGATACGTAACAGAATATGCTAGGGCCGTTAGAATCGACAGAAACAAACAGGTGAACATAGGCTGTGACAGACCAACTCTGGAGTGTTAGGGAAACGTAACGGACCAAATTCGGCCGTTAGAGCCAACAGAGTGAAAGCGGTGGATGATAGAATGTGACGGACCCATTCTGGCGCGTCAGGGTAGAATGACGGTCCCACGATAGACCGTTACACGGGACAACAGTAGAATCCGATCGGGACTCTCTCAAGAGCATGCAAAGTTGGATGAAAAGGGGCCTAACTCATGCTAGAACTCTCCTGGAGCTAGGATAAGATTTCCTAACCTTAGTCCCACCTTCTAACATCAAAATTAAAGCTCTATAAGTAGAATCAAGCCCTAAATTCGCAACTCACCTTATTTCTTCTCTACAAATTCAGAAAACTCATTAATTTGCCAAGAACACCATGAAAAGAAGCTTCGGGTCTTTTACCATGGAGGAAAGGGTCTACACTGGGCCCAAAGCTGCTAGAAAAGAGCATGGGGAGCTACAAAGGCTCACCTGCATCCCCAAGCACCTTAGTTCAACTCCATTAAGAGAGGTAAGTTTTGCAAGTTCAGTCAGAAGATTCAATTTTTCTGCACTCTTCTCATGATCTTTCATTCTTTCTTCTTCTTCTCTTAGCCTTTGCCTGGCCCAAGGTGCTATTCCAACCTGAAGTGGGTGACTCCCATGATTAAGGAACTTCAATTAGAGGTCATCTCCATCTTAAGGGCATGGAACCTCCAACCCTTAGTCGTCCTAGGGAAGAATTTCCACAAGCTATCCTTAGATTGGGAAAGCACCTCAGCCCTTATATAACTATGGCATCCCCAAACTCATACCTTCCTCTCCCCTTCTTTTGAAGCCACAATCCTTTTAGAGGAAGTAGAGACTTACCTATCCCTTGCTAAGACCAAAGTAGGGGATGAAGACTTCATATGCCACACGATTGATCCCATAGATCCTTCATTAATCTTGAGTGATTTCATTCATAGCCAAAAGGATGTTTGGACCATGATTAGCCCAAAACATATTCACTTGATACCAATGGCACAATGGATAACCGCCTATTGCAAGAACAAAAGTGGTAGATTCGAAGGCATAGCGAAAGCCGTGTCGGTGTGCTTGTGCGGGGTCTTCCTTTTTCCTACCACTGACCACCTTCTTGATATCCAAAATCTGAGTATTATTAGTGGATTGTGGCGGGGAATGTACATTTCACAAGCGGTCCTCTCATACCTTTATGAAGGGCTAAGCTCAGCTTGCCTAGGAGGACCTCTCTTTGGTTCCATGATACTACTTGAGTGTTGGATGGGAGTGAGAATCAAATTTCAACTCAACGAGAATTTAGCCACGACTAGGCGGATCTTCCGGAGCCACCCTTTATTCTTTATCGGAGATGCCTTTGGGTTTTCTAAATAGTTGGAGTGCCAGACAGCGGATAAGAAAACATGCGATAATTAGCGCCTCTTCCTTAACACAATGCCAATGGAGAGGTTCGAGATGCGGCCAAGCGTTCTTCAGAGCACCTTGCTTAAGGTACCACGGCGACCAGGCCTAGATCTATAGCTAGTGGGGGACACTACCATAGTGATCTACAACCCTCACCATTGCTATCTTCAAGTTGGGCTACCCCGAACCGAAGTTCCTACACTTGCACACTACCCTCCCCTTCTAGCTAGGAAGGTGGGAATCGAGGAGGATGAGAGAGCGATCCGGAATGCGCTGACCATGTGGGAGATCAGTAAAACGCGCCCGTGGCAAAAGGAAGTGGAAGAAGATAATGAGGAGCATCATGCTCACGTGAAAGAGTTACGGAAGATCCGGCCTCATGCAGATGGAAAAATGAATGTACTTTGAATTTTGTTCTTGTTGTAATGAAGAGTATGAGTTTTATCAACCATTTGATGTACAATGAGTTCAATTGAAATCAAATAAAAGCTTTGTTCTTGAAAGATAAGGAATTGATTGCACAACTGGGCTGAACTTGTTCTGCAAAATAGAGTTTCTGTGTAGCTTAACAGACCTAAGGAGGGCCGTCACAAAAGCTTAACAGACTTAACATAATCTGTTATACGAAGGACCCAAAGACTGTGTCTCGAAGAGATTAACGGACCAATATCAGTCCGTCAGGATGCGGTAACGGACTAATCTAGACGTGTTAAAGAACATAATTCTGAAAACAAAGCATTGGGTCTCTGGAATAAGGTAACGGGCCAGTGTTGGTCCGTTAGGGATAGTGTGACGGTCCAAGGTAGGCGCGTCACAGAGCCAAAAACTGTTAATTCGTGGGCTTTGAATCTTCAGGCTTTGAACCTGCATTCTGCACATACTTAGATAAGAAACAAGTTAGATCTGTTCTTAGACTCAACCCCTTGCCTTCAGTAAGTTAGAATTTGACCCTTCTTGATATTTGGTCATGGGGTGGAGCCTTATTAAATAGGCGGAAAAATGCGAAAGGAAAAATGCAATGCATGCGATGCGTATGATGGTTATTTTTGGAATTTTGACATAGTCAAACATTTTTGAGTTTTGAAATATATGATTTTATTTTTTGGATTTTGAAATATGTGATTTTTTTGGATTTTGAAATATATGATTTTTTTTATTTTGAAATATATGATTTTTTTGGATTTTGAAAACCAGTGCCTTCCCTAGAGACGTGGGTCCTCCTTACTCCTTTAACAGTTTCCGAGGTTGGCGTTCAATAGAGGTGACAATCCCTGGCCAGGGCCTAACTCGCGTGACTGTGACTCTACCAAGGCCATACCTAGGGTATTCGTTTTAGTCCTAAAAAGAAAATAGAATGAGGGGGTAAGCTTAAGCCAGATATAGAAGTTTTCAGAGCTTGAGTTCCTCTCTGGTCAACCAATTCATAGAGTCGGTCTGTTGCACCGGGACTTTGTGTCCGTCATCAAACCTTTGTCCATTCTAGGCACGCATATGACCGGGCTCATAACGTCCCGCGGGGAAACTGTACTGCCACTCTTGCCATGGCTAGCTTTTTCACTTTTCTTGAAGCTTTGGAGTTATTATTGATGGACTTTCGAGATAGACTTTTCCTTTTGTCAAGAAGATTGCTTCCTTGTTTTGCTTTATTCTCTTTCTTGTGGCGTCAGGTCATAACGGACTGCCCCTATTTGAGACCTCCTCTCATCAAGGTGTCTAGATCGGTCGTCGCCCCCTTATTCACCTCTTACCCCTGGATTCAGCCGAAGAAAGAAACAGACAGGGACTTTGACTTTCCCCCAAGCATGGCCAAGGAGAAACGGTGTCTACATAATGGGAAACCCGACCAAGGATGTCGTGTATGTTAGCGCAGCAAGAGTGATATAGAAGGGGGGGGATGAATAGATCACTCCCAATTTGTAGAAACTTAAGCGGAAAATAAATTCTACTGCTAACGCACCTCCTTAACCCGTACACAGAGAAATGTAAATGAGAATAAAGAACTGATCACATGGAAGCAAAGAGACAAGCAGATGAAGAGCACAGATAATAATAGCAAACCACAGAGGAGGCACTCGGTTGTTAGGTGGTTCGATTGCAGTCCGCAATCTACATCCACCCCTCACTCCAACTAGAGTGAGGATTCCACTAGACGATGCTAGATCAATGCAGACTCAGTCTGCGAACAACGTGCTGTCACACAGCTTGAACACCAAGGGAAACAAATCCCTCAACCAAGTTCTGCTACCCATAGAGCTTGAAACCTGTTCTAGCTCCCAGCTAGAATACAACCGGAGAATCCTCTCCCTTCCTCCACACACCGGAGGGAAAATGTTGATGACAACCAGTCACTAACACCACTAGAGATCACAGATCTCTCTTCCTCTACAACTCGGAGGGAAACTGGAGTAATACTCCCTTCCTCCACACACCGGAGGGAAACCAATTCAAATCAGAAGGATGAACAAAATGAAACGAAAGCAATGTAGAAACAAAAACCAATGAAGAAGAGATCGGTTCTAAAACCCAATACAAATGTAGCTTCAAATGAAGCAATTCATCAATCCACACACACTACTCTCTCTCTCGAACAAACTCCTCTCAGATCTGAAACTCTCTGCTCTTTTTCTCTTCTGGATCGTGCAAACTCTCACCAATGGCTTCTGCTTTTTCTTTTCATGATCTTGCTTCTACTGAAGGATGAAGCTCTATATTTATAGCAGATATTGGCGTGTGGCTGCCAGGTTCCCGGTCATGCACTTTTTGGCCAGATCATTTGAATTTCGACCACATGGCAGCATCCTGACCAGGTTGCCATCCACGTGTCATGCGCCTGTTGTCTTGGATCACGTGCCAGGTGTCAACCTCGGTTCACGTGCCCAATCATCAACCTGAATCGCCTGCAGACAGACTGATGGAATTTATAGACTTAGTTAGTTCAAGCTATTAACATGAATGTATATACTTCAGAACCTTCAACTGATTAAGTGTGTACAACGTGAGAGAGTGTACAGACTTAATGAAAGAAGCGCATGTGTGAAGGCAGTGTATAGACATATGAGCAATGCGCATGAATGGTAGTGTATAGACTTATGAACAATGCAGACGGATGGCAGTGTATAGACTATGAACAATGCAAATGAATGGCAGTGTATAGACTATGAACAATGCAGACGAATGTCAGTGTATAGACTATGAACAAGCGCATGTGAAGGCATTGTATAGACTTAAGAAGAACAAAGCAAACAAGCCTTACTAATGTGTACACTTAACAAAGCTTCAGCCACTGTATAGACTTCACGAAGCCTAACCAGTGTACAGACTTGGAACCTGTGTGAGACTCTTAATAAAACTGTGAGCAGTGTGTAGACTTGATGCTCAACGGAAATGTATAGACTTCGACAAACTTGAGCCAGTGTATAGACTATGCCAGGGTGAGACGATGCAATAGACACTTGGCTGTACAGACTTGGAAAGTTCTGTATGAGACGATCGGCTGTTGAAATGATGTACAGACTCTGGATGTGAAGGCAGTCTGTACAGACTTGATGAACCACTGTGGATGTGTGGACTTGAGCGAATGAAGCCGATGTACAGACTTGGTAAATCGAAGCCTCTCTACAGACTTTCCTAAGACGCAGTTCAATGTATAGACTTGAATGAATGACGCCGATGTACAGACTTGCCTAAGACACAGCATGAGACGCTGGCTGAGACGGACGCTGTACAGACTTTGAAAAGCAATTCAATGTATAGACTTGAACGAATGAGGCCGATGTACAGACTTGCCTAAGACGTATCATGAGACGCTGGCTGAGACAGACGCTGTACAGACTTTGAAGACTTTGAACGTTTGAGCAGCATGCAATGTACACACTTAGTGATGTACAGACTTGGCCAGGAAAGCGTAGGGAAATGTTGAGTGTATGGACTTGGCCAATGCGTAGGAAAAGATATCGAATGTACAGAGTTGGTGAATCACAGACCAGTGTATAGACTTAGAGAAATGAAGTCTAGTGTATAGACTTGGAGAACTGTTCAATGTGTTGGGTTGGCGTTGTATAGACTTGGCTTTGAACACTTGGGCTGAAGACAATGCGCAGACTAAGCGATGTATAGACTTTGCCAAAGGAACCGAATGTATAGACTTCGCTGAAGCTATCTCTGAAGCAATGTTCAGACTTTGCAAACAAGACTCTGGGCGATGTATAGACTTACAATATCGGATGTGTAGACTTCATGACAATGCAGCATCCAGTGTATAGACATGAAGTTTGACAATCCAATGTATAGAGTTGAATCTTGGAAGGATGTATAGGGTTGAGCTGAACTAACTTTGGCAATGTGCAGACTTGACTGGTCGGGCAGTGTACAGACTTAGAGAATTAGGATCAATGTGTAGACTTCAGTTAAAAGGTGCCCGATGTACAGACTTGAAGAAGATATGCCAATGTGCAGACTAAATGGATCAAGCTGGTGTATAGACTTTGTGCCCAAACTATCAATGCTCTGATGCGTCGACCCACCCTTGCTGATGAGTCGACCCACTACTGTTCATATTAACCAAACAGTGTAGATATAATCAAGATAGCATGCTTATCTGACAACCAAATGAACTGTACTCACTCACATGATGAAACAACATTAATCTAGAGATAGAAGATTGATTTATAGTGTGAGACATCATCAAAACCATAGGGATGTAACAATCTCCCCCTTTTTGATGATGACAACACTATGAATCAAGCAATATCAAGTTTCAACAAGAGATTTATATCAACTGCAACAAACAAAGTAAATTCAAGGCATGCACATGCAGATGAATTATACAATCCCTACAACACACTCTCATCTCTCCCACAACTCATAACCATAACTTCCACGAAGCAACATGACTCCCCCAAAGCTCAAGACAAATCTAAGACTCACTGATATTGCAGAACTTCTCACTGAAAATGCAGACATTACAAACTTCTCTTCCCCTTTGACATCAGCAAAAAGAACTACATAATGTATGACAGTGCTGGAAACATGAGGACTAAGGGCAGTAACTTCTTAGTGTAGAAAGTCACGAGTAGGTCTTAAGAGAATAAGTGAGTTTCTAATCTTAAGAGAAGATTCTTTATACTTCAGTACATAATAGAGAAGTAGAATGATAGACAAGTTTATCAGCATACATAGTGGATGATTTAGAGCAGGAGTTCACAAGTATGGTCAGATATAGCTGATCATTCAACTATCCCACAAGACAGCAAGAAACGAGATCAGAGAGGTGTTCTCAAGGTATTGAAGACAAGCAATCCATTAGTTGCATAACAACAAGGAATTTTTTGTTGGAGATGATTTTCAAGAAGATCAATGAGTAAGTTGGTAGTTCACTCCTTTGACATTAGAGAGACACCTTGATTAGAGGCCTGAGTCCCCAGTTACTTAGAGTGAGTACCTCATTACTTGCTCCCTTTTTTTTGTTAAGGAACAGAGTTAGTAACTGTGGTTTTTGACATGAGGAAACACCTTGATTAGAGGCCAGAGTTTCCAGTTACTCACCAGCAAGCCACCATTGCTCTGTCATGTCTTTTCATTCATTTTAAGCATTTGACACCTCATGACGTGGGAGAAATATTCATTTCATTGATGAAGCTCCCAGTTTCTCAGTGATCAAAACAGAACATTTTTGTTCAGTTAAGCCCTTGAGTTGAAGAGATAGAATGATTGAAAACAATACTAAAAGGACTATTTCTTAAATTGAGTCTTGAAGTCTAGATTTCAAGTTGATTGGGTCAGATATCAAGACATACAAGTTTTTGGCCTGAACCAGAATCAATGACAATGTAGGAAGATATACTTTATGCAATTAGTCCAGATCTCTGAAGAAGTACTAAAGGAACGGTTCTAATCTGGAGATTAGAGTTACTGACTTATAGACTTAAGAGATAAGTGACACTCTACTGTCTAAGAGAACCACTCTAGATCAGTCATGCAAGACCAGCAAAATTACACATCTGGACAGCCCTTTTGAATCTGTCAAAGAACTTCTCTTCTCACATCACAACTCAGCTCCCCCTAAGACATAGCATTCCTCAATAAACATTTCAGCATAATCTCAAAGCTTCCCCTTACTCAAAGCATTCCTGTAAGCTAACCAGTAAGCGTTCTGAACTCCCCCTTAAACCAGCATGAAAGAAAGCTAAACATCAGACAAACACAACTCCCCCTCACAACAAGAACAGGCTCCATAATTAAGACAATTTGTATAAGCCTAATTCTCTTCTCAATGTGGTGAATTTTTCATTATCCAGAGGTTTTGTGAATATGTCAGCAATATGATTATTTGTGCCTACATGAATCAGTTCAAAATTATTCTTAGACACCTCATCTCTTATAAAATGATGTCTTATCTCTATGTGTTTGGTTCGTGAATGTAAAACGGGATTTTTAGCAAGATTGATGGCACTAGTATTATCACAATAAATTGGTGTGCACCCCAGGTCTACGTGGTAGTCCTGAAGCTGGTGTTTAATCCATATTACTTGTGTTCCACAACTCCCTGCAGCCACATATTCAGCTTCTACAGTGGAGAGGGCCACAGAATGTTGTTTCTTGGAGCCCCAAGACACTAAACACCCACCCAATAATTCACAATGGCCACTAGTGCTTTTCCTGTCTAGTTTATAGCCTGCATAATCAGCATCTATGTATGCTACTAAATTAAATGTGTGAGATGCAGGAAACCATAAACCAAGAGAATGACTAGCTGACAAATATCTGAAGATTCTTTTAACTGCAGCTAAGTGTAATTCAGTAGGTCTAGATTGATACCTTGCACACATTCCTACACTGAATTGTATATCTGGTCTAGAGGCTGTCAAGTAGAGAAGTGATCCAATCATACCTCGATAAAGTTTGGCATTTACTTCTTTACATGTCTCATCTGCATCCAATGAGGTATTGGTGCCCATGGGTGTAGTAATGTGCTTTAAGTTTTCCATGCCAAACCTTTTGAGCAGTTCCATTGTGTATTTGGTTTGGTTGATGAAGTTCCCATCTTCTAGCTGCTGTACCTGCAATCCAAGAAAATATTTTAGTTCACCAACCAAGCTCATTTCAAATTCAGCAGACATCATGGTAGAAAATTCATCACATAGTTCATGCTTAGTTGATCCAAATATAATGTCATCTACATATACCTGAACTATGATGAGATCTTTATTTATGCCCTTGGTAAATAAAGTTTGATCAACTTTACCTCTTTTGTAGCCCTTGCTGATCAGAAATTCAGACAATCTTTCATACCAAGCTCTTGGAGCCTGCTTTAGACCATACAAGGCTTTGTTTAACCTGAAAACTTGGTTATGTTGAGGAGAATATTAAAATCCAGGAGGTTGTTCAACAAAAACTTCTTCTTTAATAACTCTATTTAAAAAGGCACTTTTAACATCCATTTGTTGGAGTTTTATATTCCTTGAGCATGCAAAGGCAAGCAACAATCTTATAGCTTCCATCCTAGCAACAGGTGCATAGGATTCATCAAAGTCTACACCAAATTCCTGACAGTAGCCTTTGGCTACTAATCTGGCCTTATTCCTCGAGATGATTCCATCTTCATTCATCTTATTTTTGAACACCCACTTGGTTCCTATGATATTTATACCATCTGGTCTTGGGACAAGCTCCTAGACATTATTCCTTTCAAACTGACCTAATTCCTCACTCATAGCATTGACCCAAGCTTGATCAGCTAAGGCCTCTTCTACTATTTTGGGTTCAATTTGTGAGACTAATGCAATTAAGTCATCATTATTCACATTTCTAAAATGAGACCTAGTCCGAAGAGGATCTTCAGGATTGCCTATGACTTTATCTAAAGGATGGTCTTTAAGAAATCTGATATTTGTTGAAGACTCACCAGTTTCTCTTGGACCTTCCTGATTTGGGGAATTTGTTTCTCCACTCGGCTGAGTCTTCTCTTCTTCCTGTTGGTCTTCTAGAAAATCTCCACCATGATTGGAATCCCTGTCAAGATTTTCAACATTAGAAACATCTTTCTTTTCACTAAAAAGGATGTGTGGAGACTCTTCCACTTTCTGATCTGATATGTTAAATACCCTATATGCCCTTGACACTTTAGAGTAACCCAAGAATATTCCAGGTGAACTCTTGGCTTCAAACTTGTCTAAATCTTTCTCATCATTATTATGAATAAAACATTTTGCTCCAAAAATTCTGAAATGAAACAAGTTTGGTTTCTTACCTTTTAGAAGCTCATAGGGTGTTTTCTTGTGTATGGGTCTTACCATGGCCCTGTTGATTATGTAGGTTGCTGTATTGGCCGCTTCTGCCCAAAACTTTCTGGGTAATTTACTTTCAATCAACATGGTTCGGGCCATCTCCACCACTGTTCTATTTCTTCTCTCCACAATCCCATTTTGTTCAGGTGTCCTGGGAGAAGAAAACCTGTGAGTTAGTCCTTCTTTGTCACAAAGATCAGTAAACATGGAGTTTTCAAACTCACCTACATGGTCAGATTGAATAGAACTAACCTTGTACTTCCCTTCTTGTTTGACCTTATTGAAAAATAGATTAAACTTTTGAAATGCATCACTCTTATTTGCTAAGAAAAATATCCATGAATATCTAGAGAAGTCATCTATGATGACATAGCCAAACCTATTTCCATTAAGACTCTGAGTTCTAGTTGGACCGAAAAGGTCCATATGAAGAAGTTCCATTGGTCTAGAAGACAATGGCTCAGATCTTAATTTAAAAGAATTTCTGGTCTGTTTGCCTAGAGCACAGGCATCACATGCTTTTGATATTGAGTTGAATTTAATTCTAGGCATGCCTCTAACTAAATCATGCTTGACCAATTTATTTAAAGTTGAAAAGCTAGCATGACCTAGACGTCTATGCCATTCAAAGGCATCATTTTCAAAATTGGCAAATAAGCAAATAGTAGATTCAGATTTCTCATCTAAGTCTACAATGTAGACATTATTAATCCTGTTGGCTACAAATTTAACCATGTCAGAATTTGTTTCAAGGATTTTGCATGAACTATCATCAAATACAACCTTGTGACCCCTGTCACATAATTGACTAATGCTAATCAGGTTGTGTTGAAGCCCTTCCACAAGTAAGACTTTTCAATGGAGTTTGTGGAAGACTTACCTACTGTTCCAACTCCAATTATTTTACCTTTGTTCTTTCCTCCAAACTTGACCAGACCCCATGGCTTCATCTCTATCTTGCTAAACTTGGATCGGTCTCCTGTCATATGCCTGGAGCAGCCACTGTCGAGGTACCACTTGTTGTCTTCAGCTGCCAGGCCGACCTACACAGATACATCAAGCAGAGTGATTTGGAACCCAAGATGAGTTGGGTCCAATGACATTGTTCAAATCTCTGATCAAGTGTTTAGGTATCCAGATTTGTTTCAGCATGGTTTTCTCTGGCACCTTCCTTTCTGGTTTATTAAAGTTGAATCCAGCTGAACTGGAGAAGTGAGTTCTATTCCATTTATTAGTCTTCCTATTCATAGGAAATTTCCTGTAGGCTTGTTGATTAGCATATCTTTGACCATGAAAGTTATTTCTCCAGTAGGTCCTGTTTGGACCCATCTGATTGTTGTAATTCCAGCTCTTATTCTGATTTGCTTTCTTGGTCCATCTATCATTTGTGTTCTGGTAAGTGGGCTTAGTGTTATTCTTCATAAAATTCATTCCCATCTTAAATGGTTGTCCAGTACTGATTTTTGTGTTTTCTTTAGGACTTTGAATTTCCTTAGAGCTGTTTGAGCTGGATGGTGTGTCCAGCTTTTCTTTTCCCTTCTCTGGGCAGAAGGTGATGGTCTTGAATTGCAAGGGTCTCTTGTTGGTTGGGTCATAGCCTAGACCTTCCTTATTGAAATTGACCCTAGTCCCTAGTATAGCATCTAGGCTAGTCTTTCCTTGGACAAACTTTTCTAAGACTTTCTGTTTGTCTTCCAGCTCCTTTTGAAGGGAGTCAGAATTTTTTAGGAGCTCAGCATTTACTTTCTTCACAGCTTCATATTTCTCTGAATTCACTCTAATTTCATTCATGCTTTCTTCAATTTTAGTTTTGAATTCATTGAGTTGTTTTTGACTTTCTTGAATTTCTCCCTTGAGCTTATCATTTTCTTTCCTTAGTGAGGTCATTTCTTCTAGTTGTTCTTTTAGCTTCTCATTTTCCTCACAGACTAGAGTTTGTTCTTCAACATTTGTGTTAAATTTTCTTTTCAGAACTCTGTGCTCTTTACTAAGAGAGTTAAATTTATCTAACAAATCACCATAAGCATCCTCCCAGTCATCAATTGAGAAATTTTCAAAAACGTTTATTACCCCCTCTTCACTGTTTGCCAAAAGGCAAATTCCATCTTCATATTCTTCTGAGGAAGCTTCTTCTGGGTCTTCTTCTTCCTCGCTCCATGTGTAGACCATCGCCTGTGGCTTCTTCTTCTTCTGCACCTTTATGTTTTTCTTCTGAAGATAGGGACTCTTCTTCTGGAGGTCTGGGCATTCGCCTTTCATATGTCCCTGTTTGTTACAATTAAAACAAGTCAGTCTCTTAGGATTTCTATCCCTGTAATTAGTAAATTCAGCACTCTTGTTGAAAGAGTGTGGCTTCTTCTTCCTAAAGGTCTTTCCCTTTTTCTTCAAAAATTTTCTGAACTGTCTAGTGAGCATTGCCTGCTCCTCCTGGTCGAGATTTGAAAGACCTTCAAGCTCGGACTCAGACTCGGGGCTACTGCTGCTGCTCCCACTGTTGCTACCCTTGTTGCGGGATGCCCTTAGAGCCACATTCTTACCCTTCCTCTCACTTCCTTCTCCACCTCCTTTGAAATTCATCTCATAGGTCATAAGAGATCCTATGAGTTCATTCACAGTCAAGATAGTCAAATCTTTTGACCCCTCAATCACAATGGCCTTAGTGTGCCATGCCGGGGATAAAGATCTAAGGATTTTCCTGACTATATCTGCCTCTGCAAGATCCTTCCCTAGCCCTTTAAGAGTATTTGTGATTAAAGACAACTTGGCATACATCTCAGTTATATTCTCGTCTGCATTCATCTTAAACATTTCATACTTAGAAGTGTAGATATTTACCTTCGAGGCTTTCACTTGAGCTGTACCTTCATATATCAATTGCAGCTCATCCCACATTCGCTTGGCAGTTCTGTATGTAGATATACGAGCATATTCCTTTGGATGAACAGCACACTGGATGATGTTCAGCGCCGTCCAATTGAGTGAAGAGAGCTTGACATGGTCATCTGTCCAAGCATCCTCGTTTGGTGGCAGATCATATGGCCCCACCGTGATTACTCTCTACAGTTTATGACTCTGAGCCCTGATGAACACTTCCATCCTGTTCTTCCAAAACAGATAGTTACTACCATCGAAATAAGGAGGGCGACTAATGGATTGACCTTCGGCCATGAAGGTTCTAGGACCACTAGGATTTCCTTGACCGTTCGTCCACATGGCGTAAACCTGCTCTGATACCAATTGTTAGCGCAGCAAAAGTGATATAGAAGGGGGGGATGAATAGATCACTCCCAATTTGTAGAAACTTAAGCGGAAAATAAATTCTACTGCTAACGCACCTCCTTAACCCGTACATAGAGAAATGTAAATGAGAATAAAGAACTGATCACATGGAAGCAAAGAGACAAGCAGATGAAGAGCGCAGATAATAATAGCAAACCACAGAGGAGGCACTCGGTTTTTAGGTGGTTCGATTGCAATCCGCAATCTACATCCACCCCTCACTCCAACTAGAGTGAGGATTCCACTAGACGATGCTAGATCAATGCAGACTCAGTCTGTGAACAACGTGCTGCCACACAGCTTGAACACCAAGGGAAACAAATCCCTCAACCAAGTTCTACTACCCACAGAGCTTGAAACCTATTCTAGCTCCCAGCTAGAATACAACCGGAGAATCCTCTCCCTTCCTCCACACACCGGAGAGAAACTATTGATGACAACCAGTCACTAACACCACCAGAGATCACGGATCTCTCTTCCTCTGCAACTCAGAGGGAAACTGGAGTAATACTCCCTTCCTCCACACACCAGAGGGAAACCAATTCAAATCAGAAGGATGAACAAAATGAAACGAAAGCAAGGTAGAAACAAAAACCAATGAAGAAGAGATCGGTTCTGAAACCCAATACAAATGTAGCTTCAAATGAAGCAATTCATCAATCCACACACACTACTCTCTCTCTCGAACAAACTCCTCTCAGATCTGAAACTCTCTGCTCTTTTTCTCTTATGGATCGTGCAAACTCTCACCAATGGCTTCTGCTTTTTCTTTTCACGATCTTACTTCTACTGAAGGATGAAGCTCTATATTTATAGCAGATATTGGCGTGTGGCTGCCAGGTTCCCGCTCATGCACTTTTTGGCCAGATCATTTGAATTTCGACCACATGGCAGCATCCTGACCAGGTTGCCATCCATGTGTCATGCGCCTGTTGTCTTGGATCACGTGCCAGGTGCCAACCTCGGTTCACGTGCCCAATCATCAACCTGAATCGCCTGCAGACAGACAGATGGAATGTATAGACTTAGTTAGTTCAAGCTATTAACATGAATGTATATACTTCAGAACCTTCAACTGATTAAGTGTGTACAACGTGAGAGAGTGTACAGACTTAATGAAAGAAGCGCATGTGTGAAGGCAGTGTATAGACATATGAGCAATGCACATGAATGGTAGTGTATAGACTTATGAACAATGCAGACGGATGGCAGTGTATAGACTATGAACAATGCAAATGAATGGCAGTGTATAGACTATGAACAATGCAGACGAATGTCAGTGTATAGACTATGAACAAGCGCATGTGAAGGCATTGTATAGACTTAAGAAGAACAAAGCAAACAAGCCTTACTAATGTGTACACTTAACAAAGCTTCAGCCATAGTATAGACTTCACGAAGCCTAACCAGTGTACAGACTTGGAACCTGTGTGAGACTCTTAATAAAACTGTGAGCAGTGTGTAGACTTGATGCTCGACGGAAATGTATAGAGTTCGACAAACTTGAGCCAGTGTATAGACTATGCCAGGGTGAGACGATGCAATAGACACTCGGCTGTACAGACTTGGAAAGTTCTGTATGAGACGATCGGCTGTTGAAACGATGTACAGACTCTAGATGTGAAGGCAGTCTGTACAGACTTGATGAACCACTGTGGATGTGTGGACTTGAGC
Organism: Amorphophallus konjac; assembly: GCA_022559845.1. Classification (NCBI taxonomy): domain Eukaryota; kingdom Viridiplantae; phylum Streptophyta; class Magnoliopsida; order Alismatales; family Araceae; genus Amorphophallus; species Amorphophallus konjac. The sequence goes on from CM040121.1 coordinate 371,473,093, forward strand.
GAATGAAGCCGATGTACAGACCTGGTAAATCGAAGCCTCTGTACAGACTTTCCTAAGACGCAGTTCAATGTATAGACTTGAACGAATGACGCCGATGTACAGACTTGCCTAAGACACAGCATGAGACGCTGGCTGAGACGGACGCTGTACAGACTTTGAAAAGCAGTTCAATGTATAGACTTGAACGAATGAGGCCGATGTACATACTTGCCTAAGACGCATCATGAGACGCTGGCTGAGACGGACGCTGTACAGACTTTGAAGACTTTGAACGTTTGAGCAGCATGCAATGTACACACTTAGTGATGTACAGACTTGGCCAGGAAAGCGTAGAGAAATGTTGAGTGTATGGACTTGGCCAATGCGTAGGAAAAGATATCGAATGTACAGAGTTGGTGAATCACAGACCAGTGTATAGACTTAGAGAAATGAAGTCTAGTGTATAGACTTGGAGAACTGTTCAATGTGTTGGGTTGGCGTTGTATAGACTTGGCTTTGAACACTTGGGCTGAAGATAATGTGCAGACTAAGCGATGTATAGACTTTGCCAAAGGAACCGAATGTATAGACTTTGCTGAAGCTATCTCTGAAGCAATGTTCAGACTTTGGAAACAAGACTCTAGGCGATGTATACACTTACACTATCGGATGTGTAGACTTCATGACAATGCAGCATCCAGTGTATAGACATGAAGTTTGACAATCCAATGTATAGATTTGAAGCTTGGAAGGATGTATAGGGTTGAGCTGAACTAACTTTGGCAATGTGCAGACTTGACTGGTCAGGCAGTGTACAGACTTAGAGAATTAGGATCAATGTGTAGACTTCAGTTAAAAGGTGCCCGATGTACAGACTTGAAGAAGATATGCCAATGTGCAGACTAAATGGATCAAGCTGGTGTATAGACTTTGTGCCCAAACTATCAATGCTCTGATGCGTCGACCCACCCTTGCTGATGAGTCGACCCACTACTGTTCATATTAACCAAACAGTGTAGATAGAATCAAGATAGCATGCTTATCTGACAACCAAATGAACTGTACTCACTCACATGATGAAACAACATTAATCTAGAGATAGAAGATTGATTTATAGTGTGAGACATCATCAAAACCATAGGGATGCAACAGTGTAGTGTCTGATTTTCATTCTCGGGGTCCTCCTCCAGGGTGAAAGGGAAGAACACCTTGCTACTGGGGTGGCACTGACTAGACTCTAAGGAAAGAAATACTTAAGATACAACCCATTCCAAGCGTGATTGAGCTCCTCGCCCTCTGCATTCACTAAGCGGTAAGCATTCCCTGGATAAGCTCCATTGACAACGGACGTCCCTTCCTAGTTAGGTTGTAATTTAGACCTAGGACCTGCAGACCGAATGAACTTGTGTTTCAAAACCATATCACCTTTTTGAAATTTGCGTTCAATTACCTTCTTTTGAAAATAATGTGAAAATCTCTTTTGGTAAACGGATACATGATCGGCCGCATTCATCCTCTTCTCGTCTAAGAGTTCCAACTGGACAAGCAACACCTCTCGACGTTCATCGAGATTAAGTTCCTTATCGAGCTGCACCCTTAGGGAAGGGATTAGGATCTCATATGGGAGCACCGCTTCCATTCCATAGGTGAGAGCATAGGGGGTTTGCCTCGTAGGAGTGCGGATGGAGGTGCGGTAAGCCCATAGAGCTTCCACTAATCTTTCCGACCAATTAGAGAATTTGTGAGATTCACATATTTTCTTTATGATTTTGAGAAGGGTTTTGTTAGTGGCTTCGGCTTGACCGTTAGCTTATGGGTAATATGGAGATGAATGATGCAATGCAATATTAAACTTCTTATATAGGTCCTTGAGCTCTTGAGACACGAACTGGGGTCCGTTGTTGGTGACGATGCTGCTTGGTACTCCGAATCGCGAGATGATGTTCTTCATGACGAAGCGGCACACCGTGGTAGCTTTAATCTCCGCATACGCTTTGGCTTCAGCCCACTTGGTGAAGTACTCAGTGGCGGTGAGGATGGAGGATTTCTGCTTGATCTGACAATTGGGATCACCGAGTGGGCCGACAACGTCGAAAGCCCACATAGAGAATGGCCAAGGAGCAGAGAGAGGATGAAGAGTTGAAGCTGGAGCATGAATCTTATCAGCATGGAGTTGGTATTTAAGACACCTCCGGACATAGAGGGAGCAATCTTCCTCTAGAGTGGGCCAATAATAACCCTGCCTAACGATCTTCTTTGCTAGAGCATGGCCATTAACATGACCTCCACACTCACTAGAATTGGCTGCTTCGGCCACCTTCCAAGCTTCATCATCGTGTAAGCATCTCATAAGCATTCCATTGGTAGCGCGCCTGTATAGTTCTCTTACAATGATATTATACCACGAGGCGGCTCTTCTTATAGACTTACACTGCTCAGCGCTTGCCCCTTCCGGCAATGATCCATCTTTGCAATACAACTCAATTTCATGATACCATGGCAATTCTTCTTCCTCTAGGATCTCTTCTAGCTCTGTCAAAGATACTTCCTTAAGATCTTCCTTCTCAGCCCTTGCTTCTACAGACTTCCTAAGATTGACGTACCAAGGATCCTGAAGAGAAGGTGTGTCCAATCTCTGAACGACGAGAGTCCCTGTACTCCGACTGAGAGGGAAAGATAGAGAGGAAGCGAGGGATGCTAAAGCATCAGCTAGAATGTTCTGAGATCAAGGAGTGTCGATATAGACGAGTTTCTGAAATTGCCTAGCAAAGAGCTTGACCAGATCTTGATATGGCTTGAGCTTAGGGTCACGGGTGCGGTAAGTGGACAGCACCTGCCGCAGGATGAGCTGAGAGTCCCCTATGATCTTCAAGTAACGCGCGCCTAAGAGGTAGGCGTGCTTCAATCCAGCTAGGAGAGCTCTGTACTCGGCGATGTTATTGGTAGCAGGAAATCGGAGTTGATAAGCAAAGGGAATCGTCACCCCTTCCAGAGTGAGCAGAACAACGCCTATCCCTCGGCCCTGAGAATTAAGTGCACCGTCGAAGTGCAGAGACTAGAAGGGATGATGAGTAAGGACATAGAGATGCTCATCAGGGAAATCATCATGAATAGAATCAGTGTGAGGAATGGGAAGATGGGCAAGATGCTCAGCGATGGTGTATCCTTTGACCGCCTTCCAAACGATGAAGGTGATATCAAACCGAGAGAGGAAGCTCTACCAACGAGCCAACCAACTAGAAAGGATGGGCTTTTCTAAGAGATAACAGATTGGGTCCATTCTAGAGATCAACATAACTGGGTGGGCTAGGAAATAGTGTTTGAGCTTATGTGCTACCCATACTAAGGTGGCACAAGTCTTCTTCATAGCAGTATATTTATCCTCAGCCGGGTTAAACAACCTGGAGAGGTAATAAGCTGCCCGCTTGTGGACGTCAACAAAATGATGATGATGATCATACGACACTCACGTCTATGCACCCAAGAGCAAGACGGAGACGGAAAGGCCGAATAAACTTCATACCTCCTCCAAGGAGGATGAATATACACTCGGTGCTCCGCCACCTAATGAGAAGCCCCTCGGGTAGAAGAGACGGCCCCGGCTCCCCAGTCGGCATTGCCGAAGGCCGAATCAGAAGAAACTCAAGAATTCGAACACATGTTCGGCCTGCGCCGAAAATTACTCAAAGTCCTGACTCGGGGTCTGGAGGCTTCAAATCAAGCACCTTGGAGGCGGTTCATTACAACGGAAGCAGCACAGGAGGGCAAGCATCCGCCCGAATCACCACTAAGCTGGGAGGAAGCCCTTTGACGCTTAAATCGGCGCGCCCCTCCAAGGAGCCTTAAACCGACGCCCCCCCAAGGGGCCTTAATCCGGCGCGCCCCCCTTCTTGGCTACAAACCGGCGCGCCCATTTGTTTGTTGTTAATCCGGCGTGCACAACACCGCACCGGTTTAACTCAAATGCCATCCGCTCCATACTCTGATACTCTGTTCTCCTGTCGGCTTCGGACATAGACTCGAAAGGGCATAGCATTCAATGCTATCAAGCCATGTCTCCACCTCTGTTCGACAGCGCAGTGGCATCAACGGCGAAGGCATGGATCCACGGTGGAGAAGCAGCAGAAGATCTCCCGGCAAACCCGCAAATGTCCTGTCCTCGAACAAACGACAACGTATGGCATGAATCAACGGATGCCGGCGTAACCTGTCAATCCTGCTCATCTGACAGATGAAGTAAGTGGCGGGAGTTGCTTCCGTCTGAGGAAAGAAAGGGAAGCCGGCTATATATACTCTGCATGTTCGACGAGAGAAGAGAGAGTGTGGGCTATTGAAGAGGAGGACTGGGAGATTCTGGCTTCCTCCAGCAGAAGAAGAAGAAGAGCTTTGTTCCCTGGCGCCTAAAGGTGAAGAAAAAGAGAGAGGGTGTGAGAGAGGAGGAGTCCAGCTGGGGAAGGGGCTTGGGTCTTTGCTCTCTTCCCCTTACTGTATCTCTTCCCTTTAAATTTTTGATCTCCCGTATTACGGTGTAATCCCCCTTGTTCTTGTATTTTGGTTTTCCCCTTTTCAGTGGATGAATAAAAAGAGAGTCTTTTGGCAAGCACATATGTTTTATTTAGCTACTGCTTTCCCTCTTCTCTCCGTCTTCTACTCACCTAAGGTGATTCAAAGTCTGCTCCTCTATAGCATGGTCTTTGAAGTAACCGTATGAGGGTAAACATTCATGGCCACCCCATGGTGAACATCTGCCCCGTCGGAGCTCTCACACAGCTACAACTCATGAACTGTTAGAACCCCTCGAAGGCTAGTCCTCGGGGCTTCTGCGTTCGCCTATGGGACACCGGACTGCCGTTAGGCCACTCCGAATATTGGGGGTCGTCTCGGAGTATTCCGTTTGACGATCCCCCATTCGCCCCAGCAAACCTTAGTCCGGGGGAGGTGCTGCCCAATTTTTGTCAGGGGCATGAACAACAAGAACGAACTGAGTTCCTTCATAACATGAATTGAGCTTTGGAGTTTCTAAACCCCTTTGAACAAACCATCTAAACTTTGATCCTAATAGATAAACAAAACACTTTGAAACCTTCCAATCCGCCTATTTTTGCCAAATAAATAAACAACTTAACCACCTGTTAGCCTGCAAGCCTTTGAAAAGCATAAAATAGCGTAATCCGACGCACTCCTGATCTGGCGCTCACTTATCCGGCGCAGTACCCCCCCACACTGCTTTATCCCCACACTCATAAACCATTTTGCCACCTTTGGCTCCAAACCGACACGCCCCCTGCGCGCCGGATTGAACCTTCTAACTAAAACACCTCCCTACCTCTCACTCACATCCGAAACCGGCGCTCCCCTCTCTTTGCACCAAAACCGGCGCGCCCCGTTCTTTACACCGAAATCGGCACGCCCCTCTCTTTGCACCAAAACCGGCGCGCCCCTCTCTTTGCACCAAAACTGGCATGCCCCTTGTTCCACCTAAACCGGCGCGCCCCTTGTTCCACCTAAACTGGCGCGCCCCTCCTTGTGGCTAAACCGACGCGCCCCTTGTTCCACCTAAACCGGCGTGCCCCTCCTTGTGGCTAAACCGACGCGCCCCTTGTTCCACCTAAATCGGCGCGCCCCTCCTTGTGGCTAAACCAACTCTCCCTCTGTTCCACCTAAATCGGCGTGCCTCCCAAAAAAATGAAATATATATAATTAAACAAACGAAGAGAGGAATACGAAGCTAATAACTAATATCGCCCCTGTTATAATCTAAATTTTCTTCCGGGGGCTCCGTCCCCAGAGACACCCGCAAGGGGCGCTGCCCCCTTCACCCCGGCGACCTAACCGGACAGGTCGAACCCCACGACCTGACCGCACAGGTTGATCCGCGTACGAGGGCGCACGTTGGCAAGTTCGGGCTTCGTTTAACGATTCGCTTATCCGGACTGTTCGTGAAGAGAGAAGCAACGACGCTCCATGGTATCAGATGTGGACCTCGGAATTCCCGACATGGCCATAGTCTGAAACCGTCTCGGGCCAATAGCCTATCAACTTGACCCACTTTTATCGGGACCCAGTCCCGCAATCCCATTAAACGTGCCGTACTCGTGGCAGACATTTATACGGTTTATCATCATCTCCGATGCATCAAATGCGGACTCTCGTCCGAACAATGAATGGTCCGTTAGTGACCGACATATACACCGGGATTTAATTTCGTATTTGCATTGAACTTACCGTACTCATGGCAGACATTTGTATGGGTTTATTTTCATTTACGTCGTGCCTTCAATACTGATCTTTTTCCGAACATAAAGCGGTCCATGAACGACCAACAAAATCTGAATGGAACGAGACGGCTCTTGTCTTCCCTGAACCCTACGTGTGGGAATATCAATAAGACCTTCGTGAGTCACGTTTGGACCTCGGGTTCTCCCCAACCATGGTCATTGCCTGACCCACATCCTAGGCCTATAGCCAGCTATCTCTGTACACATCTTTGTTTTGGAATCTAGTCCCGGGACACTTTCCCGCTGCCGTTCGGCACCGGAAATATTAACGATGCCCACGCAAGCCTCGTTTGGACGGCGGGAGGCGCCCCCGGAATGGTCCTGACTCAATCTCACACCGGGGCAATACACTTGCTAATTCTCGACCACTCTCACCGGGATTCAACTGAATGTCTCCTATCCCATCGAACAATAAATTTGCTGTACCCCGACATACATATGCTCCGATTTCTCCGTGATGAACATGATTTTCCGAAGCCGAACGCTCGTCCGAATATCAAAATGGTCCCTTGAGTGACCGACATATTTCGAATGCTTGGTTCCCTAGGCATAGGGATTTTCGACTGATCCGAGACCGCTATCGGCTTGTTTCTCTCGATATACTTTCCTGGCTATGAGGCCCTGATTCTCGGCGATTAATCAAGGGTGTTCCCCTCTCCGAGGGGATGTAAATGACGCCGTGACATTTACGGCGCTGCGGGTTTTGGTCCCGACACGAACTACACAATCGTCTGATTAGTCAGATCGAGCGCACAATAAATCATCACCTTGGTGACTGGCACGCCCACACACTTAATAAACCAATAAAAGAATAAAACCAAACTTATTTAAATAAATAAAAAGTGCATCCACAAGTCTGGCACGCCCAGTGGGACCGAACCACCCTTCATCTCTTCGTCTAGATTCGGGGCCTTATGGCCTCCTAATAAACGATGTTTGCCTGCTTTTATGAACTGCATGTGTTATCTTCGCTAGCCCTATGCGGAGAAAAGTCGGACTAGGTGCAATTATCTTTGTGGCCTCGAGAACGCTACTCCGAGGCATATGCAGCTTCCAGGAATCATGAAGGCCGCTAAAATAAAAGAGAAGAGGAAAAGAGGAGAGGGAGGGGAAATGAAATCCCCTTTTCGCCAAAAAAAAGGAAAAGAAGAAAAGAAGAAAGAAGAAAGGAACAAAAAGGGAAGAGAAAGAATCGACAAGAGAGGGTTGTACGACCATATCCATCGAGACCCATGCTGAACAAAGATTACCACTATGGGAGTGATGCAGTGGAGCGAACCACTCATCCCTTCCCTAAGGGGGTGAGCGCTCTCCTGTACGCCTACCTTGGTCTATTACAAAAAAGAAGAGAAGAAAAGAAAGGACAAAAATCAGCAGGCATTGCCGAGCAAAAGAACAAGAAGAAGGCCGGCGTCCTGCCCGACTCTAAGAGGGTCCAAGTCTGTGGTGCAATGCCCTGGTCTGTTCCACCTTCCTGCTGCCTCTATCCGGCATAAGATGGCCCCTTGATTGGCTCTTAGAAGATCCGGCAAGCCGCAACTCTAGCTTGACGAACTCCTCCCCGTTGTAGGGAATGCTTTATAGCAATGAGGCCGAGCACGGCCACGAATCTAGAAGAGAGCATTCATCCACCCCGCCATAGGGGTGTGAGAAACAAAAGAATACACCCCGACTTAGGGGCATTTGAAGAAGTAACATACCCCACCACGGGGGCATAAAGGCCGCAAAGAATGGACCCCAGCTTACGGGGATCTGAAAAAGAAACGTACACCCCACCTTGGGGGGCATCAAAGCAGCAATACACCCCACCTTGGGGGGCATCAAAGCAGCAATACACCCCACCTTGGGTGCACAAGAAGCAAACATCCCCCAGTGTGTCGAGGTAGAAAAAGAAGAATCCACCCCGCTCTGGGGCATAAGAAGTAAAAGATACACCCCGCTTAGGGGGTACATGAAGAGAATGCACCCTAACTTGGGGGCACGTGAGAAGAATCTACCTCGACTTGGGGGCATAAGAAGAAAGAGAGTTACACCCGGCCCGGGGGCACATGAAGAGAATCCACCCCGACTCGGGGGCACATAAAGCAAAAGTTACACCCTGACCTTGAGGCATTTGAAGAAGATACTACACCTGCTCCGGGGATATATGAAAAGAAAAACACCCTGCCTTGAGGGGTAGAAGAAGCAGAATACACTCCGCCCGGGGTGCACAAGAAGCAAAGCACACCCCGACTCAGGGGACATATGAGACAAAGAATACACCCCGGTTTAGGGGTATTTGAGAGAGAAATATACCCCGATATGGGGGCATACGAAGCAAAGTACACCCCGGCTTAGGGGAATACAAAGAGAAATATACCCCACCTAGGGTAGAAGAAGCAGAAGAATATACCCCAGGTTAGGGGCATTCGAAGAAGAACTACACCCTGCCATGGGGGCATGAGAAGCAAGAAATGTACCGCGCCATGGGGAGCATAAGAAGCATAAGTTACACTCCATCTGGGGGTATAGAAGCCATAAAAGATACACCCCGCTCAAGGGAACATGAAGAGAATCCACCCCGACTCGGGAGCACATAAGGCAAAAGTTACACCCCGACTTCAGGGGGCACGTGAAAAGAATCTACCCCGACCTAGGGGCATAGGAAGAAACAGAGTTGCACCCTGGCTCAGGGGTATTCGAGGAAGAAATATACCCCGACTCGAGGACACATGAAGCATGCATCCACCCTGCCATGGGGGCATAAGAAGCAAAGGCCATACCCCGCCATGGGGAATACGAAACACGAACTCACCCCGGCCTAGGGGACACATGAAGAAGGAAACACACGCCTTGCCTTGGGTGCACAAAAAGAGAAACACACCTCGGCCTGGGGGCATAAAAAAAAAACAACACACTCCGCCCGGGGTGCACAAGAAGCAAATACACCCTGCCATGGGGGCACAGAAGTAAAGAAGCAGAATCCACCCCGCCCGGGGGCATAGAAGCCATAAAAGAATACACCTCGGCCTAGGGGTACTTGAAGAAGAAATACACCCCGCCCGGTGGCATCGAAGCCATAAAAGAATACACCCCCGCTCTAGGGGCATTTGAAGAAGAAACATACACCCCGCTTGGGGGCATGGAAGCCATGAAGATTTCACCCCGGCTTTGGGGTATCCAAAAAAATCTGCCCCGGTCTAGGGGCATATGAGACAAAGCTACACCCCGCCATGAGGGCATGAGGAGCAAAGACTCCACCCCGACCTAGGGGCGTAAAGAGTGAAAGAATACACCCTAGCTTAGGGGCTTTTGAAGAAGCAACAAAATCTACCCTCTCCCAAGGGGCATAAAGAAGCGAAACACACCCTGACATTGGGGCATAAGAAGCAAAAGAATACACCCCGCCTGGGGGCACAAAAGCTATAAAGAATACACCCCTCGCGGGGGAACGTGAAAAGAAATATACCCCGTCACGGGGGGCATTGAAGCGAAAAAGAATACACCCCCGCCTGGGGGCACAAAAGTAAAGAGGCCTACCCCCCGACCTAGGGGGCAGATGAAGAAAAGCTACACTCCAACCTGGGGGCACATTAAGAGAAATACACACCAGTCCGGGGGCATCAATGAATAAGGAAGAGCAGAACAAAAAGAATAGTCATGAGGTGGGCATGGTCTTTGCACCCGCCTCTTCATAGTAAATAGAAGAGCAGAAAAGAAAGAACAGCCATCAGGCAGGCGTGGTTTCTCCACTTGCCTCTCCATACAAAAGAAGAAGAGAAGAGAAGAAAGTGAGCCTTGAGGCAGACGTGGTCTTTTACCCTCTACCTCCAACCATCCAACAAATAGACTTCTCATGGGATCGGTTTCACGACCTTTCGTCTAAGCCGATAAACCTTTCACCAACGGGGCATTAAACCGACAAAACCTTCCGCCGACGGGGCGTTAAAACTGACTAAATCTTCCACCGACGGGGCGTTAAACTGACTAAACCTTCTGCCGACGGGGCATTAAACTGACAAAACCTTCCACCGACGGGGCATTAAACCGACCAGATACTCAATCATCGGCCCCTGAGCCGACAACTACTCCATTATCGACCTTCGGGCTGACAGCTATCCAATTATCGGCTCCTAGCCGACAGCTATTCACTTAACGGCCTCTCGGTCGATAGCTATTCATTTATCGACCTCCGGGTCGACACCTATCCAATCATCCATTGGCTTTAAGCTAACAACTTTCCAATCATCGGCCTCTGAGCTGACAGCTCTTTAATCATCGGCGTTTGAGCCGACAGCTCTTTAATCATCGGCGTTTGAGCCGACAGCTCTTTAATCATCGGCATTTGAGCCGACAACTTCTTAATTATCTGTATTTAAAGCCGACAACTTCTTAATTATCAGCTTTCGGGCTGACAACTCCTCAACCATTGGTGCCCAGGTCGATAGCTGTTCAAAGATGTTCAAAAAAAAAGAATAAACAAATAAACAAAATTATCGACGGCGAGCCATCGAACTTTCCAATCATCGGCCTCTGAGCCGACAGCTCTTTAATCATCGGCGTTTGAGCCGACAGCTTCTTAATTATCGGTATTTAAAGCCGACAGCTCTCTAACCATCGGTGTTAAGCCGACAACAATCCATCCATTTGCACTTAAGCCAACAACATCTCATCATTGGCATCCGAGCCAATTGTAATTAACAAGGCACTCAACCACTGGCATTCATGCCAGCATATGCTTACAGATATTCAAACCAAAAAAAAGAAAAAAAAGAAAGATCACAAAACTAAAAGAAGGAAAGAATAAAAATTAAAAAAATAATAATAATAATAAACAAACAACAAAAGAAAGAAGAAAACAAAAAAATAACAACAAAAAATGACAGACGAAACAAAAAAACACAACAATAAATGTTGCATGAGTTGAACTTTGAATGCGTGGTCGCCTTGCTTACATGATTGTTTATATTATATTTAATAGACCTCCTTTGGACCTCCTAGGACCGCATCTCCTTGAATAAATAATGCCGCCCCGATCATAGACTTGCGTGCGCCATGGCATATGCTAAGGAAGAAAAGCCCATCGTGGCGAGTACATACGTCGAGAGGAAGAGTCATGGCTATGCCGTTAGCGTAACTCACAAAATATACTCGAAATAATGTTCCCACACTTTACGCACAATGTGATCAACGGTTTCTAGCTGTAGGGATCACGGAATTTCTTCCCAGCACTCTGTGGATGTTTGAATTTCGTATGCTCGCATGAACAGTAATCGTGAGGAAAAAGCTGCCTACCTCCTTAAGAAAAAATTTGTGTAAAAAAAATGATGAAGAAATAAAATGTGGATCCAAGTAGCTGGGAATCCCCACTGAAACAAATGAGGAGACTCGCGCGAAAATGGTGAAGTGAATTACGGCCAAGGATGAATCCTAGTAGCCGGGAATCCCCACTGAAACAAATGAGGAAACTTGCGCCGAACGGTGAAGTCTGAAAGTCAGAATAAATAAAGGGGGCTGTGCGAAGCTACCGAAAGTCGAAAGCCTGAAATGTACACGTAGGCACTAGAGTGATCCTCGAGTGTTGCTTAGAAAACCTGCATATCCCTATGTTTCGGGGCCATGGCTCACATGCCTGCACTCTCACACCACGGAACATTTGTTTTGGGTGGAAACCATGATTTAAACTATATGCAGAGACGATGCAATGCCTTTTCGGCGAATGCACAACTCTTTTAGTTGTGACTCGTGAGCCGCATGTGTTCTGTGAATTCGGGGCTTCATCCCTACCTCACCCTCGATATAGGGGATATACTATGTATCTATTTGATGATTGATGTTGACGGATGCTTGCATGCTCAAAAACACAAAGAAACAAATAAATGGACAAAAACACAAACAAAAAGAAACAAGCAGACAAACAAAAAAAAGAAGAAGAAGAAACAAACAAACAAACAAACAAATAAACAAATAACAAATAAAAAAAGAAGAACAAACAAACAACAAAAGAGAAACAAACAAACAAACAAACAAATAAATAAATAAATAACAAACAAAAAAAGAATAACAAACAAACAACAAAAGTGAAATAAACAAACAAACAACAAACAAAAAAAAAGAAGAAGAAATAAACAAACAAACAGACGAGCAGACAAATAGAAAGAAACAAAATAAAACGAACGAACAAATAAATAAATGAACAAACAACAAACACAAACAAAATAAACAAACAAACAAAAAAACAAACAAATAATAAACGCAAACAAAAAAGAAACAAACAAAAAGAAACAAACAAAGAGAACAAACAAACAACAAACAAGAAAGGAACAAACAAAAAACAATCTCATTATCGGCTTCTATGCCGACAGCTATCTCAATATCGGCGTCCATGCCGACAGCTATCCCAATATCGGCTTCCATGCCGACAGCTATCTCAAAATCGGCTTCCGTGTCGACATCTATCTCAATATCGACTTCTGTGCCAGCAATTATCTCATTATCGGCATCTATGCCGACAGCTATCTTAATATCGGCTTCCATGCCGACAGCTATCCCATCATCGACTTCCATGCCGACATCTATCCAATTATTGGCTTCCGTGCCAACAGCTTTCCGACCTTCGGCTCCTAAGCCGACAACTATCTCATAATCGGCTTCCACGTCGACAGCTATCCGAAGTTGTTCAAAAAAAAAGAGAAGAGAAGAAGAAAAAAAAAAGAAACAGGAAAAAGAAGAAAAAATAAGAGAGAAAGATAAGAGAACAAAAGATGGAAGAAAACTATCAAGGTTATCAGGGGACGCTGCTTCAACTAGTCCCACCAACGCACAAAAACTAGTGGCCCGGACCTTTCGTCTGGTTCCATGAACAAAAAGACCCTTGCTTTGGCACTAACCCCGTGTCAATGAATAAATCACGTCGGTCTCCGACACCCTGTCGGCATCGATGAACAAACCAGTGGCCCGGACCTTTCATCTGGTTCCATGAACAAAAAGACCCTTGCTTTGGCACTAACCCCGTGTCAATGAATAAACCCTGTCGGTCTCCGACACCCTGTCGGCATCGATGAACAAACCAGTGGCCTGGACCTTTCGTCTGGTTCCATGAACAAAAAGACCCTTGCTTTGGCACTAACCCCGTGTCAATGAATAAACCACGTCGGTCTCTGACACCCTGTCGGCATCGATGAACAAACCAGTGGCCCGGACCATTCGTCTGGTTCCATGAACAAAAAGACCCTTGCTTTGGCACTAACCCCGTGTCAATGAATAAACCACGTCAGTCTCCGACACCCTATCGGCATCGATGAACAAACTTGTGGCCCGGACCTTTCGTCTGGTTCCATGAACAAAAAGACCCTTGCTTTGGCACTAACCCCGTGTCAATGAATAAACCACGTCAGTTTCTGACATCCTGTCGGCATCGATGAACAAACCTGTGGCCCGGACCTTTCATCTGGTTCAATGAACAAAAAGACTCTTGCTTTGGCACTAACCCTGCGTCAATGAATAAACCACCTCAGTATTACAATTCCCTGTCCCACCGATGAACAAACCCGTGGCCCGGACCTTCCGTCCGGGTCGATGATCAAAAAGAACCTCCTTGCTTGGCTCGGACCTTCCGTCCAAGTCCATGAACAAAAAAAGAGCCTCCTTGCTTAGCTTAGACGTTCCGTCCGAGTCCATGAACACAAAGAAACCCCTCCATGCTTGGCTCGGACCTTCCGTCCCAGTCCATTAACCAAAAAATGCATCCCCTTTGCTTGGCTCGGACCTTCCGTCCGAGCTGATGAATGAACAACTTTTCTAAACCCAGCACGAGTCACCAACTCCCCCTTGGGATCGACCTCGTCTAAGTCATTTTGGGACTTTTGCCTGGGACGACGCATAAGCCCTTCCTTCCTGCTTCGGCATTCCCCCATGCCGATGACTAAAGCCCCACCCTGACATATCGGTCTACGTGCATATGCGGTGAAGCGATCCCATCAACCCTTCGCTGAAGGAGTGAGCGCTTTCCCGTGAATTCGCACCGGGCTAGCATCCCACTGGCTCGGAAGAACATATATCCTATCGAAGAACTCTACACTCATGGGCCCCGCGCACTCGTCCCTCGCTTGCGCCACCCGCGAGTGGGGGGCATTTGTGGACGTCAAAAAAATGATGATGATGATCATACGACACTCACGTCTATGCACCCAAGAGCAAGACGGAGACGGAAAGGCCGAATAAATGCCATACCTCCTCCAAGCAGGATGAATATATACTCGGTGCTCCGCCACCCAACGAGAAGCCCCTCGGGCAGAAGAGACGGCCCCGGCTCCCCAGTCCGCATTGCCGAAGGCCGAATCAGAAGAAACTTGGGAATTCGAACACATGTTCGGCATGCGTCAAAAATTAATCAAAGTCCTGACTCAGGGTTTGGAGGCTTCAAATCAAGCACCTCGGAGGCGGTTCATTACAACTGAAGCAGCACAGGAAGGCAAGCATCCGCCTGAATCACCACTAAGCTGGGAGGAAGCCCTTCGACGCTTAAACCGGCGCGCCCGTCCAAGGAGCCTTAAACTGGCGCCCCCCTCCCCCCAAGGGGCCTTAATCCGTTGCGCCCCCCTTCTTGGTTGAAAACAGGCGCGCCCATTTGTATGTTGTTAATCCGACGCACACAACACCGCGCCGGTTTAACTCAAATACCATCCCCTCCATACTCCGATATTCTGTTGTCATGTCGGCTTCGGACGTAGACTCGAAAGGGCATAGCATTCAATGCTATCAAGACATGTCTCCGCCTCCGTTCGACAGCGCAGTGGCATCAACGGTGAAGGCATGGATCCACGATGGAGAAGCAACAGAAGATCTCCTGGCAAACCCGCAAATGTCCTGTCCTTGGATGAACAACAACGTACGGCATGAATCACCGGATGCCAGCGTAACCTGTCAATCCTGCTCGTCTGACAGATGAAGTAAGTGGCCGGAGTTGCTTCCATCTAAGCAAAGAAAGGGTTGTCGGCTATATATACTCTGCATGTTCGACGAGAGAAGAGAGAGTGTGGGCTATTGAAGAGGAGGACTGGGAGATTCTGGAGGAACTTTGGTTTCCTCCAGTAGAAGAAGAAAAAGAGCTTCGTTCCCTGGCGCCTAAAGGTGAAGAAAAAGAGAGAGGGTGTGAGAGAGGAGGAGTCCAGCTGGGGAAGGGGCTTGGGTCTTCGCTCTCTTCCCCCTACTGTATCTCTTCCCTTTCAATTTTTGATCTCTCGTATCACGGTGTAATCCCCCTTGTTCTTGTATTTTGGTTTTCCCCCTTTCGGCGGATGAATAAAAAGAGAGTCTTTTGGCAAGCACGACTGCTTTGTTTAGTTACTGCTTTCTCTCTTCTCTCCATCTTCTACTCACCTATGGTGATTCAAAGCCTGCTCGTCTATAGCATGGTCTTTGAAGTAACCGTATAAGGGTGAACATTCATGGCCACCCCATGGCGAACATCTGCCCCGTCGAAGCTCTCACACAGCTACAACCCATGAACTGTTAGAACCCCTTGAAGGCTAGTCCTCGGGGCTTCTGCGTTCGCTTACGGGACATCGGACTGCCGTTAGGCCACTATGAATATTGGGGGTCATCTCGGAGTATTTCGTTTGACGATCCCCCATTTGCCCCAGCAAACCTCAGTCCGGGGGAGGTGCTGCCCAGTTTTTGTCAGGGGCATGAACAACAAGAACGAACTGAGTTCTTTCAGAACATGAACTGAGCTTTAGAGTTTCTAAACCCCTTTGAACAAACCATCTAAGCTTTGATCCTAATAGACAAACAAAACACTTTGAAACCTTCCAATCCGCCTATTTTTGCTAAGTAAACAAACAACATAACCATCTATTAGCCTACAAGCCTTTGAAAAGCATAAAATAGCCTAATCCGGTGCGATCCTAATCCAACACGCACTCATCCGGTGTGGTACCCCCCCGCTCCGCTTTAGCCCCACACTCATAAACCATTTTGCCACCTTTGGCTCCAAACCAGCGCGCCCCCTGCGCGCCGGATTGAACCTTCTCACCAAAACACCTCCCCACCTCTCACTCACATCCGAAACCGGCGCGCCCCTCTCTTTGCACCAAAACCGGCGCACCCCGTTCTTTGCACCGAAACTGGCGCCCCCCCTCCTTGTGGCTAAACCGGCGCGCCCCTTGTTCCACCTAAATCGACGCGCCTGTCCTTGTGGCTAAACCGATGCACCCTCTGTTCCACCTAAACAGGCGTGCCTCCCAAAAAAATGAAATATATATAATTAAACAAACGAAGAGAGGAATACGAAGCCAATAATTAACATCACCCCTGTTATAATCTAAATTTTCTTTCGGGGGCTCCGTCCCCAGAGACCCCCGTAAGGGGCGCTGCCCCCTTGACCCCCACGACCTGACTGGGCAGGTCGAACCCCGTGACTTGACCGCACAGGTCGATCCGCGTACGAGGGCGCACGTTGGCAAGTTTGGGCTTCGTTTAACGATTCGCTTATCCGGACTATGCGTGAAGAGAGAAGCAACGACGCCCCATGGTATCAGATGTGGACCTCGGAATCCCCGACATGGCCATAGTCTGAAACCGTCTCGGGCCAATAGTCTATCAACTTGACCCACTTTTATCGGGACCCAGTCCCGCAATCCCATTAAACGTGCCGTACTCGTGGCAGACATTCGTACGGTTTATCGTCATCTCCGATGCTTCAAATGCGGACTCTCGTCCGAACAATGAATGGTCTGTTAGTGACCGACATATACACCGGGATTTAATCTCGTATTTGCATTAAACTTGCCGTACTCATGGCAGACATTTGTATGGGTTTATTTCTGTTTACGCCGTTGCCTTCAATACGGATCTTTTTTCGAACATAAAGTGGTCCATGAATGACCAACAAAATCTGAATGGAACGAGACGGCTCTTGTCTCCCCGAAACCTACGTGTGGGAATATCAATAAGACCTTCGTGAGTCACGTTTGGACCTAGGGTTCGCCCCAACCATGGTCATTACTGGACCCACATCCTAGGCCTATAGCCAGCTATCTCTGTACACGTCTTTGTTTTGGAATCTAGTCCCGGGACACTTTCTCGCTGCCGTTCGGCAACGGAAATATTAACGATGCCCACGCAAGCCTCGTTTGGACCGCGGGAGGCGCCCCCGGAATGGTCCTGACTCGATCTCGCACCGGGCCAATACACTCGCTGATTCCCGACCACTCTAACCGGAATTCAACCGAATGTCTCCCATCCCTTCGAACAATAAATTTGTCGTACCCCGGCATACATATGCTACGGTTTCCCCGTGACGAACATGATTTTCCGAAGCCGGACGCTCGTTCGAATATCAAAATGGTCCCTTGAGTGACCGACATATTTCAAATGCTTGCTTCCCTAGACATCGGGCTTTTCGACTGATCTGAGACTGCTATCAGCTTGTTTCTCTCAATATAGTGGTGCGGACAGCCGAGCAGTTGATCGGCACGACACACCGAGCCACCGGTACCGCACACGGAGCACGACACGAGCCACCTCAGCGTCCATCTGGCTCGGAGACAGCCTGGAGACTCCGCCTTGAGCCTCCCCATTTATTATATTTAGCTAGACTTTATATGTGTGTAATTTGTATTTATTTCGTTGCATTCGGTTTGCCATTTTGAGTGTAATAGGGACTTACGAGCATTTCGGACCCCGTGGGCCCCACGGCCCCCCCGGGCCCCACCACATTGGGCCACCTCAGCCTAGGGTCCCACGTGGGGTCAGTCAACATGCCACATGGGGCATCTAGAAGTTTGAATGGTCAATTGTCCACATGGGGGACAAGGGACCAAAATAGTCAACATTTCTAACCAACACCCACCTACCATGTCAAGCTTGTTCCCCCCTAGTCAATAGGCTGTCCCCCCCTTATTTTTTTAATTGTATTTTTGTGGAATGGTCACAAGCCATCCTAGCCCTCCATATCACACCCCTAGATCCAACGGTGGAGGATGGATTAGATGGGTGACCTATATATGCTTGTAATTTTCAATTTTGATGAATTAATGCCATTTGAAAGTTGGAAAAAAATCTCTTGAGCAGGCCTAGGCCGCCCCCTTCCTCTCTCCCTCTCCCCCTTGCACCTGTGAAGGCTGCCTCTTGGTGGTGTGACTCCACCCTATCAGTTCCGGTCGCCGCCGCCGCCGCCACGAGCCGCCATCGCCACCGCCGGAGTTCTGTCCGCGCAGTATCACAGCAGCTTCTACGAAATTTCAGTCTCAGCCATGGTCTCAGATCAAGCTGGGAATTTTACTGGATGTTGCAGAGGTGTCCAGCACATCCTCATAATTTGGGTTGGTCATAAAGATCTCATTTGGTATTTTTTTATTTTCGTCCAATCCCAGTTTCCAGATCTGTCTCCTGTCTGTTTCCATTTCCACCCGCCCGGAGTTTTAAGTCTTAGGTCCACTTTTTGATTTTTGTTAGTTCGTCCAATTTTACTGGGCATTCTGTCCGCTATCCCCTCTATCCCCAAATTTTCTTGAATTTTTGTGAGTCCATATTATATTTTATAAAAATCGAGTTCTTCCCTAGCTACAGTACTTTCTGCCAGTTCCCAGATCTGACCACCAGACACTCTAAAATTCCTATCAAATCACCACCACCTCGGAATCCAATTCCAAAAATTGTCCCAGCTTCGTGGTTTAAATATCTATCACCTCAAAGAAGAGCTTGATATCTGAATCCCATTGTAAGTAGGCGGTCAACGGCCGTTTACAGGGACCTAAGGTGCTGATCTGAGAGTTCTAGAACTGTGTAACAAAGAATTGAAAATTAGTTAAGGTCCAGGTCCGCAGAGGTTCAGAAGATTCCACTGGCCCTAGGTTGGAGGATTTTGAGTCCTCTTTCCAACGGCGCTGGTCTCGTCGCATTCCGGCGACGGGGCCGACCGCAGCGGCTGTTTTCGCCGGAGCGCGCGCAGGGAAAACAGAACTGAAATTCGTGGGCAGCCATTCC
The DNA here is from genome assembly GCA_022559845.1 of Amorphophallus konjac. Classification (NCBI taxonomy): domain Eukaryota; kingdom Viridiplantae; phylum Streptophyta; class Magnoliopsida; order Alismatales; family Araceae; genus Amorphophallus; species Amorphophallus konjac. Next base: position 371,492,319 of record CM040121.1, read on the forward strand.
ACAACTTGAAGATCGGACCCGACCGGCCACCAATCGGTGTCTCCGGCTGACCGCCGTCCGTGGAGGCGCGCCACCAGGGGTCTCCATCATAGTGGGACCCACCTCCGCAGATCCGGAGGACAGCGCCATCCGTGGGCCCCACGGGCCCGCAGAACCCGCCTTTCGGGAAGCACGAAAACGCGGAGTTCGGCGCGTCGAGTCGACATCAAGATGCTGCCTGTCAACCTGATTTGGGTGATCCCCGGGGCCCACATGTGACCTTTTACCTCCCTGCGTGGAGTGGGTCGAATCCTTTTGTACTGCTGTGAATTATGTTAACCGGGGGTCCGTAAGTCAGCCGGGGTGTCTTCGCCACGCCAGGTGCGTGGAGGTAAAGGTCTTAACTTCTTGGCGTTACATTGCTTAGCTAGTATACGGTCTTAGGCCGCTGCCGAGAGTGTAGGTTCCTAGCCCGTGTGTCCATGTCACCGCTGTGAGCGTGAGAGTGACCCGTCCCGCGACTCGATCCGAGTCCGGAAGTGAGTCTGACTACCTTGAACTCTGCCGGTTCCTTAACCGCGCACGATCCACGCTTTCCCTCGCATGGGACGCCGAGTGAGCTTGTACTTCTGTTAGCGACGTTTTGCCACTAGGAGCTCGTAGTGTCGGGCTTAGTGTCTCCCTGGTGTGTATTGTTGGTCGCATCTTCATGTAGAGTCCGAGGGTGGCACTGTATAGTGTCGTCTCCCGTGTCCGTCCCGCATCAGTTTGGTATCAGAGCAGGTCGAGTCTAGGGTAGTCGTTGCATATGTCTTGCATAGTCTAAGTCGAGTCTAGGATCATCATCATTTCAAAACAACAAAAAAAAGGGTGTTTTCAAATTGCATTTACACCCTTTATTCGGTATCTTAAAAGGTGTTGTCCGAACGTTAGGCTATGCCTACCGGGAGGTCGCACACTTGCGGGAGTGATCTTCGGATCGATTAACTCCGCCCCGTACCGGATATTGGTTTAGGTCTAAGTGCATTGTCTAGTGTGTGTTTGCATTAGTCGTTTTGTCTTGTCTCTTGTCATCATGCCCATCTTGTAGTTCCGAGTTTCTCATGGAGTCCCAATCACTCGGGCAATATGGCCGTTGGTCTACCCATGGGCTGGGCAACCATCCTCTCCCCTTCCGTAGGCCGGAAGCCTCGGATTTTTATGGCTCTAATGACCCGGGCGACTACCTCAATTGGGAGGCCACCATGGACAAATATTTTGAATGCTACACCATGTCCGATGCCATGCAAGTTAGTTTTGCCCGAGAGAGGCTTGTCCACAAAGCCGCCTGGAAATGGGAGAGCATTGAGCGCATGAGAGAGGTTAGGAGGCAAAGGCCCATCGAGTCGTGGCATGAGATGAAGGACGAACTTAGGAAGGTCTACCTACCCGGCCCGGTCACCTCCAACCGACCCCACCCAATCACATCAACCCAAGTGGGCCATAATCGGAGGCAACGCGCCACGCATGTAGAAGAGCCTAGGTCCACGACTAAGCCGACTTCATATGGGGGAGTCCATCACATCGCTCCTACTCCAAACCCCACCATTGCCGAACTCTTCCAAATCATTTTGGATAAGGTGGATAGGAAGTGTGATTATATTGAGTCCCTGCTTCCCCCTTGCCTACCTCCTAGCCGAGATAGAACCAAGCATGACCCTAAGGAGGTAGCAACCGGTAGTCCCAATCCAGTGTCATCTAGAGTGCCATCCCGAGGTCCTCTCCCCATCTTGGTGGATCCTCTTCCCCCACCCATGAGAGCTCCATTGCCTACACCCCCTGTCCATCAGGAGGATAAGGGTAAGGACCCACTTATCAGGGAGCATGGTGGGTCACGACAGCAGTGTTATCGCTGCCAGGGGTTCGGCCACTATGCCGGACAGTGTCCCACTCGAACATCTCTAGCCCTAAGGGACAAAAAGGGTGGAGAAGCCCACCTCTCCGATATTTATTCTAAGCCACCTCAGCTCGAGCCACCCGTGTTTCTAACGCGTATGCTTTACATAGCCGAGCCACTACTTAGTTGGCTCAAGGATGGCTTGGTCCCACTTCCCTTCCCATCTATGGACCCTATCCTACCTCTGGTGCCAATCAATTCATTTCACACCACTTTCCGGTCTAGTCACTACGTGGATACATTGGATGACCTTCTTAAAGGGTTAGACCGGCAATTGATATTTACGCACTTGTTGGCTCCAGGCTTCGACCAACCCACAGGTCGTAGTTTCACACATCCCGCTTTACGGTCCATCACCTCCGTGTACACCGTGGGTCATGTTACCACGGAGGTTCTTCTACTCCTCCCTATGCCGGCCGAGCCCGACTTCATTCCCATATGCCCAAGGGAGGAATCTTACTTTCTACCTATGACTGCCGTCCCACCTCTCATAATGAATGAAGGTGATCATTTACACCTCCTAGATTTTCAAATGTGGGACAATGATTTGTGGAAGCCTAGTCTGAGGGGTCATACCTTCTTTGATCCCTTCGACCCATTCTCTTGTGGACCCCGTGACCCACCATATTTACTCCACCTTTTCGAGCAAGTCCACCATCATACCCCTACCGTCTCATCTCCCTTCATGGATGAAGGAGACCAACAACACCTTCTAGACTTCCACACATGGGATCTTGAGATGAGGGAATCCATATCGAGGGGTCACACATTCTTTGATCCCTTCGATCCCTTTCTTAGTGGGCCCCTTGGTCCACAATCTCCATTCCACTTCTTTAGGGGAGGTCACCATTATACCCCTCCCCCATGGGCCGGACTATCGGCACCCACTGAGTCCGTTCACGGGCAAGAGACACCCGACCCTCCTATCCCACCCAAACCTCCCAAATCCAAAGGACCGTCTTATGGTTGTACCGACATTCGGTCACACTTAGGGTATGCATGGCACACATTCGGATGTCCTGGACCACCTTGCATATGATTGGGTCGGACTAACTGTAGGGTTGTTTAGGGTCGTGTGTGCATCTGTGTGTTTTTTTTCTTTTTGTTAGGCATGTTAGGAGTCTACATGACGACGTCCGTCGTCACAGTAAGGCTAGCAAAGCACGGTACAAGGAGTTAGCCGATGTCCATCGACACCACCGAGAGTTCCAAGAGGGTGAATATGTCATGATCAGGGTAAGACCTGAACGATTTCCCTCTGGAACCGTTAAGAAGTTGCAAGCTCGCGGAGTCGGTGCCTTTTGAGTGTTGAAACGCGTTGCATCCAATGCGTATGTTGTGGACCTGCCCGAGGAATATGGTATAAGCTCTACCTTCAATGTATCGGATCTTGTTGCATATAGGGACCCAGCGGTGATCCCTAGTGAGCCTTTTGAGCCATCTCCTCCCCTTGAGAGTGATCCCACACCTGAGTGTCCACTTCCACCTCCAGCCCCTTTTTCACGGCAGCGTGAGCATATAGATCGTATACTGGACGAGCAAGTGACAGTTACCAGGAGTGGATCTTACCCGCGCTACCTAGTGCGATGGAGAGGACGGCCCGCTACTGAGGACACATGGATCACACATGGCGAGTTGCAGCGGATTGATCCGGACCTTTTGGAGCGATACAGGAGCGATGCAGACCCTTACTCGACAGGGTCGAGTTTCTCCCACCCGGGGAGAATTGGTGCGGACACCCGAGCAGTTGATCGGCACGACACACCGAGCCACCGGTACCGCACACGGAGCATGACACGAGCCACCTCAGCGTCCATCTGGCTCGGAGACAGCCTGGAGACTCCGCCTTGAGCCTCCCCATTTATTATATTTAGCTAGACTTTATATGTGTGTAATTTGTATTTATTTCGTTGCATTCGGTTTGCCATTTTGAGTGTAATAAGGACTTACGAGCATTTCGGACCCCGTGGGCCCCACGGCCCCCCCGGGCCCCACCACATTGGGCCACCTCAGCCTAGGGTCCCACGTGGGGTCAGTCAACATGCCACATGAGGCATCTAGAAGTTTGAATGGTCAATTGTCCACATGGGGGACAAGGGACCAAAATAGTCAACATTTCCAACCAACACCCACCTACCATGTCAAGCTTGTTCCCCCCTAGTCAATAGGCTGTCCCCCCTTATTTTTTTAATTGTATTTTTATGGAATGGTCACAAGCCATCCTAACCCTCCATCTCACACCCCTAGATCCAACGGTGGAGGATGGATTAGATGGGTGACCTATATATGCTTGTAATTTTCAATTTTGATGAATTAATGCCATTTGAAAGTTGGAAAAAAATCTCTTGAGCAGGCCTAGGCCGCCCCCTTCCTCTCTCCCTCTCCCCCTTGCAGCTGTGAAGGCTACCTCTTGGTGGTGTGACTCCACCCTATCAGTTCCGGTCGCCGCCGCCGCCGCCACGAGCCGCCATCGCCACCGCCGGAGTTCTGTCCGCGCAGTACCACAGCAACTTCTACGAAATTTCAGTCTCAGCCACGGCCTCAGATCGAGCTGGGAATTTTACTGGATGTTCCAGAGGTGTCCAGTACATCCTCAGAATTTGGGTTGGTCATAAAGATCTCATTTGATATTTTTTTATTTTCGTCCAATCCCAGTTTCCAGATCTGTCTCCTGTCTGTTTCCATTTCCACCCGCCCGGAGTTTTAAGTCTTAGGTCCACTTTTTGATTTTTGTTAGTTCGTCCAATTTTACTGGGCATTCTGTCCACTATCCCCTCTATCCCCAAATTTTCTTGAATTTTTGTGAGTCCATATTATATTTTACAAAAATCGAGTTCTTCCCTAGCTACATTACTTTTTGCCAGTTCCCAGATCTGACCACTAGACACTCTAAAATTCCTATCAAATCCCCACCACCTCGGAATCCAATTCCAAAAATTGTCCCAGCTTCGTGGTTTAAATATCTATCACTTCGAAGAAGAGCTTGATATCTGAATCCCACTGTAAGTAGGCGGTCAATGGCCGTTTACAGGGAACTAAGGTGCTGATCTGAGAGTTCTAGAACTGTGTAACAGAGAATTGAAAATTAGTTAAGGTCCAGGTCCGCAGAGGTTCAGAAGGTTCCACTGGCCCTAGGTTGGAGGATTTTGAGTCCTCTTTCCAACGGCGCTGGTCTCGTCGCATTCCGGCGACGGGGCCGACCGCAGCGGCTGTTTTCGCCGGAGCGCGCGCAGGGAAAACAGAACTGAAATCCGTGGGCAGCCATTCCACAACTTGAAGATCGGACCCGACCGGCCACCAATCGGTGTCTCCGGCCGACCGCCGTCCGTGGAGGCGCACCACCAGGGGTCTCCATCATAGTGGGACCCACCTCCGCAGATCCGGAGGACAGCGCCATCCGTGGGCCCCACGGGCCCGCAGAACCCGCCGTTCGGGAAGCACGAAAACGCGGAGTTCGGCGCGTCGAGTCGACATCAAGATGCTGCCTGTCAACCTGATTTGCGTGATCCCCGGGGCCCACATGTGACCTTTTACCTCCCTGCGTGGAGTGGGTCGAATCCTTTTGTACTGCTGTGAATTATGTTAACCGGGGGTCCGTAAGTCAGCCGGGGTGTCTTCGCCACGCCGGGTGCGTGGAGGTAAAGGTCTTAACTTCTTGGCGTTACATTGCTTAGCTAGTATACGGTCTTAGGCCGCTGCCGAGAGTGTAGGTTCCTAGCCCGTGTTTCCATGTCACCGCTGTGAGCGTGAGAGTGACCCATCCCGCGACTCGATCCGAGTCCGGAAGTGAGTCTGACTACCTTGAACTCTGCCGGTTCCTTAACCGCGCACGATCCACGCTTTCCCTCGCATGGGACGCCGAGTGAGCTTGTACTTCTGTTAGCGACGTTTTGCCACTAGGAGCTCGTAGTGTCGGGCTTAGTGTCTCCCTGGTGTGTATTGTTGGTCGCGTCTTCATCTAGAGTCCGAGGGTGGCACTGTATAGTGTCGTCTCCCGTGTCCGTCCCGCATCATATAGTTTCCTGGCCATGAGGCCCTGATTCCCGGCGATTAATCAAGGGTGTTCCCCTCTCCGAGAGGATGTAAATGACGCCGTGACCTTTATGGCGCGGCGGGTTTTGGTCTCGACACGAACTACCCAATCGTCTGATTAGTCAGATCGAGCACACAATAAATCGTCACCTTGGTGACTGGCACGCCCATGCACTTAATAACCAATAAAAGAATAAAACTAAACTTATTTAAATAAATAAAAAGTGCATCCACACCGCTCCCTTCCTTCATCGTCTACTTGTGCTAATACCCCCCAAGGGAGTCCTCAATGACCTAGATATATAGGATTAGGGGTTTCCCAGAGACAAGATGTTGCGAAATCGGGGGATTGGATAAATATTCCTTTAGGTCCATATAGGCCTTTTGACAATCTTCATTGCATTCAAATTTGACCCCCGCCTTTAGAAATTCATAAAACGAGCGGCACCTCTGAGAATGTTGGGATATGAATCTTATAATGAATTGCAATCTACCAATTAGTCCTCGAAGTTCCATAATGTTCTTCGACGGGGGCATTTCCATGATGGCCTTTGCTTTATTATGATGAATCTGGATCCCTCGTTTGCTAACTATAAAGTCTAGTAGCTTCTCTGAAGAGACTCCGAAAACACACTTCTTCAGATTCATTTTGAGCTTGTACTCCCTAGCTCTTTGCAGCACCTTAGCCAGAATAGCGGGGTGTTCTTCTTTGGTTCTCGACTTCACCAAGATGTCATCCACGTAGGCTTCCATATAGATATGCATCATGTCGTCGAATATAGCCATCATCACCCTTTGGTAGGTGGCACCTGCGTTCTTCAGATCGAACGGCATAACCACGTAGCAATATGTGCCCCAGGGCGTGGTGAAGGAGGTTTTCTCTTGATCTTTCGGAGCGAGACAGATTTGATTATAGCCTGAATAACCATCCATGAATGATAAAGCTTCATACCTGGCGGTATTATCCACCAAGACATCTATGTGAGGCAGCGGAAAGTCATCCTTGGGACATGCCTTATTAAGATCCCTGAAATCGATGCAAATGCGCACTTTTCCATCCTTCTTGATGACAAGGACTATATTCACCACCCACTGTGGATATAGAACTACCCTAATGAACCTGGCCTTATATAACTTATCAACTTCTTATTTGATCCTTAAGGCCAAATGGTGGTGAAATATTCTCGATCTTTGTTTTACGGGTGTTGCCCCTGGTTTAAGTACGAGTCGGTGTTCCACCAATAAGGGGTCAAGACCCGGCATGTCCTCGTAAGACCAGGCAAAAGAATTACTATATTCCCTTAGAACCTTGGTTAGGTCTTCTCTACTTGCGGAGGGAGATTAGCGGTAATAATAATGGGCCTTGTGTCTTCTTCAGCTTCCAAAATTATTTCCTTTGTAGGTTCATCCACTGCCGACGATGGCACGTCGAATCTCTTTAATCCTTGCACATATAGGTCGGCAGTGTCATCTACATTGCTGTCCTCATCATCGACCGGGTCTTTTTCATCCAGGACTTCATAAACCCCTAGTCCGTTGTCGCTCCACACCCCTTCTTGCTCCTCATCGTCTTCTATCATGATTACCGTGGTGACGAACAACGGGCACTTTAGAAGAGCATGACATCGCCGAGCTAGATCTTGCAAGAACCTATCAGGAATGGATTTGGAATGACGCGCAAGCGAGCGCGGCTCAGGCTCGGAAGGATTGGACAACCTAGAACATGACCCTACTTCTCTAGACCTAACTAACTCTACTTCCATAGACTCGACAGATCCTACGCCTAACCTAGGAGAAAGGAAATTTAGTGGAAAGGAAGGAACATGGGGCTCGTGCCCTTGGGAGGATGATGAAGACAATATAGCGTAATCTTCCACCGAAATCTCCGTTTCAAATTTGACATTTTTTTTTGGAGATCAGTGGCGATCATATAGCAGGATGGAAGAGATGGTGGAGGAGGAAGTGCGAGCGGAAGGAGAGAGGAATAGAGAAGATTGAGGGGAGAATCAGATGAGGAAAAGATAAAAGAGGGGGAATTGAGAGATGGGGAATACCCACAAGGAGAGTGACGTTTTGAGAATTCCGTCGGCAGGTCGTACCGAAACGGAGAAATTGGACAAAGTGGATCAATCACAATTGAAGGAGGTGGGGGAATAAAGTCCAGTGTATGGAACAATGCGCGCAGGCGGGAAGGAGATAAAGTTATGGTAATGGGAGAACTCGCCCTCTCTCATGAACGGTTTGCTAGTTTCAGCTTCCACTGAACAAGCCGTACCTCCTGATTCTTTTGACAATTGTCTGGTTGCTTGAACATCCTGGGAAATGCTTGGCTGAAATCGATCATGTCATCAACGGGCCCCTTTGGTAGCAGAGGCGGACTGGCAACCGTACAAGCTGTATCTTTCTTCTCTGACTGTGCTGATGGCAGATTCAATGTACCTGGCAGGAGAGGCCCTTTTATAAAATGCTGGCGGTAATCCTAGGTAAGTGGCCCTGAGTCACCCATCATTGACAGCGCAGACTCTCAATAACCGAGACCCCGCCTACTCATCTTTCTTCCTTTGGGCACTGGCTTAGTTCACCCTTGTAACTACGCGTCGAGGCCTCTCCCTGGTGTAGATATGTTTTAATTAGATTCCTATCCCTTCCCCTTTAAATACATACATGCATAAACATGTGAATCAAAGACAAGGGGGATGAAAGGATGTGAAATAGTAATCGTGATCGCCACAAAGGATTAACAACACCAAAGGATGAAGAAGTGTAAAGAACGGTGACGTGTACCTTGGAAAGAAAACTTGATGGCGCTTGACAAACGAGGTGCGGGGAACTTTGTGGATTCAAACCTCCTCTCCCTCCAGCCGGCTAGAGGAAGAGGGCCTCACGTTGTATTCATGCTCTCCTGCAAAATAAGGATAAAAAACCCATTAGAATATGAAGTGTAGCATCAATCTCGCAGTGATAAAATAGGGGTAGAAATTGAGGGAAAACTCACCGGGGGGAGGTTTTTAACCCATGTGGAAGGGTGGAAATAATAGGTGGGTGTGTTGTGCATGCATGAGATTTGAAATCTCGAGATTTGATTGAGAGAATAGAGAGAAAACGATGATGCAAAACGTGCAAAAGTGCATGTAGCAGAAAAGTGCATGAAACTGTGATGATTTATGATTTTAAGAGGAATAGAACTAAGAATATAGATCATGAAATGAAGCCTAGAAGGATGCAATGGAAAGCTAATACTTCCCTCTTCAAGTGAAGGTCGAAGTTGTGAGTTGGAATTATAGCATGGCTTCGCCCCGAACCAAGAAAGAGCCCCCCCGTCGCGACTGCGAACTGGGCAATTTTTATAGAATTTTGCAAGAAAGCCCCATCTTCTTATCACGATTCTCGGAGATATAGTCCAAGATAAATCAAGTTCGATGGATCAAACTTGAGATAATACTAAGGACAAGAGATAGGAACAAAAGGGGATCCATTCGGAGGAGGATTCTAGAAGATATGGCTCTTGGAAGGTAGTCCCGTCGCACTAGAAAACAAAGTTTTAGTTGTACCAGGATGCTTAAATCTTGATCTTGTGACCCAGATCCCGAGAGATATAGCCAATGAAAATTTGATTTCTATGAACCAAATTCAAGATAATACAAAGGACTAGAAGTAGAAAAAAATGGGAATCAATTTGGATAAGAATTGAAGAAGTTATGAGCTCTACAAGATAGGCTCACCGCGCAGTTTTCGGGGTAGAGTCCAGCATAAATTAGACTCTCTGCTGTGTGTAACGGTCTATCGTAGGACCGTCAGAGTCATGTAATGGACTAGGGTAGGTCCGTCACACTCTGGGGGTCGAACGGGATGATTTCGGACAAGTTTGACTGTGATGGTCTAGTATAGGACCGTCACAGTGCTCTGACGCATCTATACTAGACCGTCACATGTGCTCTGACGCACCTGCACTAGACCTTCACACCGATGAAGGAAAATTCTGGGAAGACTACGTGCGACTTTATAAATTGAAGCGTATCCCTCAAAACGAGGTAGAACTAGCAAAAGTGGTAGAAAAAGTAATTATAGATAACTAATAGAGGAACAACTTTTATGAAAAAAGTAAGTTGAGAAAATGATCAGAAGAGGGCGAAAATGGGGATAGAACAGAGAAGAAAATTCTAAGACATAGGTGAACAGCACAGCACGCCGAAAAAATGCAAATAGATCACAAACGGGGTAGAACCGGCCAATGGCGTAGAAGAAGAAATTGTAGATCTTTGAAAGATGAACAATTTTGGTGAAGACAACTTTTTTAAAAGAGGAACAGAAGTAGATGAAAAAGGACAACTTTCAGGACTGCACAGTGAGAGAGAGAGAGCCGATTACTTGAGGGAAGCCGGCCTAAATGGGCCGAAAGTTAACTTGGAAGCCGGAATTTGATAAGATAAGCTTCAGGGCTCTAGGAAATCATGATCTCCAAGACTTAAAGTATATGGAATGGTAAAAATGGGCTCAAAATCCATCCAAGGAAGCTCCAAAATAATGGTTAATTCGGGACATAAAAAATGATGAATAAGAGAAATGACGCAACTTGTGGGCTAAAACGGATGTCAACAGATGCCCCTCCTTGATGTCCGCTTTGCAAGGGAACGAGCGAAAGTGACACGGAGGTGAAATGGAAAGGAGATGGAGCAAAAGCGATAGCGACATGAAATGGAGATGAAGTAGAGATGAAGCAGAGAGAACTGAAAAGCGGACATCAAGGCAAAAGACACCCGTCACAACCAACAAGCGACATGAATTTTCTCGAAAACGTCGAACTAACCAACTGAAATGGATGACAAGGATGAGACATGTCTGGAGAACTAACTAAGAAAGGAAAGGAAACACGACCAACCTCATCGGGGACACAATCCACGGACAATGAGTGGGTCGGTAGGAACACAACACAAGAGTTGGAAAAGGAGAGATAAGACTAAGATAAAATCCAGACAAGAATCACGCTGGTCAAGTAGACCGAGCGGGCAGATCAGAGAAAATGTTTGAATTCAGAGTGGAAGGAAGAATCTCTTATCCAAGAGAGCTTAAGTGCAATCAACCATTGCTGAGGAGAAACCTTGAACGGAACACGAGGCATGAATGCTCAAAATGACATGATGCATGCTAGGCTAAAATAAAGAAATCATTAAAACGAATGCAAAGAAAGATAAAATAGAAAGTACTCAAGGATACTATTGCTAGACCGAGCCAAGACGGGGTCAAGAGTCTTCTTGCAACCACGGCGGGCGAGACAGAGTCTATCGTCCCCCACCCGACTCAACCGAGCGGCCTATCCAACGATTAACCGTATGCTCCTAGATCATCATCATTTTTGTTAAAGGGGAACATCAGATCTCAGAAAACACGGCCAACCAGCCGGTCCTTGAGAGGTTATAATAATGTAGATACTGTATAGTAATGCAACAATGAGAAGGGATCGAGAGCCATACCTGACTTACCTGCCAAGCGAAGCGGCATCTTTTTTGGATTTTGTCGATTTTTTCTGATTTTTTATGGATTTTCAAATAAGACATCCATACGACATGACATGATGTGAACATGAACGAATATGAACGACCATGACATGAACATAACATAATAAGAGAAATATGAACGAACATAACACAATATAACATAATGAAGATGGTTGAAACATAACAAACAAACAAATGGCAAGCATGCTTGCGACTAAAGGCACTGTGGGACAAGACAACACACAAGCGGTGGGATAGCACACGTGGTGGTATAAGGACATGGTGGGACAAAGACACGGTTAGGAAAAGAATATGAGGGATGACCACACAGTTGGGACAACACATGAGATATAGAAAGATGACTAACAACATATACTAGACGACTAACGACATGTAGTGAGGGCCAAAATAACATGTGTGGGACAACACAGTGGGACATAGACACGGCGAGACAAGGACACGGCGAGACAAAAGATAAACAAATACGCCCTTCAATCAAAACTCAAGATCAGAATGAAGCAGAACCACCAGGTTCATAATCGTAAGGTAAAGTCCTCTCATATAGATATAATCATTGCAAACAAAAGTTGAGAAGGACATAAGCTTCAGAATAGATCGAGAGATATAGTTGAAGAAGGGAACAGATCAGAAGATGAACATGAGACATATAGAATAAAATATGGAGCAAGGAAAGCTTGAGTACCTGCAACCTGCACGCTTAGCAAACCGATTACGTATTTGTTCTCAAAATATAATGGAAAAGATAAATATTTTTAGAATTTTCAAATTTCTTGATTTTTTAGATTTTGAAACTATTTAATTTTTTTTGGTTTTGTTTGAACAATATTTCATTTTTTTATAATCTCATTTTTTTGGATTTTTAACAATATCTCAATTTTTTTGGATTTTTGACAATATCCCATTTTTTTTGAATTTTAAAAATATCTCAATTTTTTGATGTTTTGAAAATATATCATTTTTTAGATTTTTGACAATATCTCATTTTTTTGGTATTTTAAAATAGCAATCCGTAGCACCCAAAGACAAGCTCGAACTATTGGCCAGGGATCACTGTCCCTCCCCTCTCATTAAAGACTTCTCTTGAGTAGAGCGTGCATGTGAGAGCGACTTACCACAACCAACTGCCTCTAAAGAACGGTGCCCCTACTAAGGCCATACCAGGGATACAACTCAGCCTAAGAGGGAGAAATAGAAGAAAAACTAGAGATAAGCTTTATGTAGGATGGGAGACATCAGGACTTGAATTCATTCCAGGGCACTACCCCTCAAAGAGATAGGTCTGTTGCGCCGGGGCTTTGTGTCTTCGATTTTGAGACCCATATTTATCAAGCACGCATGCGACTGGGCTCATGACGTCTCGCGGGAAATTGTACTGCCACTCTTGCCATGCCTTTGATTTATAAGTTTACATTGATCTTCTCATTCATATATGATTTTCATTTGACAGCCCTTATTTGCTCGATATAGCATGAAAGCTCACTTTTTTGAGGGGTCAAGACTGCCCCTATTTAAGACCTCTCTCGTATTAGGGAGCGCCTAGGTTAGTCATCTTATCCATCAATCTCTTGCCCCTGCACTTGGCCGAGCAGAGAAGAGAAAATGACCTTTATGCATACCCAAAGTATGGCCAAAGTAGCGACAGTGTGCCTCAGAGGAATCGGCTATGGCTCGCCGTGTGGTGTGTGAAAGCCCATGCTCAATGGTGACCCTCAACGATCAGGGAAAGAACTAGACTCCCAGCGCGGAGCTATCACCAGCCTAAGGATGCTGCAGAAGCGAACTCATTTTAAATGACCTAAAAGAACTAAGCAAATTTCTAAAAGCCACTTAACCATCTTGAGGAATAACATTATAAGCGTATGAAGAAATAATAGAAATAATGGAAATAAAAGCATGTTTCTTTGCTCAAAATAAAGATACCTTTGCAAATCCATGGCGTAAAAACTGGCATCCCGAAGCGATATCGATCATCGAGCTTTGAGGAGCTCGAGTAGCTTTGTATTCCTTGCTTGTCAGGATAAAAGATGAAAGGAGAGCAAAGGATTGGATTCCTCGACACAGGGGAGTGGCAGACATCATACTGGACGAAGAAGGGATAAAAATGAAGAGAGATGAGGGCTAGAACTCTCTCGTTAAGGCACTGAGGCCCTGGTAACAAGGAACCAGATACAAAATAAACTAGATTAACTGAGATCAAGGCGAACTAAAGCCTCGAAAATAGCATGAAAAAGGGCAAGAACCCTGAAAGGGTGAAGAAGAATGAGTAGAAAGATGAGAGAGAGAATCATCTAACATGATCGGAGAAAGAGAATGGTAGACATCCGACAGGGTCGGAGAAGAAGAATGAGGACCACCAGATAGAGTCGGGGAACGAGAATCATAGACACCCGACAAGGTCGGGGAATAAGAAGGAGAACCCGGGGATACCGGAGGAGAAGAATTGGGAGATGTCCCGAGATCGGGATGAAAAGACATAGGTCGAGGACTAGAATTGTGAGAGGAGGGAAAATCTGGAGGATCCGTAGAAAAGGGAGACTAATGGGGATGCACGGACCTAAGGAGGGAGGAGAAAATGATGGAGATAGGATCAGATGGAGGAAGATACATCACCCAAGGGTGGGAACTGAGTAGAAGGAAGGATGAATGAAAAGAAAGGGAGGAAGAGGTGGACCCTTAAATGCACAACTTACGGCTCTTGAACCTGCGTCGCCGTCTATTCTTAGCTGAAATTGGCTTGAAATGGACATGCTTGGCGCGGGGTTGGACCTTCAGGCCTATTATTTTGTAGTGTCTCCTTAAATAACGGGCCCATCTGGTAGAGGACCTGACCCGGCTATGAATATGCAGCTTCATCGGGGCAGTTGCCCCTAGACACCCGACGCTAACAATAGTAGATGGACATTCTTGAACAACTAACTCCTCATAATGTTGAATATCATAAAACCATGGAGTCTTGTGACTTGGCACAGGTAGCATGAGATTTGGCAGCTCCACTCGGCAATCAGACTTGAAGCGTAACTCCCTTGCTAGAAGAGTCGGGTGAAGCTGAGGGAGAGTAATACATGGTGTTGACATGGCTGACTTGCTAATAAATCGAGGAAGATTGCATAACAAGTGCAGAATATCCCCGAAAAGTGTAGAAGATACGGCCAATTGCCCCTTGAACATAGAATCCATAATCTGCTTGGCGGCCGTATGCGTTAGCACAACACGGGTAGAGAACCCTTCTTGGCCTGTCATCTGAATGGCAATAGAGCGAAGTGAAATAATAGCATCAACGGTGAACTCTCCGGCGAGCAAATAGATTGCCACCGGCCTTGCTCGGGAAGAAACTGACATCAACTTAAGGGAACTCTTCTTATCAACCGTCTTCACTTGGAGTGTAGGCTCAACATCCCCAAAATAACCAGGGACCAGGATGCGGATCGGCATCCGGAAAATGAAGCCTTGGATCTTGAAATGCACGGCCGACACCGAATCATTCTGACTTGGCTTATTGTCTACCTAGGGATTAGACCCAAGGGGCACCATGGGTAATGCACACCCGCTCCGTGGGGTGGAAATAGGTGGAGGAAAAGTAGAGGTAGAAGGTTTGGATGGCAAAGAGGCTTTAATGGGGATGGTGTGTTTAGGTGGAGGCCGAGGGGTTGAGGCGATGGCAAGTCCTGGTGTAAGTGAACGTAAAGGCAAAGGCGGAAGTAAAGGAGTGGCTTGCTCAGGCTCAGGCGAAGATGATGGTGGAGGTAGTGGAATAGGGGTCTTTGGTAGAGGAGGTGGTGAAGGCGGTGGTGATGGGCTAAGCAATGGGGGTGGTGATGTGGATGACGATGCGTGTAATGGACATGGAGGTGGAAAGAGTGAAGAGGGAGGTCATGGTGCCCATCGTCGACGTGTTGACACAATGAGTCGAGTGGCGTTAGGGATAGAAGTAGTGGAAGTGGCGGCGGGAGAAGAAGGGGAGGCACTAGCCTGAGTAGAGGCTTGGGTTTGTGGCGGTGATGGAGCCAGGGTAGGAGATGGTGAAGGTAACAGGGTAGGCAAGGTAGTAGGTAATGGAGTGAGTGCAACGCTAGACGAAGAATCACAGGGGTGCCCCTGGTCTTGAAGTAATAGAGACAGCTGCTTGGGTGGTTCTTCTTGTTGCTGCTACTTGCCACGGAGATCTAAAACAACTTTACGCATGGCGGCCCAATCAATCCTTTTATTATCTTCCAGGTCATAAACATACTCTCGAAACTCGGGACAATCCTCAACCAAATGCCCCTGCTGGCGGTGAAAATCACAATATTGAAGCATATTCCCGACTGCGGGTTGGCAAGGAACAGCCAAAGAGAGTGGCAATGCGTGAGCGGCCATCAAAGCCCTAAAAATGTTGATAAAGCACTCCGGTAACGGCGGACAAGGAGCTCGCTTCGGGCAAGGTGGATGCCGAGGGGTATGAGGTGGTGGAGAAGGTTGTGGAGACGCAAGTGAATGTTGCATATGCAATAGTGCTTGGCCGGCGGAGGAGAGATTTGGTGAAGGGATATGTGGAACTGTCACGCCCCGAGCGCGGAAGATACTCGGATATGCGCGACGAGTTTATATCAATCATGTCAATCAGAGTAGTAGTGTATTCGACACCAAAATAGGGATGCGCAAAATAGAAAGATAACCCAATCCTTTATTTCATAATGGATAGACTATTACAAATCCAATACTCTATTCAATTAAAAAGGAAAAGTACATAGTCGACTCAAAAAAATAGGAAAAAGACTAGATGACACTTGAAAAAGCTCTAGCTCTTTCACTCTTGACCATTCCCATCCGATTGACTTCCCTCGTCGTCGGAATTACCTGAAAAGTAAGGGACAAACACGGAGTGAGCGAACGCTCAGTAGGAAATTATATCTCAGGAACTAGCAAGGGTTTAAGTAGTTACATCTTTCATGAATGCACTATAGCTATGCATGCTCGCATAAAACGACAAGATAGAGAATTTATCAAGCAAGACAGCAAGATGAACTAGTCATGAGTTTTCAAGAAAAAGATGACAAGATATTCAAACAAGTACTTTTTAGCAAGTCATGTCAAGAACTTTGGCTATCATGTATCAAGCAAGCAAGTAATTACCCTTTCTCGGGTCACGTAATTCATGTCAAGTCAAGTACGAGTCAAGTACAAGATTTGTGTGGAATGTCCAATCAAGCTAGTCATGCACTCGGTATAATGCCAGATACCTTATCATTCAACTCCCATGGGCACAAGTACTTTCGGGTGCTCCTCCCAGGACCAGATCGGGCCCTATATGCGCAGGCATTTATCATGTATATTTGACATCCACTCTTGTATATATATATATATATATAGCCAATATGAAATTTCAACAATTTAAGCTTGTAGACACGTAGGATAACTTTGAGAGAATGGAGTCCAAAAATACGACATTGGACATAGATAGGCGATAACAACGGTACAATCACAATGAACGATGAAACTAGGTGGAATTAGGTTCCCTTAACTCGGGTACCATGACAAACAAGTATGGACATTCTTTATATAGAATTGAGGTCCACATGAACAGTACATCAAAGGTAAGATACCCTCATTCTTATCATAGAATTGAGGTCCACAAGAACATCAACAAATGGCATGATATCATCATCCCATTAAGAATTCTCATGATATACTCTTTGCATATCATAAGGGCCGGTATACCATGTTTCTTTAGAGTGACATGGCATTCAATAGTGTAATGGGTTTTTAGGGTACAACCAGCTCAGTCGACCTTGAGGGAATCCAAGGTACGAGGAGTCTTACGGAGGTCTCTATGACTAACTCGCTAATCCAAAGGAACGGAATGTCCAATGGAGAGCTTGTATGTCAATGAGAGTTGAGGGTGATCGATAAAACATCATGAAACGTGGGACTATACTCACGGAGTGGAGTAATAGTGCCTACATATATATATATATATATATATATATATATATATATACATATAGTGAAACCCTCGGATAACAGCAATCGGGAAAAATCAGTAATGCAGAAAGTAGCGACTCTGGTAAAGTCATTTTTCGTAAAATTAACGCCTTAATCAGGGACGTTTATATTAAATTTGACGACATATGAAGAGGTCGTCCTTTCCAATATTGTTATTTTACAGGATATTAAAAATCTGTAATTTTGTTGAAAACGCGCCTTGGGTAGGGGCGTTACCAGGAAAAAGGCGCCCTAGTCTGGGGCGTTAGTTAAACAAGAGACGACCTGGTCAAGGTCGTGAATTCATAATTTTACAAATTTCGAGGTAATGAATATTTCAGGAACATGGTATATAGTCAGGACCAGAAAAATAGCAGGATTACAAGAAATTGACCATGCATTAATTTAGAATCATGTTTGCATTGATAATTAATTTTTAAACAAGCTATTTATTAATTAACAGGAATTAACGTCCGTGTGCAGGGCGTCAAATCTGGAATTGACGACCTGGGCATGGTCGTGTCTTTTAAATTAACGCCCTTGTTAGGGTCGTTTCTTTCAAAAATTCTGAAAAAAAAATAACCAGAACACATGAAAACTATATGCATGAACTACCGATGATAATTATCTATAGTTATATGGTAGTTTGGGCTACGTTCCATGAGAGAATCCTACCTTTTTTATGATTAACGTGAAAGATCTGGTGAAGAGACGATGCTCTGTCAGTAGCAGAGCGATCACCGGAAGAAGAAAATGAAGGAGAAGTTGCAGACGTTCGTCGATGAAGAACCCACGTTCTTCAGTAGGTTAAGATGACTTCTCTACAGAGAAATAAGATGAAGAAACATCAGTTTTTCTTCATAATACTTAACTGAAGGTAGAGGAAAGAAAAACTTACCCGTTAATCTTCTTAACCTGTAAGAAGAGAAGAAGAATAAGAATATTGAGTATTCTTTCATGAAATCGATAATCGGACGAACAGAGATACAAGAAGAACCTGCTGTTCTTCACATACCTTAGAATACTCCGAACGCCAAATAGCGTTCTCGGTTCAAGCAGTAGGTTATTTATAGGATTTCTAGAATCCTAATAGAGTTAGTGTTTGATTGGAAGTAATACTTCCCTATTAGAGTTATTACTACATTCGAACTCTTTCTCATAGTTATCATCTTACCCTGGATAGACTCCTGGGTCGAACGAAACTCAAACTGAATTAGCGACCTAGGTTAGGGCGTCGAATTTAAATTGACGCCTTGTCAAGCGTCGTTTCTTGTTGAAACGCGTCCATGCAAGGGACGTTACGCTATCTTACCCTTTTTTTATTTATTTTGGTCATTTGAAATTTGACGCCTTGACATGTGGGCGTCCTTTCTTAAAACACGCCTTAGGTAAGGGCGTTTTCTTGTAAAGTAGCGCCTTTATCTGAGGCGTTATTTCCATCAGGGTTTTAATTATTTTTATTCCAAGCTCTTTCGTTTATTTATTAAATCTTTTAATCTATTTTGATTTATTTATTCCTTTTAAATTTATCAGGGTTGCTACACCCTCCCCCACTTAAAAAGAATTTGGTCCCCAAATTCCATATCATATATTTACATTTGGAGAGTCTAGAGTATGTACCTTCTAAAACAAATCTGGAAATTATTTCCTCATAGATTCCTCGGTCTCCTATGTAGCTTCATGTTCTGAATTCTTATTCCATTGTACTTTTAGCATGGGAATAACCTTATTCCTTAGGGTTCGTACTTCTCGATCTAAGATCTTCATAGGCTTCTGCTCATACGTGAAATCTTTCTGGATCACTAGGTCTCCATATTCAATAATATGTGATGGGTCATGTACATACTTCTTCAACATAGATATGTGGAACACATCATATACTTCGAACAGTTGAGGAGGCAATGCGATGTGATAAGCAACCTCGCCAACTCTTTCTAGTATCTCAAAAGGTCCGATAAATCTTGGTGTAAGCTTGCCTTTAACACTAAATCTTCGTATTCCACGTCCAGGCGATATCTTGAGAAATACATGATCTCCAATTTGGAATTCGAGATCTCTTCTTCTTGTGTCGGCATAAGCCTTTTGCCTTGTCTGAGCTACTTGCAATCTTTCCCTGATTACTCGTATCTTCTCAGTTGTATCCCTTACCATGTCTGGACCTAACAGTTGTTTCTCTCCAACTTCATTCCAGCACAAGGGTGATCGGCAACTCCTTCCGTATAAAGCTTCGAAAGGTGCCATTTGTATACTAGCTTGGTAGCTATTATTGTATGCAAATTCGACCAGAGGCAAGTGATCATGCCAGTTTCCATCAAAATCAGTGATGCATGCTCTAAGCATATCTTCAACTACTTGATTTGTTCTCTCGGTCTGACCATCCGTTTGAGGATGAAAGGCTGTACTAAAATTAAGTCTCATCCCCAACGAATGTTGTAGTCCTTTCTAAAAATAAGAAGTAAAACAGGGATCTCTGTCAGACAAGATTGAAACAGGAATACCATGTAATCTGACTATTTCCTTGATGTATAGTGCAGCTAAGACATCAACTGACCATCGACTCTTGATTGGCAAGAAATGCGCTGATTTAGTCAATCGGTCAATGATAACCCATATTCCATCATGTCCTCTTTTTGATTTAGATAAACCCATGATGAAATCCATACCAATATCCTCCCACTTCCATTTAGGGATATCTAGAGGATGTAGCTTTCCAGCAGGCTTTTGGTGTTCCGCCTTGACTTGTTGGCATGTGAGACAGCGTGATACATAGTCCGCTATTTCTCTTTTCATGTTGGGCCACCAAAAATTTCTTTTCACATCTTGGTACATCTTGGTAGATCCAGGATGAATCGTATACCTTGATCTGTGAGCTTCATCTAAGATCTTCTTTTTCAATTCTGGGCAGTCCGGTATACAAGTTCTATTCTTGAACATTAATCTTCCCTCAGAAGTTAATTGGAAATCCGATTGTCCTTTTAATCTGCCCTTGATTTCTACTAATGTAAGATCATCATCCTGAAGTGCTTGTATCTCAGATAATAAATCTGACTGTATGCTTACATGAGATAATGTGACACATCTAGGGTCCGTGTCCATGCTTATATTGAGTTCAGAGAATTGTTCTAGTAATTTCCATTCTTGAATCAGACATTTGGCTAACAGTGCTCTCGGCTTTCGAGTAAGGGCATCTGCTACATGATTACCCTTTCCGGGATGATATTGTATATTGAAGTCGAAGTCCTTGAGATATTCCAGCCATCGTCTTTGCCTCATATTTAGTTCCTTCTGTGAGAAAAGATATTTGAGACTCTTGTGATCGGAGTATACAGTAAACTGTACTCCATAAAGATAATGTCTCCATATTTTTAGTGCAAATACTACCGCGGCCAATTCTAAGTCATGGACGGGGTAGTTCTCTTCATGCTTCTTTAATTGACGAGAAGAGTAGGCTATAACCTTCCCTTGTTGCATTAGAACACACCCGAGGCCAATGCCAGTAGCATCAGTGTATACCTCGAACTTTTCTCCTTCAATTGGCAATGCTAAGATAGGAGCTGTAGTAAGATGATCCTTGAGAGTTTGGAAGCTTCTCTCACATTCCTCATCCCATTCATAACGGATCTCCTTGCGAGTTAACCTTGTAAGTGGCACGGCGATTTTAGAGAAATCCTTGATGAATCGCCTGTAAAAGCCGGCAAGACCTAAGAAACTTCGGATCTCGCTAGCATTGGTCGGTCTTTCCCAGTTCCTTACAGCTTCAACCTTTGATGGGTCTACAGACAAGCCATCCTTTGATATAACATGTCCGAGAAAAGTCACTTGTTCAAGCCAGAATTAACACTTGCTAAGTTTTACATATAATTGATTTGTCCTCAATATTTGTAATGCAATCCTCAAATGTTCCTCATGCTCTTCCTTGGTCTTGGAATAAATCAATATATCATCAATAAAGACCACTACGAATTGATCCAAATAAGGCCTGAATATACTATTCATTAACTGCATAAAGGCAGCAGGGGCATTCATTAGTCCGAAAGGCATAACAACAAATTCATAATGGCCATACCTGCTTCTGAATGCGGTTTTATGAATATCCTCGTCCTTGATTCTTAGTTGGTGATATCCGGACCTAAGATCAATTTTGGAAAAGTACATGGATCCTGAAATTTGATCAAACAATTCATCGATTCTCGGTAGTGGGTACTTGTTCTTAATAGTGAGATGATTCAATTGTCGATTGTCGACGCATAACCTCATGGATCCGTCTTTCTTCTTTACAAATAATACAAGCGCTCCCCACGGGGAAGTACTTGGTCTAATGAATCCTTTCTTAATGAGTTCCATCAATTGCTCCTTTAATTCCTTGAGTTCAGCAGGTGACATCCTATAAGGTGCCTTTGAAATCGGACCAACACCAGGGACTAAGTCGATGGTGAAGGCCACTTCTCTTTGCGGGGGTAATCCCGGCAATTCTTCCGGAAATACGTCCGGAAATTCTTGTACTACTGGAATGTCTTCTAGCTTAGCTTCCTTAGCTTCTTTAACTGTGACAAAGGCAAGGAAAGATGTACATCCTTTCCTGATGAGCTTGCTAGCTCGGAGAGCTGAAATAAGAGGGGATTTGCTCCGACTCTTGGGGCTAGTAAATATTAGTTCTGAAAATTCCTTGAATGTAACCTTACTATTGCGGCAATCAACCGTTGCCTGATACTTGGATAACCAATCAGCCCCTAGTATAACATCATACTCTTTCAGATCTAAACATATGAGATCAATAGGGAGATTTTGACCATGAATCAATACCTCACAGTTTTGGTAATGATGTGTAATATCAGTCTCATCATCCAGAGGAGTAGACAAAACTAACTTTATCCATTCCGGTTCTAGGGGTAATGGGTCAGCAAACTTTTTAGAAACAATAGAATACGATGCACCAGTATCAATTAAGACATATGCATTCCTGGAACAAACTTTCAATATACCTTCCACTAAGCCGCCTCCTTCTACTTGCTCGGTCTCCTTGATTGCATGAAGACGAGCACTCTTGGTTACTGGGCGCTTCCCGTCAACGGCTTGGTCGTTAAGTAATGGGCAATCGGGAATCCGATGCTCACGACTCTCACAACGGAGACATGCTCCTAGTTTCCTCCAGCATTCTTCTGCTCTATGACCCGCTTTATCACAATGTTTGCACACTGTATTTGGAGAGGTAGTGGTGATAGAGAAGGGCTTGGTCTTCTTGAACTTTTGATCTTGTGAGGATGCTCCTCCATTGCTAGGCCTTTTCTTGAAGTTGGGTGTAAAGGAACCCGAACCTGTAACTTATTCCTTCTTATCCTTACCACGAATCCTATCAGACAGTTCCGTGGCATCTTCTAATAGTTGAGCTCGGCGTACTATCTCTGAGTAGACTTGAATGTCCATTGGCGCCAGTTGAGTAATAGCTTGGGGCCTGAGCCCATTAAGAAACCTCCTAGCTTTCGTTTTCTCGGTGCTAACTAGATGCTTAGCGTATCGAGACAATCTAGAGAATTGGGCCTCATACTCGGCCACTGACAAAGATCGTTGCTTTAATGCATCAAATTCTGCAGCCTTCTTTTCCTGAACTCGGTCCGAGAAGTATTTCACGTTGAAGTGTTCAACGAATTCTTCCCACGATACTTGATCTTGATTTATAGTAGCCTCTATTGATTCCCACCAGCATCTAGCATCCCTTTCTAACTGAAAAGTAGCTAATAAAACTTTATCCTGATCCGTGCATTGCATAACACGGAATATACGTTCTATCTCCCTAATCCAGTGTTCAGCGTCATCTGGATCAGTAGAACCCGTGAACTTGGGTGGGTTCATGTTCTTGAAAGTCTGGTGGAGACTTCCTGCTCGTTGTCCACCTCCTTGTGCTACTTGTTGCAGCACTTGAGTCATGCCTTGAAGGGTACGCTGCATGTTACGCCATTGAGCACGTTCGGCAGCCATTATCTTACAATTACAATAACTAGGTTAATATGTGATTGTATTTAAAGACTCATATATTATGTTAACTTTAACCCTTGGTTCTACCCAATCTCACTGGTTAAAGGTTTGAACATATCCTTGGACTTGGGTTTTCCTAGGAATTGAATACCCTAGGCTCTGATACCACAAAAACTGTCACGCCCCAAGCGCGGAAGGTACTCGGATATGCGCGACGAGTTTATATCAATCATGTCAATCAGAGTAGTAGTGTATTCGACACCAAAACAGAGATGCCCAAAATAGAAAGATAACTCAATCCTTTATTTCATAATGGATAGACTATTACAAATCCAATACTCTATTCAATTAAAAAGGAAAAGTACATAGTTGACTCAAAAAAATAGGAAAAAGACTAGATGACACTTGGAAAAGCTCTAGCTCTTTCACTCTTGACCATTCCCATCCGATTGACTTCCCTCGTCGTCGAAATTACCTGAAAAGTAAGGGACAAACACGGAGTGAGCGAACGCTCAGTAGGAAATTATATCTCAGGAACTAGCAAGGGTTTAAGTAGTTACATCTTTCATGAATGCACTATAGCTATGCATGCTCGCATAAAACGACAAGATAGAGAATTTATCAAGCAAGACAGCAAGATGAACTAGTCATGAGTTTTCAAGAAAAAGATGACAAGATATTCAAGCAAGTACTTTTTAGCAAGTCATGTCAAGAACTTTGGCTATCATGTATCAAGCGAGCAAGTAATTACCCTTTCTCGGGTCACGTAATTCATGTCAAGTCAAGTATGAGTCAAGTACAAGATTTGTGCGGAATGTCCAATCAAGCTAGTCATGCACTCGGTATAATGCCAGATACCTTATCATTCAACTCCCATGGGCGCAAGTACTTTCGGGTGCTCCTCCCAGGACCAGATCGGGCCCTATATGCGCAGGCATTTGTCATGTATATTTGACATCCACTCTTGTATATATATATATAGCCAATATGGAATTTCAACAATTTAAGCTTGTAGACACGTAGGATAACTTTGAGAGAATGGAGTCCAAAAATACGACATTGGACATAGATAGGCGATAACAACGGTACAATCACGATGAACGATGAAACTAGGTGGAATTAGGTTCCCTTAACTCGGGTACCATGACAAACAAGTATAGACATTCTTTATATAGAATTGAGGTCCACATGAACAGTACATCAAAGGTAAGATACCCTCATTCTTATCATAGAATTGAGGTCCACAAGAACATCAACAAATGGCATGATATCATCATCCCATTAAGAATTCTCATGATATACTCTTTGCATATCATAAGGGCCGGTATACCATGTTTCTTTAGAGTGACATGGCATTCAATAGTGTAATGGGTTTTTAGGGTACAACCAGCTCAGTCGACCTTGAGGGAATCCAAGGTACGAGGAGTCTTACGGAGGTCTCTATGACTAACTCACTAGTCCAAAGGAATGGAATGTCCAATGGAGAGCTTGTATGTCAATGAGAGTTGAGGGTGATCGATAAAACATCATGAAACGTGGGACTATACTCACGGAGTGGAGTAATAGTGCCTACATATATATATATATATATATATATATATATATATATATATATATAGATAGATATATACATATAGTGAAACCCTCGGATAACAGCAATCGGGAAAAATCAGTAATGCAGAAAGTAGCGACTCTGGTAAAGTCATTTTTCGTAAAATTAACGCCTTAATCAGGGGCGTTTATATTAAATTTGATGACATATAAAGAGGTCATCCTTTCCAATATTGCTATTTTACAGGATATTAAAAATCTGTAATTTTGTTGAAAACGCGCCTTGGGTAGGGGCGTTACCAGGAAAAAGGCACCCTAGTCTGGGGCGTTAGTTAAACAAGAGACGACCTGGTCAAGGTCGTGAATTCACAATTTTACAAATTTCGAGGTAATGAATATTTCAGGAACATGGTATATAGTCAGGACCAGAAAAATAGCAGGATTACAAGAAATTGACCATGCATTAATTTAGAATCATGTTTGCATTGATAATTAATTTTTAAACATGCTATTTATTAATTAACAGGAATTAACGTCCGTGTGCAGGGCGTCAAATCTGGAATTGACGACCTGGGCATGGTCGTGTCTTTTAAATTAACGCCCTTGTTAGGGTCGTTTCTTTCAAAAATTCCGAAAAAAAAATAACTAGAACGCATGAAAACTATATGCATGAACTACCGATGATAATTATCTATAGTTATATGGTAGTTTGGGCTACGTTCCATGAGAAAATCCTACCTTTTTGATGATTAACGTGAAAGATCTGGTGAAGAGACGATGCTCTATCTGTAGCAGAGCGATCACCAGAAGAAGAAAATGAAGGAGAAGTTGCAGACGTTCGTCGATGAAGAACCCACGTTCTTCAGTAGGTTAAGATGACTTCTCTACAGAGAAATAAGATGAAGAAACATCAGTTTTTCTTCATAATACTTAACTGAAGGTAGAGGAAAGAAAAACTTACCCGTTAATCTTCTTAACCTGTAAGAAGAGAAGAAGAATAAGAATATTGAGTATTCTTTTATGAAATCGATAATCGGACGAACAGAGATACACGAAGAACCTGATGTTCTTCACATACCTTAGAATACTCCAAACGCCAAATAGCGTTCTCGGTTCAAGCAGTAGGTTATTTATAGGATTTCTAGAATCCTAATAGAGTTAGTGTTTGATTGGAAGTAATACTTCCCTATTAGAGTTATTACTACATTCGAACTCTTTCTCATAGTTATCATCTTACCCTGGATAGACTCCTGGGTCGAACGAAACTCAAACTGAATTAGCGACCTAGGTCAGGGCGTCGAATTTAAATTGACGCCTTGTCAAGCGTCGTTTCTTGTTGAAACGCATCCATGCAAGGGACGTTACGCTATCTTGCCCTTTTTTTATTTATTTTGGTCGTTTGAAATTTGACGCCTTGACATGTGGGCGTCCTTTCTTAAAACACGCCTTAGGTAAGGGCGTTTTCTTGTAAAGTAGCGCCTTTATCTGAGGCGTTATTTCCATCAGGGTTTTAATTATTTTTATTCCAAGCTCTTTCGTTTATTTATTAAATCTTTTAATCTATTTTGATTTATTTATTCCTTTTAAATTTATCAGGGTTGCTACAGGAACGGAGTGGGGAGGTATGTAGACAGCATCCACCTGCTCGGGATTTGGTGTGACCTTGACTGGGGGTGGAAACAGAGACTGGTATGCGGACGCAGGAGGCTGACTCATGGATGGTTG
This sequence comes from Amorphophallus konjac, assembly GCA_022559845.1. Taxonomy (NCBI): domain Eukaryota; kingdom Viridiplantae; phylum Streptophyta; class Magnoliopsida; order Alismatales; family Araceae; genus Amorphophallus; species Amorphophallus konjac. The sequence goes on from CM040121.1 coordinate 371,518,992, forward strand.
ATATGCGGAGGCATATACGTATGTATAGGCGGGGGGTTGGCTCGTGGAGGGCTATGTGGCGGAAGGCTGACTCATGGCGGGTTGACTCATGGGAGCGTAGGGTTGGCACATGGAGGGTGAAGGTTGATATGTGGAGGTGGATGGTGGAGACTCGGGGTCAAGGGAATCTTGGATTTGTTGGCGAATGAAGCGTGCTCGACTGTAAAGTTGTTGCCAGGAGGTGATGTCGTTGAGGGCTAAGATAAACTGATACTTGGGCGCGGCATTGGATATCAGCATCTTGATTTGCTCTCTCTCTGGAATGTGCCCTGGGACCTGTGCGGCAAGGCGACGCCAACGGTCAGCAAAGGTGTAGAACCCCTCATCGTGCTTCATCATCTCATGGGCCAGATCCGCCATAGAATACTTGGGCCCAACCTGGTCTTATTACTGTTGAATAGACTTTTCTTGAACGGCATGAAAACTCACAACTTGCTCTTGCGGAAGAGAGAAGAACCAATCCTGAGTCGGGCCTTCCAACGACAGACCAAATAGATAGGCCATCAAGTGTTGGTCACGCCAAAATTGGGCCAACTCATGAACGAACTCCTTCAAGTCCACATACGGGTCACCGACTCCACTATAACGGCGATATGTGGGAATTTGTGATGAAGGTGGGAGCCGAAGTCCTTGGAAAGCGAACGGAACACTTAAAGAGGATTTAGGATCGATTCGACATTGAAGCTCTTCAAGTTGGCGTTGGGTTTGAACAATCATCTCTTGGGTAGGGAGAGATCGAGAAGAATATGGGCCAGCTTCAGCAAGGGGATGTGAATTCAGACCAGTATGATGATAATGGGCCGGATAAGAGGATCCGGGCTGAGAAAAAGAAGGGCCCATTCTGGGAATGGAAGGATATGTGGGCCTGGAAGAAGCATGAGCATAAGGACCCATTGGGCTGGCAGCATAAGGAGAAGAAGAATGAGTCCCATTAGAAAAATAAGGCCCATTAGGAGAATGGGGCCCATTAAGATGATGAGGCCCATTAATGAGAGAAGAAGGCCCATTAGAAGAAGGAGGCCCATGAAGATGAGATGCAATTAGACATTGGGCCTGGGCCGGATCGATTTGGCGAACAAGGCTTGAAAGATGGGCCATGAGATTAGCCTGTTCCTCGGAGGGATCAGAAGGACCACGGGAAGATGGGCCCGCGTGGGAAGAGGATTCCACGCGAGAATGGGAAGAAGATTGGAAAAAAGAATGATACAAGGGGTTAGAATGATACTCCATGAGGGAAAATGGAGACTTAATACAAGGAGATCAAGGACAATACAAATGGGGAAGCAAGGGCTTAATGGGCTTGAGAATAAGGGGCGGCTTACCCACTAATGCAAAGACCAACGGACAACGGAAGAAGGGACAATAGACTAGATAATAGACATACAAAATGGGGTAACCTAAGTGGGCCTAACAATGACGAAACATGTGGATGCAACACAAAACACCACTAATGGGCTTGGACAAGCCCAAACAACACAAACAATGCAATGTGAGAATTTTCACCCAAATCAAACAAGTTGATATGATGGGAAATATTTTAGAAGTTTTAATTGACCTTTTAATGATTTTAAATTAAGAATAATTCCCTCAAGATAGGAATCCTATGGGAATAAGGTCCAAACTTTGGGTTGACTAAGGTTAACTCCCTCACACTTATGCAAAATGGAAGCCTAAGAGGTGGAAAGGTACAACCGGTCCGGTGTCCGTGTGGGAATCCACGGCTCACGGGGAGTTATGGAGGTCCCGGATAAGATCACCTAGTCGACTCCATGGAATATGGAGGCGAGAGGATCACTTACCAAGGTAGGAAATGTAACTATGATATGCAATGTGTGGCCCTATGTCCACCGGAGTGCATGCAAATTCTAGCTTAAAACTAGAAAATCAAGACTAGATTAAACTATGCAAACTTGATCGAACTAAGACAAATAGTATATGGATGGAAAGACAATACAAAGGTCTACACAACGGGCCCAAGAATAGATCAATCTGACCCCGAGAGGTCAATCAAATCACTGAGCAAAGTTACCCTCGTGAACCTGTGTGCAGACCACATGCAGATTTTATAGACAAAATGCTAAAATGATGATAATTTTTAACTAAGCAAATGAGACCCAAATGATGCAAATAAGCTATGGATGGAAAGACAATACAAAGGACTATCCAATGGAACAAAAATGAGTGCAATCAGACACCGGGAAGACAGTCAAATCATTGAGTAAATATGTACTTGTGAACCTGGCCCTGAGCCTGCTTGCAGAACTTATGCAGAAAACTCAAAAAGTTGGACAATATTAGAATATGCAAATGTTAACCAAATGATGTAAATAATATATGGATGGAAAAACAATACAAAGGGCTATCCAACGGAAGAAAAATCAGCCCAATCGGACATCGGGATCAAAAGTCATGCCCCGACGAACACGACCTTGTGAGCATGCACGTAGGACTGCCAGAATCTGTAACGGTCTACCAAAGGACCGTTACATTCATGTGGCGGTCTACTATAGGACCGTCACACTACCTGAGCCCTTAAAACGTCCCAAACAATAGAAGAATGGATAAAATATCACATAAACATGCACATGCACACACCCAACTTACAAAAGAGCATTAAAACAAACGTGATGGACATTGGTGTCCCACCGTGATCGCCAAAAAATTGTAGATTTATTTTAATTAGAATCTTATCCCGCCCCCTTTAAATACATACATGCATAAACATATGAATCAAAGACAAGGGGGACGAAAGGATGAGAAATACTAACCGTGATCGCCACCAAGGATTAACAACGCCAAAGGATGAAGAAGTGTAAAGAACGGCGCCGTGTACCTTGGAAGGAAAACTTGATCGCGCTTGACAAACAAGGTGCGGGGAACTTTGTGGACTCAAACCTCCTCTCGCTCCAGCCGGCTACAGGAAGAGGGCCTCACGTTGTATTCATGCTCTCCTGTAAAATAAGGACAAAAAACCCATTAGAACATGAAGTGTAGCATCAATCTCGCAGTGATAAAATAGGGGTAGAAAGTGAGCGCAAACTCACCGGGGGGAGGTTTTTAACCCCTATGGAAGGGTGGAAATAATAGGTGGGTGTGTTGCGCGGGCATGAGATTTGAAATCTCGAGATTTGATTGAGAGAATAGAGAGAAAATGATGATGCAAAACATGCAAAAGTGCATGTAGCAGAAAAGTGCAGGAAACTGTGATGATTTGTGATTTTAAGTGGAATAGAACTAATAATATAGATCATGAAATGAAGCCTAGAAGGATGCAATGGAAATCTAATACTTCCCTCTTCAAGTGAAGGTCGAAGTTGTGAGTAGGAATTACAGCATGGCTTCGCCCCGAACGAAGAAAGAGCCCCCCCCGTCGCGACTGCGAACTGGGCAATTTTTATAGAATTTTGCAAGAAAGCCCCATCTTCTTATCACGATTCTCGGAGATATAGTCCAAGATAAATCAAGTTCGATGGATCAAACTTGAGATAATACTAAGGACAAGAGATAGGAATAAAAGGGGATCCATTCGGAGGAGGATTCTAGAAGATATGGCTCTTGGAAGGTAGTCCTGTCGCACTAGAAAACAAAGTTTTAGTTGTACCAGGATGCTTAAATCTTGATCTTGTGACCCAGATCCCGAGAGATATAGCCAATGAAAATTTGATTTCTATGAACCAAATTCAAGATAATACAAAGGACTAGAAGTAGAAAAAAATGGGAATCAATTTGGATAAGAATTGAAGAAGTTATGAGCTCTACAAGATAGGCTCACCGCGCAGTTTTCGGGGTAGAGTCCAGCATAAATTAGACTCTCTGCTGTGTGTAACGGTCTATCGTAGGACCATCAGAGTCATGTAATGGACTAGGGTAGGTCCGTCACACTCTGGGGGTCGAACGGGATGATTTCGGACAAGTTTGACTGTGATGGTCTAGTATAGGACCGTCACAGTGCTCTGACGCATCTATACTAGACCGTCACATGTACTCTGACGCACCTGCACTAGACCTTCACAACGATGAAGGAAAATTCTGGGCAGACTACGCGCGACTTTATAAATTGAAGCGTATCTCTCAAACGAGGCAGAACTAGCAAAAGTGGTAGAAGAAGTAATTATAGATAACTAAGAGAGGAACAACTTTTATGAAGAAAGTAAGTTGAGAAAATGATCAGAAGAGGGAGAAAATGGGGATAGAACAGAGAAGAAAATTCTGAGACATAGGTGAACAACACATCACGTCGGAAAAATGCGAATAGATCACAAACGGCGCATAATCGGCCAATGGCGTATAAGAAGAAATTGTAGATCTTTGAAAGATAAACAATTTTGGTGAAGACAACTTTTTAAAAAGAAGAACAGAAGTAGATGAAAAAGGACCACTTTCAGGACTGCACAATGAGAGAGAGCCGATTACTTGAGGGAAGCCGGCCTAAATGGGTCGAAAGTTGACTTGGAAGCCGGAATTTGATAAGATAAGCTTCAGGGCTCTAGGAAATCATGATCTCCAAGACTTAAAGGATATGGAATGGTAAAAATGGGCTCAAAATCTATCCAAGGAAGCTCCAAAACAATGGCTAATTCGGGACATCAAAAATGATGAATAAGAGAAATGACGTAACTTGTGGGCTAAAACGGGTGTCAACACCTGGCTGATAACCCAGTTTCAATATAATATCTCACCCCTTGGAATCTCGGATATGGGGCTTCACTTTGATGTTGACGGGTGTAGTGGTAGGCTTGCGTGGTGCATAGGCCCAAGGGAAGTCCAGATCTATCACAGAAATAACGGGCCGACTACTAGGCCATAGTGTGGGCAAAATCTTCTCTGATATAGCTTTAACAGACTGGACCGTGGATAAGCTTCTGACTTTCACCACCATCCCTTGAAAAGGGAACTTGAGACATTGATGCGCGGTGGAGGGTACGGCGCTGAGAGTATCAATCTATGGACGACCCAAGATAGCCTTGAACATAGGGTCAATATCTAGTACATAAAATTCAGTGGGCATAGTAAGAGACCCAAGCTCCGCTTGAATAGTAGGAATCCCATGACATGCTCTTCGTGAGTTATCATATGCAGCTATAGTTGTGAGGGTCGGCCGTAAAAGTTCCTCTAATAAGTTACAGGCCCTAAGAGTGCTGAGTAGACACACATTGATAGATGCCCATGTGTCAACTAACGCTGCGTCAATGCGGACTTTGTTCAAGATTATTGTGATGCAATGCGGCATTTGCCGAGCCTCCGGTGGTGCAAGCTCGGTCTCAGAGAAGGTGATTGCCGGCCCTTTGGAAATAGTCACCAGTGCTGTGGGTAAACTGTCGGCTGCCACATCTTCACTAACCATCACCTTCTGAAGGAAATCTCTTGGTGCATCTTGGTGAAGGGTAGATCTTTTAATGAGCTCCAGTACATATATCTTGGCGGGCACCCTGTCCAAGTGATGTAGCAGATCGTATTGGGTACCCGGCAGCGGCTCGACTTCTTCCGGATCGGTAGCCGGTTGCGAAGAATGGGGATTAGAAGTAGGAGCATAATTGCGATGAAAGAAATGCCCGCTCTGAAGAGCGCAATTCCGTGCGGACACGGTATCTGACGGCAGTAGGATGAACCCGTTGGGATGGGTAAGTGGTGTGAAAGGGGGTGCGGTGGAGATGATAGGAGTGGGAGTGGAGACAAGGGGTCGTGGTGAAAGAATAATGGGTGAAGAGTAAACTGTGGGTATGGTGATAGCGGGTGGTGAAGGTGTAAGGGTGAGCGGAAGTGTGGGCGGAGGGCTAGTTGTAATGATGGCAGCGGGGGTGAGCAATGGGCGAGAAACGGGTGGTGGAGCGGGAGTGGACGGAAGGACAAGTGGTCTAGAAGTGGAGGAACTGCGGTAGTTGTGGTAGAGGGCCATGACTTGTGGTGTGGTGCCATCATCGTCAAAGGACCACCCAGCGTAAGAAACCAGGGGTTGAACTACATTAACCTGAGCCGGTGCCGGCGGTTGAGGCTGGGGAGCGGGAGGATGGTTCAGCATTAGGTTCTGATGGATCCCCAAGTCCTGAACCGGCTGTTGTTGCTGTTGCGGTTGTTGCTGTGGATGCGATGCATGTTGTTGCTGCACTTGCTACCTCGGCGCCTGCCTTCTCTTTTATTTAATTTTGGTAATGGCCCTATGCATTTCGGCCCAATGAATCCTCTACCCTTCATGGAGGTCATAGACTAAGTCTCTGAATTGAAAACACCCTTCAATAGTATGTCCCGGCTACCTGTGGAACATGCAGTTCTTTATCTGATCAATGGCCGGGTTCCAATTGGGCCATTCTGGAGGGAGTTGTATAGCATTAATGGACATAAGAGCTGAGAAGATGTCTGCGAGGGTTTCTGGCAGAGGTGGGTACTGTGCTCTCTTCAGAGCCGGGCGCTTGTTGTTGTTGTTGTAGTCGTTAGGTGGAGGGACATTATGGTATTGGGGAGGCTATGGAGGTTGTTGTGGAGCGGAAAAGGGGTTTTGCGGAGCGGCAAAGGTGTTTTGCGAAGCGACAAAGGTGTTTTGCAGATGGTTTTGTGGGGTGGAGTAGGCTAGCGGGGGTTTTGTGGAGTGTATTGAGTGTTGCGCGAGTTCTGGGGGAAGCAAATTTGGTTATTTGCGTTGGCGAAGGGAAAGTTAACGGCTTGCACTTGTTCATTTGTTTGGACTCCCTCGGTAATGGGCCCTTGTGGTTTCTTGTGGTATTTAGGCTTTTGGTTTTCAAAAGGTTAATGGATAGAAGAGTCCATGAATTGGGAATGGATAAACCGCGCCCGGCTATATAATTGATGCATGTTTGCTATATCATTCATCGCCAGAATATTTTGAAAGGTCGGAGTGGCATTGGAAATGAGTAGCTTGACCTTCTCTTCCTCCAGAATGTGGCTTGGTACCCTGGTGGCCATCTGCCTCCACCTTTCAGGATAGGTTGCAAACTCCTCATCGGGATTCATTTTCTCGGCCACCAAGTCTGTCAAGGAATATTCTGGGCCGACCCTGTCTTGTTGAATGAACTTATCTTTCACTATCTTGAAGCTTTCGGCATCCTCTAATTGCTGAGAGTAGAACCATTCAAGCGCGGCCCCATCTAACGATCGGCGGAACAGATACGCCGTAAGGCGGTCATCATACTGGAACTGTGCCGATTCATACAAGAAGTCCCTCACATGAATAAAGGGATTGCTATTCCCGTCATATTTCCTATAATTAGGGAGCTCGGATTGCGGAGGAAAATGGATATTTTCAAAGCTTGGAACGGGGACGTCTGCCAAGGATTGTGGGCCAACCCGCTTTTGAAGAAAGTCAAGTTGTTGTTGCATGGTGGCCCATTTGTCAAGGAGTTCCTGCTCTCTAGACGGAGTAGGAATGGTGAAAGATGGAATTTGAGGAGAAGAGGGGTAAGCAGATAGGGGGGCGGCCCATATGAAGGATATTGGGCCGAAGGATGACCCATATTGATGTGAACTTGGGCTGCCCCTTGATGAGGATGCATGAAATCATTTTGGGCCGACAAGGACCTGCGGCACTGATGGGCCGGACATGTGATGAAACGACATAGAAGGAGGGACAATGGTCTTTCCCTTATCCAAAAATTGGTGGGCCGAACTAGAAGACTGGCCCATCTCAAGATTAGTGAATCTGAGGGTCCTAGGTTGGACCGGAGTGAGGTCAATGGGAATGGGCTGGACGGCGGACCCATCGGCCCTAGGCTAAGCAATGGAAGGATTGGTCTGACCTTGCATAATCGGGGAAGGTGGGGAGTTGGACCCCTGCATGGCCTGATAAACCACCTGAAGTTGGGCCGGGTCTAATTGGGCTATCATTTGAAGAATAGAATTAGCGGAAGGAGGAAGAAGAGCTTGAGTTGATTGGGCGCCCTCCATAGGGAAGGAGGACGAAGGAGGGATGGGCCCCTCTCTGGGTTGGAATATGATAACCCTAGAGGGATCCTCTAGAAGCCCTTAAGGAAGAGACTCCTCTTGGGAACGGGGAAGATCGAAAGAAGCCATGGTGGATTCAAAGTGTGGATTGAAGTAGGATGTGGAGGGGGAATCGCCCCTAGGTGATGAAGCTTCTAGAGGACGGAAGCAACTCAACATGCAACGAAAGACCTTAGAACAATGCAAACAACACACAACAAACACACAATGAGTGACTAAACTTACATAATTTTAACAAAGATGTAAGTGAAAAAGAGATAACCACACTCAAGGTCAACCAAGTTATTTAGATGATGCAACAAGATTTTTATAGTTTTCTCTTTTAGAACCTTAGTGATTTGATCCAAATTGTGTTCTCCACAGTAGGTTCCTAATAGGAAAAGGATGTATGGCTTGGTTGACTCTAAGGGTAATCACACCTTCACTTTATGCAATCCTATACACGGGGTGGGAAGTGGTACAACCAGCCCGGCGTCCGTGTGGGAATCCAGGGCTCGCGGGGACTTACGGAGGTCCCTGATGGGATTTCCTAGTCAACTCCAAGGAATATGGAGACGAGAGGTCCATACACCAAGGTAGAAGAATGCAATCTAACGTATGAAAATATGCATGAACCTATGTGCACCAGAGTGCATGCAAATTCTAGGCTAGAAACTAACAATCAATTATGCAACAAAATGATATGAATATGTGAAGCAACTAATAAGGAGAACAAGTAGCACCCAAGCAAGAAAAACACAGCAGAAACTGTGGAAATAAACTGGACCGCGGAATGCGTACCTGTAACTGGAGTAACAGTCGTATACGCCCGCGTCAGAAAGCCTGACGATTCAGGAATGGACCGTTACAATAATGTGACGCACTAGGAGACGACCGCCAGAGAACCCAGGGAACCAGAAACAACAGGAAATAAAAGGAAAATCTGGGGGAAACACGAGCAAAGAAAGGAACAAATGGATGGCATGTTTAATAGAGATCAAGAAGCATGATTGGCACTAGATGTCCCACCGTGATCGCCAAAAATTTTGTTGATTATTATTTGTGATTGTGATGATTCCTTTATTGCAAGATGATGTGATCAATTATGCAGATATAAATGTAATCAATCTACCAATAAGCATGCACAACATACACCTATGCAACCAGCATGACATCCAAGCATGGGCAAATACTCTCAATCAAGTAACTAAACTAGAGAAGAAACAAAAACACACGCCGAGCATAGAGCAAGAGGAATAGAACATACCGCAAGGGTTGGAACAAGCAATTAAAGGAAAAGATGTGAAGAGGGAGAGAGCTATTGCCCAACTAAGAAGGAACATGATCGCCACTAAGGTAAAATAACAAGCCAAAGACTTGGAAAGTACCTTAGAATAGGTGGATGAAGCACCCGCCCGTAGAAGAGAGAAAACTAGAAGCTGTTATCTGCAACTCCGTGAAGCGTAACGGACTAAGACTGATGCACCAGAATACTGTAACGCGCCTCCCCTGATCCGTCAGAGGTCTACAGAAAAGGAATTGGGAAATCTTTGATCTCCAACCTTCCCAGCCGGCTAGGAAGCTTGGGCCTTGTGCTTTGACATTGGAAAACCCGCAAAAGAGTGTAGAAGAGAAAGAAAACACCCAGATTAGCTTTTGCCAAGTGTAGTAACTATAAGTCAAAAGAATTGAAGAACATGCAAGAGGAAGGGGAGAATATCGGGGGTGGTTGGTTTTTTTTAACCCCTCTGGGGTGTTTAAAAGATGGGAGGAGGATTTAGATGCATGCAAGAGGAGGAAGAACGTGGAAGAAGAATAGGGAATATGCCATGGATGATGGAAGAGGGAAAAACTAATTAAAAACTTGAACTGGACTGAATTAACCCCTTGAAACTAGTACTCCCTGGACTTAGGACGACGATGGACGTGGGATGTAGCCTTCCTTGATTGGTTATAGCTCTAGGATGTGGCAGCACTTCGTCGCGAACTCCAGAAATCTCATCTTCAACCCATGAAGTCATGGGTTCTATTTATAGACCCTCCAACTCTTGGGTCGGATTGGAGAGAATCCAGCTAAAAAGTAGGAGGTTTCTTGGCAAACTCTTGAAGATAATACTCCCAAGAGTCCATAGAAGCAAACAGAAGGTTCTAAGGATCAGATTTGAAGGAGAAATCATCAGATCAAACTCTCAATTCGGCCACGGAGTAGTAGAGAAGGAGCAGTTCTGCTAGAATACTTCTGATGGATGTAACGGCCTCACGATAGACCGCCATATGAAGGTAACGCGCCAAGACTGGTCTGTTATACAACCTTATCCCCTAAGAGATAAGACCAATGAGCGAAGTTTTCGAACCGAGGACTCTGGAAGGCGTAACGGATCAGAGATAATGCGTTAGGATAAGGTGACGGATTTAAGTAAGTCCGTTACATTGCAAAGGATAAGCATGAAAAGAGAACGGTCAGCTCAAGACTCTGGGATCAAGTAACGGTCCAAGGAAGTGTGTTAGGAGACCGTAACGTGCTTGGATTGATGCGTTAGGGAAAAAAGATGAGAAATGAATCGGAGAGTTTGCCAAGCAACGACCAGTGGACAAGGATGAAGAACCAGACCCAACCAAGGAGAAAATGACTCATGAAAGAAGTGTCTAACTAACCAAGAAGACTCAACAAGGGTGAACAACTGGGAGCATCATATAAGATGAGTAAGAGATGACCCAACTTATTGGTCATAAAATGGCTGTCAACACCTGTGACCTGGACGGTCACAATACTTGCACAAGCCCTTAAACGGCACAATCGGTCCAGGCTTCTTGTCTTCATTCTTCAGCATTTTGTTCTTCCATGATCCAGACCCGCCATTGGGCCTCTTCTTGCCATTGTCGGGTTTGGCACTCCCATATCCAGTAGGTTGTTCCTTCTTGACATTCTTCCCACTGATTCTCTCCGTCATCTCTAAGGTGTCTTCCAAGACTTGAGCTTTCCTTACCATCTCCGCGTACGTTTGAATTTCCAATGGTGCCAATTGGTTAATATAATGTAACTTCAGTCCGTTGAGAAAATGCTTGGCCTTCATCTTCTCCGTAGATATTAAGTGAGTGGCATAACGAGATAACCGAGAGAACTGAGCTTCGTATTCAGCCACCGATAAACTCTGCTGCTTCAAAGCCGCAAACTCAGCGGCTTTCCTTTCTTGTACTCTATCTGAGAAATATTTACTATTAAAGAGCTCCTCAAACTCTTTCCATGAAACTTGTCTATCACCGAGGGTAGCCTTTGCTACATACCACCATGTTCTTGCATCACATTCCAGCCGTAAAGTTGTTAAAAGAACACGCTCTTGGTCACTGCACTGCATCACATCAATAATCGTTTCCATCTCCGTTAGCTAGTGCTCGCTTCATCGGGATCGATCGAGCCTCCAAAATGCGGGGGATTCATCCCATGAAAGTTTCGGTGAAGGTCGCCAGCTCCATGGTTCGCTCCTCCTCCTTGGGCCACTTGCTGCAAGGGCCGAGTAAGTCCTTGAACCGTTCGTTGCATGTCTCGCCATTGCACACGTTCGGCTGCCATTAGAACGTCCTACACGTAGAATAAATTATTTTAGGATCATTTACAAAGAATAATTTTATTTGAATTAGGTTATTAACTCAACCCAAGTCTCTACCCAATCTCACTAGGTTGGATTCTTAGACTTATAACAAGGTCATAAGTTCTACGACATCACTTAGAACTCTAGAACTTAGAAAACCTAGGAATATGAGAAACCTAGGCTCTGATACCACCTAACTGTCACGCCCCGACACGGAATATCGGGATTGGAAGTAGAAAAAATTAATATTAATATGTTGATTTACCGACATGATATGCTAACGCTAAGGGTCAACACAAACACCATGAACAGAAAATAACTTCATTCACTAAATAACACTTAAATAATCTATGTTCCAAGCACATAAACCCACTGAAACAACTTTCAACTTAACATCCACTTGACACTATTACAATTGCTGACTTTGAATTACAATTCTTCCACCACACATTCTAAAACATAAATTAGACATAAATAACTATGACTGGCACCACATGCTTCTAACTGGTTCGCTCCATGGCCATCACTCTTGCCCGTCCCCATCAGTCTGTGAATCCTCACTTGAGCTACCTGAAAAGGGGGAACAACTGGGTGAGCGAACGCTCAGTAGGTAATAACAGGCAAGTTTAAGTGATTAACCAATTAATTACAATTATATGCGAGAAAATAAGGAATGAAAAGAAATGACGATATGACGAAACAACTTAGTAAAGAGAAGGCAAGATCATGATATAACTGGAAATTGGCCAACAAGCAAGAACTAACCAAGTCAATAAAAGAATTCAATTAATAGATTATTGTCATAAACATCATGCTAGTCATGCACTCAGTGCAATGCCTCACCATGTCATTCAAACTCTCCGGGGCACAAGTACTTTTCGGGCGCTCCTCCCAGGACCAAACCGGGTCCTTATGATGCGTTGGCATTGGTTTAATGGATCCAATATCCAAGTTATGTCTAGACATTAATCAAGTTAAATGGCCAATAATGTCAAGGTATGACTTACCTCGGAGAATTCCAAGGGTAAGTGAAGAGATACTTTGACCAGAAGTTCAAATTATCAAGTACCAATCAGGTCCTTGGATTCAAACACAAATAACCACGGAAATCATTTTCCAGAAGATACACGGTCCATTTTGGGCTGCTCAGATAAAAGGACGGTCAATAATGGGCCGCTCATGGCTAGAAGAGCTGGAAGCCCAAGAATAAAATAAACGGGCCTTATAGGGCCGCTTAATGGATGGACGGTCCAGTAAGGTCTGCTCTAGTATATAGACGGTTCTAATCAGACCACTCAACTGGGCCTAACTAAAAGACTAGAAATCCACCAAAAAATGGGCTCCGGGCTGCCATAAGTGTGGCGGAACTGAACCAGGGTCCAGCCCACTCTACACTGGTCAACCTAGGGCTCACTGGGTCGATCCAAACATGATTTGGTCGAAGATAGAACAAGGTTGATCAACCAAAGTAAATGGCACTTGGCCAGGGAATGCACGGTTCATACTCGTCCGCCCACTAAGATAAGCGGTCCCTTTTTGTCCGTGCAAGCCTCAGTGGGTCCAAGTTGAGCCGTGACTCACAATATGACAGTCCCAGCAGTTCGATCACGTAAATAGGTTCAGGTCTTTGTGGTACAACCTGCCCGGCTTTCTAGTGGGAATCCCAGCCTCGCGGGAGCTTACGGAGGTACCATAATGAAGGTCCTAGTCCGACAGAAGGAATATCCGACGGAGAGTCCCAACCATTACAAGGAAATAAGGCTATCAAACCATCGAAAACCAAGTATAGCGGTCAGTCAATTCTACCGGAGTAGAACGACTGTCAAACAATCCTAATAGCATAGTTTTATGAAATCATGTTTGAATTTAACGTATTGAAATAAGTCAAGGCCATGATGAATCAAGATCAAGTGAAGACAATTAGCAAAATTCCTAATTATTTACTTCCATAAGTTCCAGTTATCATGTGGGTTGCTAACTTACCCTTAACCATAAATTTACTAAGATAAATCATGCTAAAAAGAAAATAAGCAGTTCTATATAGTTGGGCGGTTCATGCAGAGCCACTCACTGGCCTCGGCGGTCGCACGACAGGCCGTTCACACCCTCTCAGGTCTGAAGGCCTGCTGGTGATGAGCGGTCTGTAATGTGCCCTGGGAACAGTGCACGGTCTGGGACTGTCCGCTTAAAGAAAAAGGGGGGTTAGGGTTCTGCCACGCATTCTACAAAACCGATCGAAGGTAAAACATATGGACGGTCGAGCACAGGCCGCCTATAGAGTATGGCCGGTCTATCGAGAGGCCGTGCAAGTCAGATCAGTCCGCCGCCCCTTCGCCTTGCCCGTCTCCGACGGGGTTGGCTACGGTTACCAATGAAAACTAAATACGAACAATACAAAGCATGAAAATTGGGTCTTTTACTACCAATAAAACGAGCATGAAAAGTTATACAAGATAGCATGGTCAATTTAATGTTTAGTGCCTAAAATCACTACCTAGATCGAGATGGAACATAGTTAACCCTAGTTCTAGCATGCTTCCACTAAAACTTGAAATCCTAGCAGTATACTAGATGAAATTTGGGGCTTTCTATATCAATGGAAAAAGGACAGGACAACGCTTCTATTGATATATAATAGTTAGGGTTTGGCTTGCTATCACCTACCTTAACCGAAGGATGAAGGAAGAAGAGGGAAGCCAATCCAGCTAGGTACACATCGCCGATGATCATCGAAATCCTCCCTCGATCGAGCTCTTCTCCGGCCGCCACAGCTTCTAAACAATTCTAGGGTGGCTTAAGATCATTTTTATAGGTTCAATTGGGTCTGGGGAGTCCTAATCGCGAAAATAGAGTCCTTGCATCGCGGACGTGCGAGATTCGCACGAGACCAAGTCAATCCGCCATTTCGCCGCCAAATACCCCTCCTAGGGTTAAGGTTTCAGAGATTAATCAGAGGGAAAACAAAGAGTTAATCCTTACCATTCATTTGCATCTGGTTTTAGCTTAATTGGTTTAGTATTGGGCTGGAATTTTATTTTTGAAGGTCTAATTAGGCTAAGTGTGGTTTTGGGCCTTAATCTGTTAATTCGACTTGTTTACGAATTTTATTTGGGCTGGTCGTAGAAGACAATTTTACTTAACGTTTCATCCTCTACAAGATTCTAATTTTACAGATTTTTATAAAATGGTCAAAACTTTACTTAACCTATTTCTTAAGGAATTTCTTATTAATTTTCTCAAAATTTTATTCTTTAATAAATCAGGGTACTACAGAAGGTCTGGTGCGGCCAGAGGTGGAGGGGAATAGGCTGGTTGCTACCAGCACAAGGGAGAGGAAGGGAGATGGGGGAGGTCGACCAAAGAAGGTGGAGGGGAGGTGGGGGCTGTGACCAAGGGAGGTGAGGGGGCTAGGATTGAATGGGGTGCAGCCCTCAAGGGGAGAGAAATTTGAATTGGGGCCTTGGGGAGGTGAAAGGGTGCATGGGGGAAGGGAAGAGTTGGTTGGGGAGTGCCAATGGTCACCTTGGAAGGGGAGGGACTTGAAGAGAGGATTCAATGGGCCTTGGGATATGAAGGGGTGGGTGATGTGGCATAAGGGGAGTGGGTGAAGGAAAGATGATGTGGCAAGGAGGGAGGTGAAGGGGCAGGTGCGCCCAAGGGAGAGAGAGAGGGGAGGGGGGGTAGGTGGGTTTCTCACCCTAGGGCTTCTCACCCTATGTAATGGCTTCTCACCACAAGAAAAAAAACAATTAAGTTAGACTAAAATTCTCAGATTTTCATTAGCTTGAAATGAGGGAAATGGGGTCCTATTCATAGGCAACCCACATTTTACAATAAGTCCCTGCATTTTGGACCAATGACAAATAACCAAGGGGGAAGGGGGCGCCCCTGGGCCAAGCCCACTGAAATGGGCCCATTAAACCAGACTAATTAACCTAATGACACTCAACGTAGGTAAATGACTGTCTAACTTAGGGACTGGACTCAAATAAAAGGAAAATAACATAGTTATGACTCAAAGAAAATATGAAAATTACATGACTTGACTCAGAAAAAGTGTGACGGACACAATGGAACCATGTCGATGAGCAATCGGAGCTGTGAAAAAATGTGAAGTGCGAGAGATGCCCCGATCATACCCCCGGGGTGCGAAGAACTCGACTCCGTCGAGTATGTGTCCGCCGGGGAAGAGGTCCTCCATTGCAGCTCCGAGCGAGCCACGACCTCCAAACTCAACCTCACGTCCTCAGCCGGGGGACGGCTCTTCAGCCTCTTAAGGTGGCTTGGGCACACACTCTTGCTGGCGATAGTACCTTGCTTGCCTAGTATCGCCTCCGTGTGTACACGTCGGACTCTCAGGCTAATATATCGAGGCTTTCCTAGGATATCACTCTCAAAGGTGGGGGTAGGCTCAAGGTGCTCACTGGGTTCCACCACGGTGCCCTTAGAGGGTGCTAGATCTGTCGCGCGGAAAGTGGGGTGTATCCCAAAATCCCTTCGGTAAGTCCAACCTGTGAGCCAGGTTGCCAAAGTCACACGGAACATGGAAGGTCCAAGTCCTCGTGCCCTCGACTTGGAGGTGACCCTATGGTAGAGCCACTCCAATGTCACCATTGCATGGAATCCCAAGTGGCACTCGTGAGCTTTTGCCCGCTCATTATGAACCTCACCATCCGTCGCTAGATGCTTGTTTGAATGCTTATGTCATGACCTACGGTGCAGTGCGTGTGGGAAGTGTTTGGTATGCAAAGGTGGACCGGGGCAACAATACGTGGACCTATCATGCAATGCTGCCATGTAGACTTTGGTGGACCTAGGTGGGCCGGGGCATCCATAGGTAAACATATCATACAAAGTGGTGATAAATGTCGGGGGACCTGGACATCCGTATATGCTGTTGACATGCATATGACCAATGTTGAATGAGGGAGGGCCGTTACACCCGAATACAGACCAATCATGCATCCTACTTGACATGTTGGTGACATGAATGAGCGGACCCGACGTACTAATCATGCCAAGCGGTGTGATGTGCCAAGACATATGAATTCCTTTCCTAAAGATGACTTCCTATTGTGGGGTGGTGGGGTGGCTGTAACAACCCGAGAATCTAATTACCGGGAAGGCCCGATAACCCGAGACTCGTACCGCCACCCATGAGTCCGAAGACTCGGAAGGTTTGGAAGGATGGTGCGGAGACTACACAAGTATCACAAATAATTGTAGAAATTAAACAGTTTATATAATTAAGTAGGAAAAATAAACAACAGTTTAATTAACACATAGTCCATAAGATAACAATAAAATAACAACAGTAGTCCACAACTAGTATAGAGACAAGAAAGAAAAGTACAGCTACACGGGGGATACCCCGGCTCTGACCTCTGGCACTAACACTGGGCACCCGAAGCACGCTGAGCCTCAGACGTGCTCCCCTGAAACCGCACCTCGCCTGAAACACGGTGAAAACACGCAGGGAATGAGTCTCAAAATAAGACTCAGTAGGGATCACTCGAACCCTACCTCACACATAGAGAAACCGCTACGTTAGTAGTAAGCGAGGACCTCGGAAAGGGAAGCCCTGCCATCTACAAAGCACCGGTTTCACGGCACGAAAACTGACACACGTGCTACGGTGAAACGACCAGAACACCACGGCCAGCACGATAAAACCCGAAGGTCGAAGTCACAAGACTGACAGTCTGCCACTCCCGACTTGACAGAAGTACCTCCCACTAGAAGCACAGTTGGTAGCGTCCCCTGACGTCATACACCGCACCGCAGGTGAACTGCCTAACGTGGAAGCTCCTACCAGAGGCACGGACACCGAACAAGAACCACAATGAGCGACTAGCTGGGGTCACGCCCTTCGGCGTGGGTCCAACCGCCCCCAACCACGTGTGCACACACAGACCATGCGTCCTAGGTCTGGCCCTCTGACCAGTTTTCCCCCGTTGCCGGACTCTAGCTAGCGACGAGGGGCCCAACGGAAACCAGTCCAAAACCATCCTCAGGGTAGCCTCTCCACCACTCCCTGGTGGGACCACACGCATGTAAGCAGGCTACGACTAGTGGAGGGTCACTCACGGAGTAGACTCTCAAGTCAACGGAAAATGACGTCACAATCGGACGGTACAAGGAACGCCCCTCGTACAAATCACCATCACACGGCGACACATGCCGACGACAACATCTCCCGGTACCTCTCGGTACGACGAGAGACAAGCCGACACGACCCGCCCCCTTGATCGGTCCACCCTGGGCCGCTCAGGGACGTGCTGTCACACGGGGACCGCATCAGGGTTGAACGGCCAAGACGCGACCGTCCTACTCCAGGTCCAAACGGCAGATGAACGGCCACCACGGGCCCGTTCAACTGATGTTCGGCCGGATCTTGGTCGCACGTGGGTGATGAGCGGTCAGCTCCTGGCCGCTCGTCTCCCAATGGTAAAAACCCTAAACGGTTAGTCCTTAGCCGTACTTTGGGAAGGGCGGCTATGGTTTCGCCGTTCAAGGGTTGTGCGGTCTAGATCTGACCGCACAACGGAGCAACCGCACCAGATGAAGCACGGCCACCACCTGGCCGTACGAAGGGTTAAGTGGCCAACTACTAGCCGCACACCCCGGTGCGCTGTATAACGGTAATAATCAACAGTCAAAAATCCAAGGTTGGGCGGTCGTTATGGGTCCGCACTTCAGGATGTGCGGTCTTACGATAGACCGCACAAGCCCACTACGCGCCGAGCCAAGCCACAGCGCACTGAGCCTATGAATGGCCCAAACAGCGCCGCACAAGAGTTGTGCTGCCACTGGTTAAACCGCACATCGCTCACCGGCGCGAAAACGGCGAACCTCGCCGGAATCGCCCATTTCGACCCCAAAACAGGCCCCACGAAGGGGGAAACGAAAGGAAATCGGCCCCCAAGCCCCTTAGCATGATTCTACGCTCCCGAAACGCGGAATCATGGCTTAAAATGGTGGATCGGGCGGTCACTCCCCAAAGCATGAACGACCCTTCCTGGCGCGAAAATAACCCCTCTCGACCTCGTCTCGAGCTAAAACTCTCGGGGAAGGAAGACAAGAGGCTAAGGAACGTCACCCTACCTCCAGTTTGCAATGAGACGCGCCGATCCAAGCCTGAATCCATGAAGAATGCCGTTAGAACCTCACCTTTCCACGCTTCCCACGCTTGCCGCACGCCCGCACGATCGCCTCGTCGTCACCCACGTCCTCGCGATGTCGCACCGCCGCCGTCTACAGCCGGAACGGAGGTCGCCGCACTCGAACGTGAGAAAGAGAGAGGGAGGGGCGGCCACGGTCGTGAGGGATGAAGAAGAAGAAAGGAAGAAGAAGAAGGAAAAAGAAAAGAAAAGAAATAAGAATTTATAGAAAATCTGTAATTTCTGAAAAATTCAAAAAAATAGAAAATTACATTTCTGGGATCCTCGGAATGCACCGATCGCAACGGTACCACTCGTGCCCAGGTGAATGTGGTGCGGACACCCGAGCAGTTGATCGGCACGATACGCCGAGCCACCGGTACCGCACACGGAGCACGACTCGAGCCACCTCAGCATCTATTTGGCTCGGAGACAGCCTGGAGACGCCCCCCTGAGTCCCCATTTATCATATTTAGTTAGCCCTTATGTGTGTGTAATTTGCGTTTATTTCGTTGTATTCGGTTTGTCATTTTGATTCTAATAGGGGCTTATGTGTAATTCGGACCCCGTGGGCCCCACGGGCCCCCCAGGCCCCACCCCATTGGGCCACCTCAGCCTAGGGTCCCACGTGGGGTCAGTCAACATGCCACATGGGGGCATCTAGAAGTTTGAATGCTAAATGGACACATGGGAGACAATGGACTAGAAAAGTCCACATGGGAGGCCACCTACCCCCACCAACTAGTCCACCCTCTCTCCTTGGTCCAAGGGCCGCCCCCCCTTTTTTTTATATTATTTTATGTGTGTGTGTCACACTCCATCCCAACCCTCCATTCCCATCCCCTAGATCCAATAGTTGTGGATGGATGTGAGATGTAACCTATTTAAGCTTGTATTTTCCATTTTAGTAGAATTAACGCCATTTGAATCCAACAAAATTGAAGAGCAAGGGCTGGTGCGCCCCCCTCCTCTCTCCTCCCTCTCCCCCTTGAAGCTGTGAAGGCTTCCATTCTGAGGTGTGACGCCTCATGTATCAGTTCCGACGATCTCCGCATTCGCCACGAGCCGCCACCGCACCACCATCGCCGTCAACGGAGTTCTGCCCGCGCAGTACCACAGGAGCTTCCACGAATTTCCTATCTCAGCCCTGAGCTCAGATAGATCTGGGAATTTTATTGGGTGTTCCAGGGGTGTCAAGGACATCCCAAAATTTTTTTTTTGGCATTCAGATCTCGTTTCATATTTTTTGATTTTCATCCACTCTTCCATTTTGGTTCTACCAGAGTTCTGTCCAGATTCATCCCCGCCCTGAGTTTCATATCTTAGGTTCACTTCTTGATTTATTTTAGTTCGACCAGTTTTACTGGAAGTTGCACACATCCACCCCTTCATCCACAATTTTTCTCAATTTTTGGTTCGTCCATTTCATATTTTCTAAAAATCGTTCTCAGTCCCAGCTACAGTTCTCTCCCCCTGTTCCCAGATCCGACCACCAGTCACCTTAAAAATCATAGTAAATCAAAACCACCTCCAAATCAAATTCCAAAAATAGTCCCAGTTCCATGGTTTGATCCCCTACAACGTTGAAGAAGATCTCAAGAGCTGAATCGGAGGTTTACTAGGCGGTCAACAGTGGTTCTCAGACAAGTGCCCAGCAGGCCTGAGATTTCGGTTACTGTACAACAGGGACTTGTAAATTCATTAAAGTTCTGATCCGACCAGATCCAGCAGATCTCTCTAGGTCTAGATTGAAGCATTTGAAGAGAGCTTTCCAACGATAGCTCATGCGTCCCGATCCGACATCGGGATTGGTCACAGCGGCCGTTTTCGCCGGAGCGCGCGCCTGAAAACAGCAACTAAAAATCCGTGGGCAGCAACTTCAAAGCTTGGGAATCGGGGCCGATCGACCCCCGATCGGTGTTCCCGGCCGACCGCCGTCCATGGAGGCGCGGCACCAGGGGTCCCCATCATAGTGGGTCCCACCCCTGCTGATCCGGAGGACAGCGCCATCCGTGGGCCCCGCGGGCCCGCAGAACCCACCGTTCAGAAAGCACGAAAATGGGGAGTTCGGCACCGCCGGGCGACATCAAGATGCTGCCCGTCAACCCGAGTTGCGTGATTCCCAGGCTCCACATGTTACCTTTTACCTCCCTGCGTGGAGTGGGTCAAATCTTTGTATTGCTGTGATATTGTTTAACCGGGAGTCCGTGATTCGGCCGGGGTTGTCTTCGCCACGCCGGGTGCGTGGAGGTAATGGTCCGAACCTCTTGGCGTTCATTTGCTTAGCTAGTATACTGTCTTTTGCCGCTGCCGAGAGCATAGGTACTAGCCCGTGTGTCCATGTCACCGCTGTGAGAGTGAGTGTGACCCGTCCCGTGACTCGATCCGAATCTGAAAGTTTAGTCGGACTACCCTTGACCTCCGCCGGTTCCTTAACCGCGCACGGTCCGCGCTTTCCCTCGCTTGGGACGACGAGTGAGCTTCCACTTCTGTTAGCGACGCTTCGCCACTAGGAGCTCATAGTGTCGGGCTTAGTGTCTCCCTAGTGTGTGCTGCTGGTCGTGTCTTCATCTAGAGTCCGAGGGTGGCACCTAATAGTGTCGTCTCCCGTGTCCGTCCCGCATCAGTTTGGTATCAGAGCGAGTCGAGTCTAGGGTAGTCTTTGCATATGTCATACATGCATCATGGTCTAAGTCAAGTCTAGGATCATCATTATTCTCAAAAAAAAAAGTGTGTTTTAAATTGCATTTGCACCCTTTATTCAGTATCTTAAAAGGTGTTGTCCGAATGTTAGGCTACGCCTACCGGGAGGTCACACACTTGCGGGAGTGATCTTCGGATCGATTAACTCCGCCCCGTACCGGATATTGGTTTAGGTCTAAGTGCATCATTTAGTGTGTGTTTGCATTAGTCGGTGTCTTCTAGGTCGTGTGTCAGTTGCATGCCCACCCGTCGAGGTACCCAGTACTCGCCACCACCACCTATGGCGGAGTCCCGAGCCCGTAGTTCTGATGAGTCTTCCACGGCTGAGATGTTCCGGGCCATCATGGATCGTTTAGACACGCGTATGGATGGTCTTAGTATGCGTATGGATGGCATAGGGACGTGTCTAGAAGGGTGGATGAAGATCCTCGAGGATCGGGCCGGGGTTTCGGAGCAGTCCATTCAAGGCCTTGTTGGGAGGATTGCCGTACTAGAGAGGGGCCCAGTAGCGGCGCAACCCGCGCCGACGAATGGCCAACAAGAGCCGGTTCAGCAGCCTGCTGTGCCAAGGGCTCAGGCGGAGAATGTTGGGGTTCAACAGGTGCATGTGGTGGATGATTATGCATCTGATAATGATCAAGGGGGTAACGGTCGTCGTCATCAACGACGGAATCGTGATGACGAGGATGACGACCACATGCTTAGGGGTGTGCGTGCGGACCCTCCCACTTTTAGCGGGTCCTTGGACCCTAGGGTGTATTTAGATTGGGAGGCCGGCATGGACCGGTACTTCGAGTGGTTTGAGATGACGGACCACCGAAGAGTCCGATATGCAAAAATGAAGCTGCAAGGGTAGGCCCAAACTTATTGGATCAATGTGGAGAGCCTGCTCAACCAGCGACGTCAACCCCAGATCGGTACTTGGGATGATATGAAAACCAAGTTGAGGGAGAAGTACCTTCCCGCCGCATATCGCCAACGTCTCATAGACAAGTGGCAAAGCATCTCCCAAGGGAACCGATCCGTGACCGAGTACACCGCCGAGTTCGATGAGTATTATTTGCGGTGCGGGGTCACGGAAGAGAGCACCCTGACGATATCCCGCTTTCGGAGAGGTTTGCGGCCTAATTATCAATATGAACTCTTTCGCCGCAATGCCACCACTTTGGAGCAGGCATATCAGATTGCTCTCGAATTGGAGCAGTTCGAGGCCGACTTTGAGTCACCCCATCGGTTGGGCTCCTTTCCCCTTTGTAGTGTCGAGTCCCGTGGCTCATCTGGCACGTATCCGAGGGCCCCCATGGCACGACCTTAGGAGCCCGCTCGCCCCGAGCCCTTTGCTCCTAGACCTCGTCCTCCACCCCCAAGGGACCTTCCTCGTCCCCAGCATCTTACGGCCCCACCCATAGCCCGTCCACCAGCACCAGCACCTCCTACACGTCCTTTGTTGCCTACGCCTCCTATCCGTCGGGAGGATAAAGGTAAAGGACCTATGATTGGGGAGCCTAGTGGATCACGGCAGCAGTGTTATCGCTGCAATGGGTTTGGCCATTTCGCCAACCAGTGTCCCACCCGCCCATCTCTTAACATTGGGGACACACAGGCCGAGGATACCACCCCTACGGGCCTCGAGTTAGTCAGCTATGAGGCAGATGAAGAGTTAGCTGACGAGTACTATGAGATGGGAGGTGAGGCCCATGATGTCCAGCAGTCGGACGGTACCCACGTGGGGGTCGTCAGATGTATCCTCACCCAGCCACAGATCAGTGATGACTGGCGTCGGACCACTATCCTTCAGGTATTCTGTAGGCTGGGAAAGCAAATTTGCAAGGTGGTCATCGATAGCGGGAGTTGTATCAATGCAATCTCCACGAACGTTGTCGCTCGTCTTGGTCTCACACCCGTAGACCATCCTTGTCCCTATCAGGTATCATGGGTGGATACCACTTCCATTTTGGTCCGGCTGCGGTGCTTGGTCCCGCTGCAGCTCCACTCCTACCGTGACGAGATCTGGTGTGATGTTCTCCCCATGGAAGTGGGAAGTATCATTCTTGGTAGGCCGTGGTTATTCGAACGAGATGCCACACTCCATGGTCGGTCGAACACCTGTACCTTCGACCACGATGGCCAGCGGGTCATCCTCCACCCCGTTCGGGCCAGGAGCCCATCAGTCAGGGGTCCTACTGGCCCTAGTACTCCAAAGCCTTCCGTACCCGGGCCCAGTACTCCATCCCCAGCTCGGACTATGACCGTTACCTCTGGCCCTGGAGAGCCCTCGACGAGGAGATTGATGATGATTAGCTCCCGAGAAATGGAGCAGGAGCTTAGTCAGGGCTGTCCGGTGTTTGCCATTACGGTCCGAGAGGTGGAGCGGGACTCCGAGGGTGAGCTCCCACCCGAGGTTGTTCCTATTCTGCAGGAGTTTGCTGATATTTTTCCTGATGAGCCTCCCGAGGGACTCCCACCCATGCGGGATATTCAGCATGCCATCGGCCTTGTTCCGGGCTCTTCTTTGCCCAACCTTCCTCATTATCGAATGAGCCCCACGGAGCATGCCGAGCTTAAACGGCAGGTCGATGAGCTTGTGCAGAGAGGATCTGTCCGGGACAGCATGAGTCCATGTGCTGTACCCGCATTACTCGCCCCGAAGAAGGATGGCACGTGGAGAATGTGCATTGATAGTCGTGCCATCAACAAAATCACCGTGAAGTACAGGTTCCCTATTCCCCGCCTTGATGACATGCTGGACATGATGGCAGGTGCCACTATCTTTTCGAAGATCGATCTTAAGAGTGGCTACCATCAGGTGAGGATTAGGCCAGGTGATGAGTGGAAGACCGCATTTAAGACCAAGGACGGTCTATATGAGTGGTTGGTCATGCCTTTTGGGTTGACCAATGCCCCTAGCACTTTCATGCGGCTCATGACTCAGGTCCTTCGACCTTTCATTGGAGTCTTTGTGGTGGTGTATTTTGATGATATCCTTATCTATAGCGGCACCAGAGGGGACCACTTGGACCACCTTCGGCAGGTCTGTCTACTTCTTCGGCGAGAGCAGTTATTTGCGAACCCACAGAAGTGTGCCTTTATGACACCTCAGCTTACCTTCTTGGGTTTCATTGTGTCTAGTACTGGGGTCTCCACCGATCCGGAGAAGGTCCGGGCGATTATTGAGTGGCCGAAACCCCGTACGGTTCATGATGTCCGCAGCTTTCATGGCCTTGCGACGTTCTACCGTCGCTTCATCCGCGGATTTAGCTCCGTCACCGCCCCGATCACGGATTGCATCTGTAAGGGCACATTTGTATGGACGAAGGCCGCATCCGCCGCCTTTAAGGACATCAAGGAGCGCATGACCCAGACACCTATCCTTCGACTGCCTGATTTCTCGAAGGTGTTTGAGGTCTCTTGTGATGCGTCGGGCGTGGGAATTGGGGGAGTTTTGAGTCAGGAGTCCCACCCGATCACATATTTCAGCGAGAAGCTGAATGACGCGAAACTGCGATATTCCACGTATGATAAAGAATTCTACGCAGTTGTTCAGGCTCTTAGGCATTGGAGGCACTATCTTTTACATCAGGAGTTTGTCCTATACTACGATCACGAGGCATTGAGGTATCTCCATTCGCAAAAGAAGCTTAACTCGCGTCATAGTCATTGGGTCGAGTATCTCCAGCAGTTCACCTTTGTGCTTAAACATAAGGCTGGAGTGGAAAATAAGGTGGCTGATGCCTTAAGCCGGCGAGCATATTTGCTTACCACCATGAGTGCCGAGGTCATAGGGTTAGAGAAGATGAAGGAGGCCTATGTTGATTGTCCTGACTTCGGTCAGATTTTTACTACTCTCTAGGCCGGACCCTCGAGAGACCTTGATGAGTATGTGCTTCAGGAGGGTTACCTCTTTCGAGGTAGCAGGCTATGTGTTCCCCGAACTTCGGTTCAAGATTTCTTAGTGTGGGAACTACATGCGGGAGGTCTAGCCGGCCACTTTGGTCGGAACAAGACTATTGAGGCAGTGGAGCATCGATTTTACTGGCCGAGCTTGAAGCGCGATGTTGCTAACATCGTGGCTCAGTGCCGTACATGTGCTACGGCCAAGATGAAGAAGCAAAGCTCGGGCCTTTATACGCCTCTACCTGTGCCTGATGCCCCGTGGCAGGATGTTAGTATGGACTTTATTTTGGGATTGCCACGTACCTCCAGGAAGCATGATTCGGTCTATGTGGTGGTTGATCGTTTCTCGAAGATGGCCCTCTTTATTCCTTGCTCGAAGACTTCGGATGCTTCGAGGGTAGCCCGCCTATTCCTTACTCATGTGGTGTGCAAGTTCGGGTTGCCTCGCACTATAGTGTCTGACCGTGATGTTAGATTCACTTCCTACTTTTGGAAGACACTATGGCATATGATGGGTACTCACCTCAAGTTTTCCACTGCATATCATCCCCAGACAGACGGTCAGACCGAGGTGGTCAATAGGAGTCTGGGAGATCTTTTGAGGTGTCTAGTCAGGGACCGCATTGGGGATTGGGATCTCATTTTACCCATGGCTGAGTTTGCATACAATGATTCGGTGAATAGGTCTACCGGCATGAGTCCATTTGAGAGTAGGCCGAGGAAACCCGTTGACCTTGTCCCCATGCCTATCCATGCTAGAGTGTCGGAGTCGGCCGAGTCGTTTGCTAGGCACGTTAGGAGTTTGCATGACGACATCCGTCGTCACATTGAGGCCAGCAATGCACGGTACAAGGAGTTAGCCGATGCCCATCGACACCACCGAGAGTTCCACGAGGGCGAATACGTCATGATCAAGGTAAGACCTGAACGGTTTCCCTCTGGAACCATTAAGAAGTTGCAAGCTCGCGGAGCCGGTCCATTCAGAGTGTTGAAACGCGTTGGATCCAATGCGCACATTGTGGACTTGCCCGAGGAATATGGTATAAGCTCTACCTTCAATGTATCGGATCTTGTTCCATAAAGGGACCCAGCGGTGATCCCTAGTGAGCCTTGTGAGCCATCTCCTCCCCTTGAGAGTGATCCCACACCTGAGTGTCCACTTCCACCTCCAGCCCCTTTTTCACGGCAGCGTGAGCATATAGATCGTATACTGGACGAGCAAGTGACAGTTACCAGGAGTGGATCTTACCCGCACTACCTAGTGCAATGGAGAGGACGGCCCGCTACTGAGGACACATGGATCACACATGGTGAGTTACAGCGGATTGATCCAGACCTTTTGGAGCGATATAGGAGCGATGCAGACCCTTACTCGACAGGGTCGAGTTTCTCCCACCCGGGGAGAATTGGTGCGGACACCCGAGCAGTTGATCGGCACGATACGCCGAGCCACCGGTACCGCACACGGAGTACGACTCGAGCCACCTCAGCATCTATTTGGCTCGGAGACAGCCTGGAGACGCCCCCCTGAGTCCCCATTTATCATATTTAGTTAGCCCTTATGTGTGTGTAATTTGCGTTTATTTCGTTGTATTCGGTTTGCCATTTTGATTGTAATAGGGGCTTATGTGTAATTCGGACCCCGTGGGCCCCACGGGCCCCCCAGGCCCCACCCCATTGGGCCACCTCAGCCTAGGGTCCCACGTGGGGTCAGTCAACATGCCAATTGGGGGCATCTAGAAGTTTGAATGCTAAATGGACACATGGGAGACAATGGACTAGAAAAGTCCACATGGGAGGCCACCTACCCCCACCAACTAGTCCACCCTCTCTCCTTGGTCCAAGGGCCGCCCCCCCCCCCCCCTTGTTTTTTCTATATTATTTTGTGTGTGTGTGTGTCACACTCCATCCCAACCCTCCATTCCCATCCCCTAGATCCAATGGTTGTGGATGGATGTGAGATGTAACCTATTTAAGCTTGTATTTTTCATTTTAGTAGAATTAATGCCATTTGAATCCAACAAAATTGAAGAGCAAGGGCTGGTGCGCCCCCCTCCTCTCTCCTCCCTCTCCCCCTTGAAGCTGTGAAGGCTTCCATTCTGAGGTGTGACGCCTCGTGTATCAGTTCCGATGATCACCGCATTCGCCACGAGCCGCCACCGCACCACCATCGCCGTCAACGGAGTTCTGCCCGCGCAGTACCACAGGAGCTTCCACGAATTTCCTGTCTCAGCCCCGAGCTCAGATAGATCTGGGAATTTTATTGGGTGTTTCAGAGGTGTCAAGGACATCCCACAAATTTTGGTTTGCCATTCAGATCTCGTTTCATATTTTTTGATTTTCGTCCACTCTTCCATTTTGGTTCTGCCAGAGTTCTATCCAGATTCATCCCCGCCCTGGGTTTCATGTCTTAGGTCTACTTTTTGATTTATTTTGGTTCGCCCAATTTTACTGGAGGTTTCACCCATCCACCCTTCATCCACAATTTTTCTCAATTTTTGGTTCGTCCATTTCATATTTTTTAAAAATCGTTCTCAGTCCCAGCTACAGTTCTATCCCCCTGTTCCCAGATCCGACCACCAGTCACCCCAAAAATCATATTAAATCACCACCACCTCCAAATCAAATTCCAAAAATAGTCCCAGTTCCGTGGTTTGATCCCCTACAATGTTGAATAAGAGCTCAAGAGCTGAATCGGAGGTTTACTAGGCGGTCAATGGTGGTTCTCAGACAAGTGCCCTGGAGGCCTAAGATTTCAGTTACTGTACAACAGGGACTTGTAAATTCATTAAAGTCCTGATCCGACCAGATCCAGCAGATCTCTCTGGGTTTAGATTGAATCATTTGAACAGAGCTTTCCAACGATAGCTCATGCGTCCCGATCCAACATCGGGATTGGTCGCAGCGGCCGTTTTCGCCGGAGCGCGCGCCTGAAAACAGCAACTAAAAATCCGTGGGCAGCAACTTCAAAGCTTGGGAATCGGGGCCGATCGACCCCCGATCGGTGTTCCCGGCCGACCGCCGTCCGTGGAGGTGCGCCACCAGGGGTCCCCATCATAGTGGGTCCCACCCCCGCTGATCCGGAGGACAGCGCCATCCGTGGGCCCCGCGGGCCCGCAGAACCCGCCGTTCAGAAAGCACGAAAACGCGTTGTTCAGCACCGCCGGGCGACATCAAGATGCTGCCCATCAACCCGAGTTGCGTGATTCCCGGGCTCCACATGTGACCTTTTACCTCCCTGCGTGGAGTGGGTCAAATCTTTGTATTACTGTGATATTGTTTAACCGGGAGTCCCTGATTCGGCCGGGGTTGTCTTCGCCACGCCGGGTGCGTGGAGGTAATGGTCCGAACCTCTTGGAGTTCATTTGCTTAGCTAGTATACGGTCTTTTGCCGCTGCCGAGAGCGTAGGTACTAGCCCGTGTGTCCATGTCACCGCTGTTAGAGTGAGTGTGACCCGTCCCGCGACTCGATCCGAGTCCGGAAGTTGAGTCAGACTACCCTTGACCTCTGTCGGTTCCTTAACCGCGCACGGTCTGCGCTTTCCCTCGCTTGGGACGACGAGTGAGCTTCCACTTCTGTTAGCGACGTTTCGCCACTAGGAGCTCGTAGTGTCGGGCTTAGTGTCTCCCTGGTGTGTGCTGCTGGTCGCATCTTCATCTAGAGTCCGAGGGTGGCACCTAATAGTGTTGTCTCCCGTGTCCGTCCCGCATCAGAATGACCCGGTTCACCTACAGCAAGGTTCCGAAGGAATTGCCGAAACACAGACCGGAAATCAGAAAACACACGCGGAAAAGCCGCGGAACGCTTCCAGGCCTCTGCAACAACTCCGGATCGCGCCGATACGAACATGTAAGATGTCCGAAATGAAATTTCAGACACGACGGAGCTGGACACTCCGAGAACTCAGATCCGGGACCCATGAAGAAGGATCCGAAAGGTCTGGGATATTACAGCCCTCCCCCCTTAAGGAATTTCATCCTCGAAATTGAGAACAACCCAAGGGGAAAGAAGAGGAAGACTCACTCAAACAAGTAAGGGAACTGCTGACGCATCTCATCCTCACGCTCCCAAGAAGCCGCACCACCAGAGTGCCACTGCCGCACCACTTTGACCAAGGGGATGACCTTGTTCCGCATGCGCTGCTCTCGCCTATCCTCCACGCGGATCAAAAACTCTGGAAGAGAAAGGTCTGGAGTCACCTCAGGCCAAACATAATCCTCAAGCACATGAGAGTCATCGGGCATATACTTCCGCAACATCGAGACGTGAAACACGTCATGCACTGATGCTAACTCAGGAGGTAACTGCAGCCGATAGGCTACCTCACCGATGCGCTCCATAATAAGGAAAGGACCAACATAGCGGGGACTTAGCTTCCCACGCCGTCGAAAACGCATCACCCCCTTCATCAGAGAAACTCTCAAAAACACACGATCGCCCACGGTGAATGTGAGAGGCTGCCGCCTACGGTCAGTATAGCTCTTCTGCCGACTCTGGGCCACCGACATGTTCTGACGAACCAAGTGCACAACGTTCACACACTGCTGCACCAACTCCGGTCCTGTCAAAACACGCTCACCAACCTCGAACCAATCGAGTGGAGTCCGGCACGGACGCCCATACAACACCTCATAAGGAGCCATGCCGATGCTCGAATGATAGCCGTTGTTGTAGGCAAACTCCACCAATGGCAGGTGGTGAATCCAACTCCCCTGCCACTCCAGGCAGCAGGATCTCAACATATCCTCCAAAGTCTGAATGGTCCTCTCTGACTCGCCATCTGACTGAGGATGATACGCCAAGCTAAAAGCCAACTTCGTGCCAAGAGCTCACTACAAACTCCTTCAAAATCCAGAAGTGAAGCGTGGATCCTGATCCGACACAATGGAGATGGGAATCCCATGCAACGGAACGATCCACTCCACATAAAGACGAGCTAACTTGGGCACACTCCAGCTGACTTTGACCGGTAACATTCGAGTCAACTTCATCAGCCTATCCACCAGCAACCAAATACTGTCCTGACCGCTCAGAGTCCTCGGCAATCCCACCACGAAATCCGTGGTCACGTGGTCCCATTTCCACACGGGAACATCCAAGGGCTGAAGAGTACCTCCTGGTCGCTAATGCTCCGCCTTCACCTACTGACAGGTCAGGCACCTGGCCACAAATTTAGTAACATCTCTCTTCATGCCAGGCCACCAGAACTATCTCCGCAAGTTTCGATACATCTTCATCACACCCGGGTGTACGGTGTACCTGCTCCCATGAGCCTCGCGCAACACCGCACGACAAACCTACTCATCGGTTGGGATGTACAGCCTACCATGAAATCTCGCAACACCATCCTCACCGAGCTCCACATCAGCCAAGGCCAAAATCCGGGGCAACTCAGGGTCTGCATGCTGAGCCTCTGTCACCTGACGGCGGATAGCAGGCGTGACAGTCAGACTCGCGAGCACTGCTAACCCTGGCTCCTGGGGAATCTTGAGCCTGAATGACACTTCAGGCACTTGTTCCTAGAGCCTCCACTTCCTCAACATCAAGGCACTGATCGTGACCTTCCGACTCAAAGCATCGGCGACGACATTCATCCTGCCCGGCTGATAAGATAGGGTGAAGTCATTATCCTTCATAAACTCCATCCAACGCCTCTGCCTGAGGTTAAGGTCCTTCTGCGTGAACACATACCTCAAACTCTGAGGGTCAGTGAACACCTCGAACCTCTCGCCGTACAGATAATGCCTCCAGATCTTCAACGCGAAGATCACAACCGCCAACTCCAGGTCATGGGTAGGGTAGTTCTCCTCGTGGCGCTTCAGCTGTCGAGATGCATAGGCCACCACACTACCATGCTGCATCAACACAGCACCCAATCCGACCCTGGAAGCATCTGTACACACCACAAAACATTTCGATCCAGAAGGTAAAACCAACACTGGAGCCGAGGTGAGCAATCTCTTCAGTTCACTGAAACTCTGCTCTCACTCATCAGTCCAGACGAAGGGCACATCCTTCCGCGTAAGTCTGGTCATCGGGGCAACAATGCGAGAAAAATCCTGGATAAAGCCCGCAAGCCCCAAGAAACTTCGGATCTCCGTCACTGACCTCGGCCTCGGCCACTGCAATACTTCCTCGACCTTGGCGGGGTCCACGGAAATGCCATCACCAGAAATCACGTGCCCTAAAGAGTGCACCTCGCGAAGCCAGAACTTGCACTTACTGAGCTTCGCGTACAACTAGTGATCTCGCAACGTCTGCAGCACAACACCGAAATGGTACGCGTGCTCCTCGGCAGACCGCAAGTAAACAAGGATGTCCTCCATAAATACGACCACAAACTGGTCCAAGTATGGACGAAACACCCTCTACATCAAGTCCATGAAGGCTGCGGGGGCATTGGTGAGCCCAAACGGCATCACCAGAAACTCATAATGCCAGTACCTCGAACTAAACGATGTCTTCTCCACATCGGACTCGCGAATCCTCAACTGATAGTAACCAGACCGTAAATCAATCCGCGAGAACACTCGAGCAGACTGAAGCTGGTCGAACAAATCATCAATCTGTGGCAACGGATACTTGTTCTTAATGGTTACCTCATTCAGCTATCGGTAGTCAATGCACAACCACAAGCTACCGTCCTTCTTCTTCACGAACAACACTGGTGCACCCCAAGGGGAAAAGCTAGGACGAATGTATCCCTTGGCCAGCAACTCCTGCAACTGCGCCCTCAACTCCCTCAACTCAGCGGGGGCGATACGGTAGGGAGCCTTCGCCAAAGGTCACGTACCCGTGTTGACACCTAAAATATACCAGAAGAGACCGAAGCAGACTCTGGGCTCTGAAGGTCGATCAAAGGTGTGACTCCTGTAGCATCCCTGGAAGTTCTGAGAATCATAATAGAAGAGATCCACTACCCCTAACACTCTGTCTGGCTAAAGCCATCTCTGGCTCGGCCGCTGTCCAACACTGCTGTCATTCAGATAGTCGGGCTGATAAAATTATAACAACATTCAGGCAACCATCTGCCTACTGAAGAGGATCTTCAGACAATTCTAGTTCTCATGAAAGGGGGATTCACACTACCTCACACATGGGCGTGAACGCAAGGTGTTAAATAAGCTTCAAGAGGAATATACCAAGAAGCCCACTAGAGCAATGAAAAGAAGCCCATTAGATGAGCCTCTTCCAGCGCCGGGTTCTGAACAGATGGGCCAAGCCCAATACGAAGCCAGGCGCGCCGAGATGATGCGTGCTGAGGCGCGCCGAGAAGCTCACGCCGGGGACAGAATGCCACCCTTCTATAAAGGTTGCTGCCTTCGAACAAAAAAAAAAACAACAACAACAACAACAACAGAAGAGAGAACAGAAGATAGAAGAAAAAGAAGAGGCAATAGAGGGAACAGGGAGTAATAGCCACCGAAAGGAAAGGGAGCTCGAGAGCCCTCTGAGGAAGCTGAGGAGAAGAGAGAGTTGCAGAGATTCGAAGGAAGAGTCAAGGTGGGATCGGTTTCAAGATGCCCTGAGGGGCTACAGTTTCCCTTTCCCCATGTCTTTTATTTGAATATCCCTTTCTTCTTTTGTGTCTATTTTCGAGCATCCTCACTCCAGTAGCATCGAATGCTAATGTAGCCCCGTTATCAGAGATAGAGTCTATGTATGATTTTTCTTAGTTGGATTTTCTTCTGAGCAAGATGCGTGTATGCTATTTAGATGAATAGTTAATAAAAGAGGGCTGAAGCTCGCCCTTTCCTTTTTCTTTTTCCTCTGCATCTGAGGTTTAATGTATTCAATAGCTACTGCAAGCGTATCCCATCTGCACGAGCGTGTTTTTCCGTAGTCCTTTCCAACCTCACCTCCACATCGAGAGCCGGAGACAGTCTATCTCCTAGCTTCTCGATTGTGAAACTAGGAGGAATAGACTCAAACTAGAATTCACGAGGATCAGTCTGTGATCAGGCTCCCAGTGAGGTCCCTGAGGGAAGGCCATCTTCTCCCTGGATTACTTTCTCCAGAGCCATCTCCAGTGTTCGCCATAAATCCTTGAATAAACACCCATTAGAACCCCCCAAAAGCCCTCCGAAATCCTCATCTCAGAAACCCCTTCAAACCTTACTAAAACCCTTGTTTCAGAAATCCTCCCAACCTCCCGAGGTGACCCTCCCTCGGCGCGAGTCTCGCGCCGGCTGCTACCCGCGCCGGTTGCTCTCATCCCATCGCACCGAGACCTCTTGGGCTATTGGTAGCGCCGAGGCCTCCATCTCCCCTTTGTGCCAAAGCCGGCCATGCCAATAGCTTCGTGCCGACACCCTTCTGAGCCATGCCATCCTTGGTCATATTACCATGTCCTTCTGGGGAGAAACATTATCCTTCTCTCAACATCCATGGGAGCTATATCAACGGGGTTAATCCCCCCACATTCCGCCTCCCCATCAAGTCATGGAGTTCTGCCGCTGTATGTTCTCCATTGGCTACAAAGGGGATATCAATAAATCCCACAATAAGTGGATAACGTCCCATAAGATTGAGATCCTTTTTGGATCTAGGGCTACGCCCGCCTCTTTTTTTGGCTTCCACCCCGGCATTCCGTGGGTGGATGACCTATACTCCCCTTTTGGCATAGTCCAAAATGAGGGGAGATGCTGCCAAAATTCATCTGCGAGCTTTACTTTGTCGTGTAGTGCAACGCTTTCACTGAGATTGTGAATCTAACCTCAACTGTGTGGCAGAGATCTGAGCTACACGATCTCATGATCCTCTGCTCACCACCGTCAGAGGGGAATATAACCATCATAGTCAAGTGGTCTCCTTAGAATTTCTATGGATGCGCCTACCCTCACTCTCTATCCCACTCAAAAACAACCATGGACAAACTCATGAAACCCCTATTGAACACAAAGGACCCCTTTGAATTCATAAACCCCTCATAATACTTGAAAACTCAGAAACACCCTTTTATCGGCGCCACACAACTCCCGACGCAGCCTCCTCTCGGTGCCAATTTCACGTCGGGGAGCTTATCGCACCGACCCCCTTCATTCCCAACCGCACCGGTTCAC
Organism: Amorphophallus konjac; assembly: GCA_022559845.1. Classification (NCBI taxonomy): domain Eukaryota; kingdom Viridiplantae; phylum Streptophyta; class Magnoliopsida; order Alismatales; family Araceae; genus Amorphophallus; species Amorphophallus konjac. Next base: position 371,553,373 of record CM040121.1, read on the forward strand.
TTTCGTGCCGAAACCCTAGTGGCTCCGGTTCACTCTAATATCAGCCATCGCTCAAACATCTAACTTCTCATCAACTTTACTGAGCCTGGAACAAATCTGGACTTGGTACGCTTGCCTCCATGGACCATCATATCAGTCCTCATCATATCATGAGGGTTTCATGGTTCTTCATCCATGTCTAAACGGAGCTATATTAACGGGGTCTTACCCCGATATTCTACGCCATTAACCGTCGGGTTTTTCTTCCAACCCTGCCGACCCTGGGAGTCTTGCCATTGCAAGCCCTCCAGTGGTCTCTAAAGGGGAACATCAACAAACACCGTGGTAACGGACACTGTACCGTCACACTCAAATCCTTCTAGATCCCGGGCTACGCCCGGCTCTCCTTTCGGCTTCCACCCCGGCATTCCGTGGGTGGATGACCTATATTCCCCCTTTGACATAGTCCAAAACAAGGGGATATGCTGCCGGATTTGCGCCATAACACTGTTATCATGTCCCGCATAGCATGGTACTATGCATGTTTCGCATCCCGTTGTCGGAGATAGCATAATAGTCTTATCTTATTTTGCCCCCGAGGCATCCTTTCTTGGCAACTAATCAAGGGTTGTTCTTCTTTGGAAGGACGTAATTAACGTCATAGCCTTTATGGTATGACGGACTCCGGGTCCTGACACGAATATCACAATCGACTGACCGAGTCAGATCGAGCTCACAATAAACTGTCATGTCAGCGACTGGCACGCCTAATTAATAGACCAAAGAAATCAATAACAAAATATCCTAATAAAATCCCATCCCCACAGCTCTGGCACGCCCGGTGGGACCTGAGTCTCCCTTCATCTCTTTGCCAAGAGAGTATACCTTCGGGGGCTTCCCCCAAGAATACTGATTGTTTGTCTGTTTGTCTCAGGCAAACGATGACGTCATACGGACTCACCGGTGCTGGCTTCGGCCCTGCAATCGTCGCCGACCACATGGAACATGGGTACCTAGCGGTGCCCATGGTTTTCGGCTCATTCCTACCAGCTGTAGGCTTCCCCAACTTCTTGCGGTTGGCCTTTGCCGACATGCTACAGACGGAGTTCATAGGATGCAAGGCCTGGATATAGAGGGGGGGGGTGAATGTATCCTACTCTAAAATCGCCCAATTAAAACTCTAATGCTCAAGTATGCGGAATTAAAAGCAGTTGATGAAATGTGCTGAAAATACTTAGAAGCAACTCAGCAAAACAGCACAAATCTACTAGCTCTCACACGCTCCTAACCAAACATCTAAAGATCGCAGCAGAGAAAATAACATATAAGGAAAAACACACCACAAGAGAACACCAAGATTTTTAGGTGGTTCGGTCCAAAGACCTACGTCCACCCCTCACTCCAAACTGGAGTGAGGCTTCCACTAGCTAGGCTAGAAACTGCAGACTCAGTCTGCAACAAATTGCTGCCACACAGCTTGACCAGGGGAACAACCTCCCCTCTTCCTCCCAACCGGAGGGACACCCCAAGTGACTCCCAGCCACTTGGAAACCAGAGACGGAAGTCTCTCTTCCTCCAGACCAGGAGGGAACACCTAGTCTTGCAACCACAAGACCAGAACCGGAGGATCAATCCTCCCTTCCTCCAAACCGGAGGGAAACCTAGAGACCTAAGTCTCTCTTCCTCTGAAACCCAGAGGGAAGCACAGGTGACACCAAGCCACCTGCAAACTAGAGGTCTTGGACCTCTCTTCCACCCAACCGGAGGGAACCCGACCTCACACAAGAGAGTCGGAAGAACAACTGTTGAAGGTTTAAAAGGAAAAACAAAAAACGCAGCAATAGAAAGCTGGAAGAATAAAATGCACAAAGGCTCTCACAGGAGCTGGCTGGCCTGGATTTGATCCACGGTCCAGCATAAACTGATCTTCAGTTGAAGCTTCCTTTGCTCTATCTCTCTCTTCTTCTCACTCTTCTTTTTCTTCTCTTTCGCAGGCTCTCTCTCTGTCTCTTCTTTCTTCTTTCTTCTTCTTCTGCTCACAGCCTCTCTGCTGCACTGTCAGTCTATCTCGATCACTCTTTCTCTTTCAGATCTGGTTATCTCTTCTTCTACTACTTATTTCAATGGATGGAGGCTTCTATTTATATCAGGTTCAGCATGTGCTAGGGCGTGCTCTTTTCGATTCCCGCCCAAGCTTCAGTCCACGTGGTGACCTCTCAACATCTTGGATTGCGTGCCAGATGCCAGCCTAGTGTCACATGGCCAGACTCTGTAGGTTTAATGAAATAATACTTCAGTCGATCAGCAGAATGTATAGACTTAATGTAAAAGCAGCAGTGTACAGACTTAAAAGATGCAGCGTGATAAGCAACCGAATGTATATACTTTAGAACAGCAGATGATCAAGTATGTACACTGAGAGTGTATAGACTTGTAACATGCGCTCTCAGTGTATAGACTTGTAACAAGAATGCATTTTCATCACAAGATAGAATGTGTAGACTTCTGTGAAGTGCATGAGAGAATCGGGTGTACAGACTTTGGGTGAAGCATGTAATGCAACACAGTGTATAGACCTGAAGCTTGATATTGAGTGTATATAGTTGAAGCTTATCAAACGAATGCATAGACTTCATGATAGCGAACGAGTGTATAGACTTAGTGTTAACGTGCCAGAGATACCAGTGTACATACTTCATGTTAACGTGGCAGACAAACTGGTGTACAGACTTCATGTTAACGTGCCAGACAAACTAGTGTACAGACTTGCTGAGCTTTCGCTAAGTCTGTAGAGACTTGATGAAAGAGTCCCTGGGAAGGCAGTGTACACACTTGATGGCGTGAAGGAAAGAGTGTATAGACTTCGTTTGAAGGGGATGAACATGTGCTGAAGTGTGTACAGTCTACAAGGATGGATGTTTATACTTAACCTCTGAAGAGTATATACTCTGCTGAAGAACGTTAAGTCGAAGTACAAGCCACAGGCTGTATAGACTTCATATGTGAATGCAACATTGTATAGACTTAAGAGAGACGCTGAATGAGACGCAGATGCTGTATAGACTTTACATGTGAATGCATATGCCAATGTATATACTTGAAAGCATGAGACGCTGACTGAGACGATCAAATGTACATACTTCGAATCAAGGCTTGAATAGTAAATCAATGTCTAGACTTGGAACCCCAATCTCCAATGTATAGACTTGCAGCTTGAACCAGTGTATAGACTCTGATGCAAATGAGAAGCCAATGTGCAGACTTCACAAAGTATAGACTTTCCAAACGATTGTACAGACTTTAGCCCAATCAGCGATGTATAGACTTGGAACATCTGAGGACCAGTGTACAGACTTTCAGAGCCGAACCCAATGTATAGGCTTGGCGGAGCACAGTCCAATGTATAGACTTTGTGAAACAGAGTCCAATGTATAGACTTGGCAGGTTGACCTAATGTACAGACTTGAAGCTGAAGACAATGTGTAGACTTGTGAAGCTTGAGGCCAATGTACAAACTTGGCGTTCCACTGTGGATGTATAGACTTGAGTGTAGTGAACGGATGTTCAGACTTTGAAGATCCACTGTGGATGTATAGACTTTGGCAAGAGATTGGTTGTACAGACTTCAACACAACTGCGATGTACAGGCTTTGACAAAGCAGCGTTGTACAGACTTGATGAAGCTTCAGATGAATGAATGTATAGACTTGAAACAGAAGTCAGGCAAGCGTTGTGTAGACTTGGCCAGAACGTTGGAAAATGTATGATTGTATAGACTTGGCCAAACGTAGGAAAAGATGTGGAGTGATGTGTAGACTTTGCGTTCAACTGGATGTATAGGCTTGGAGGGTGCACTGATGGCTGTACAGACTTGGGCGTTGTATAGACTTGGAATGCCAAAGCCGTTGTATAGACTTGGTGTGCCGAAGCCATTGTATAGACTTGGCGAATGGCTTGAAACACAAGGACGCTGCTCGCTGTACAGACTTGATCAAGGCAGCTGAACAATGTACACACTTCCAATGTATAGACTCTTCCAATATGCAGACTTTGGCTTGGAACAAAGGTAAAGATGAGGAGTGTATAGACTTAACAGAGCCAGTGTATAGACTTGCAACCATGCATGAACAAGTGTCCGATGTACTGACTTGAACGCTTTGAAGGCCAAAACAGCGATGTCTAGACTTTGAAACAAAGGCAATGTATCGACTTTAAAAACCAAAGGCAGTGTATAGACTTGATGCAGTTCCTCTGCCAATGTACATACTTTGATTCCCAAATGCGAAGCACACGATACGAAGACTCTATACAGACTTCATGGCATGCAGCAATACACTGGACGATGTATAGACTTTACATTCAATATGCATGAGACCTTGTACATGGGCTGTACAGACTTAGTGTGTGCTAGCATGTGGATGTATGGACTTCATGAAATCAGGCAATGCTGACTGATGTAGACACTTGGCAGATAGAGTAATGTATGAACTACCCTGTACAGACTTTAAGACTTAGTGAGCAACCCGGTGAATAGACTTGGCGATTGTGAGAGCATGCGAAGTACAGACTTTGTACTGTGAACACAGGCTGTACAGACTTGCTAAGTTGCATGAAAAAATGGCATTGTATAGACTTTACGAAGAGCACACGAAGTAATGTGTGGACTTGGTGACTCACGCAGACAGATGAGTGAACAGTCTATGCCATGCTCACAGTTAATCAATGTACCAAGTTCTGAATGAAGTAAACAGATAAGACATCAATTTGTCATCATCAGAACATAAGTCAACACATATGACATCAAACATATGAGAGTCATAGTGTTTGTCATCATCAAAACATAATATCCAACAATCTCCCTCTTTTTGATGATGGCAAAACTATGAGTCTTATGAATGAAGGAAATGGAATATTCAGACTAGACTCATCAAAGTATTCTCCCCATTTGACTTCATCAAAAAGAAAACAATACTTTGATAATCTAGTGATGTCATATGAGACACCCAATATAGTTCAGCAGATGAGTGCAACATAATATCAGAAGCATTTAAATCAATTCTCCCCCTTAGTCAAACAACTTATGCAGTCATGTATATGCAACAAATACTCCCCCGTTGACATGGCAGAAGATATAGAGCTAATGCAGACATACAACATGATCAGACAATCTAGCACATTGTCCCCTTATGCATATAGTCTCTTAACCAGACCAGAGAATTCTGCCCTTATGATCCATGATGCAAGAGAAATCTACAAGGATGAACTCTTGTTATCCAAAGACAGCAACTCTCATATATGACAACCAGTCTGAATCAAATCATAGTGATAAAGGGCAATAGGATGAGCAGATTCAACGATTTGTGAAAATTGAGATAATGAACTTTTCAGCAAGATACCAACTTCATAAAATCAAAGTCTTAAGTTCTGGATTCCTCCATCATAAAAGCTTATGAAACCTTGATTGTCAGATATTATTTAAGAATGATGTAAACTAAAATTTTTCAAAAGAAATTGTACTCATATCTGAACCAACACTTAATAAAAAGGAACTACAAGCTCATATAAGATTCTAGTTCAACCAACTTCTATCTTAATTAGTTTACTTTCCATGACAGCTTTAGAAGAAACATAAGTGAATGCTCCTGAATTTTACTTGTTCTTTCAGAATTTGATTTGCACTTGTTCAAATCTTTCTTTAATGAACAATTTTGGTTTATCAGCACCTTTTGACGTGGAGAGACACCTTGATCAGAGGTCAGAATCCCCAGTTACTCAGTGTGACAACTGTATTGCTTCTCCCATTTTAGAGAACAGAGGTAGCATTAAAAGTATCTTTGGCATGAGGATACACCTTGATCAGAAGCCAGAATCCCCAGTTACTCAAAAGAACTATGCCATTGCTCTGCCATATTTTCACAATAATTTCCAATCATCTCTTTAAAAAGAGTTAACCATGGTACTTCATGACACAATCCTTTGGACAGGTTTCTCAGTAACCACAGTCATTGCTCTGTCCATACTTTTACTTATAAAGGACTCAGAACAAGTTAGTTGTTTAGGAACAACCACATACACTATATATCTCAGTCAACGTAGACATGGATATCAACTTTTCAGATTTCAGAAAGTCTTACATGAATTTACATGAAGCAGACAGTTAAAGTTTATTAAGAGGTTGAAACAGATATTTTCAAGTTTCTTGTGACCAAACAAGAGTACATAAGACTTAAACCACTTCCAGTTAACAAATGTTCTTAAGCATGTATAATGGAAGGTTCCTCATTAAAGATATTTTAACTTTTATGAAGTAGTATTCAGGCTGAAGGTTTACTTCATATCTCAGCAGAGTAATTCAAGTGAGAATATTCACTAAACAGCATGATTCTGAAGAATTGTAGCAAATAAGCTGCTCTTGGGTAAAGAGGTTCAAAGTTGACTGAATAGAGAAAAAGCTCTCATTCAGCAGATTTAGGAGAGACAAACAGATACCAATAAGGTATGCATTCAGATTTTGAACAACTTCAGAAGTAGTCAAGAAATCATTTGATACCACTTTACATGATGGAATCACTGACACTTCAGATATGATATGATTAATCATATAGCTGGAGAGGAACGGATTAAGCATGCTCCCCCTATCTATATGCAGTGACATTTCCCTTTCCCCCCTTTTTTTGATTTTTCAAAGAAGTGATATGCTATGCAATGATTCCCTCTAACTAAAAACACTGAATCATCCTATATGTCATGCAGACAATGTAGATGATGAATGACTATGCAACAACAGATTTAACATGCTATGCAGTAAATCTAAAAACAGTTGAGTGATTTCAGATGTATGAATAATGCTCCCCCTAAATGTATGCATTCAATATATCTTTTTGGCTTTTTCAATGTAAAGAAATGCAATGCAATTAACTTCATGTATGTAGGGGCATGAAGTAAAATATTCACATGAAAATGCAGACATTCTCTGATATGCAAATTTGACCCTTGATACTTGGCGGAGAACTTGGCCTAAAAGACCATCTCACACATAGTAAGAACCTCTAGACAGATTTCCTCTGCCCTTTAGTAGCTTTCCATTTATATACCAAGTGGTCATGCATGACAATGCAATACAAACAGTCCTATATGCATCAGATTTTCAATGATTGTATGCCATGTGCATGTTTATGCCATTCTCATATATGCACACAGCTAACAGTACAAACAAGAAAGCCCACAAAGATCAATGCAATAGTCAAACCAATTAAAATAAAACATGTATGCATGAAGCTATGACTTCTCAGCTCAACCATAATTTTCATTTGAACATATTTAAGAAATTTACCTGAATGGGGTTTTATCAACTTGGGTGCCTTGGTTTATTTCCCCCTTTTTATTCTTCAGCTTCCAAGGCACACCTGCAAGTTAGCACACTATTTTGCATGGGCAGGTACCCAAATAGTCTTGGGTCCTGCATGGTTAATAGTGACACCTTTGGTAGGTGTTCTAAACAACCTTATAGCATTTAGGTCATCAGATCTTATCAGATGGTAATTATTTATTGAATGACCTAATATACCACAATAATAGCAAGAGGCAGCAGATTTCAGATTTGTTTTATGCACATTCTGATTTGCATGAGTTCTATGTGCATATGCATGAAATTCTCTGTTAACAGAATTAAGATTCTGTTTACCAACATAAGCCAGCCAACAGTCAGAAGCTCTATGGCCTGGCTTCCCACATTCAAAACATGTAAGTGTTTTCTTTTCAAACACAAATTCATTTCTATCAGAAATATTTCTATTGATAGGGAATTTACCAGATTTATTGTTAAACTTCCTTCCCTGAGCATGCCAACATTGGGCTGCAATGTGGCCCATCTTGTCATAGTGAAAGCATGAACTAGAATTTCTTCCACCAGCCCTCAGCCAGCATTCAATGGCCCTGTGGCCTGTCTTTCCACACTCAAAGCATGTAATGAGCTTATCTTTAAAAATAAATTTGTTCTTATTAGGACCATGTTGGCTTGCAGGAGATTTACCATGATATGAATGAGATGTTTTCTTATCATTTGCAAACCAGCATTGTGCAATTGTGTGTCCTAATTTACCACAGTGAAAACATTCAATTCTCTTTTTCTGAAATGAAGGATTTCTATCATGAAGGTTCCTAGCAGTCATATCATCCTTCCCCATCAATTTACATTCATGCATCAGATGATCAAATTTATGACAATAATGGCATGACATTTTCTTTTTAGATGCATGTGAATGTGTGTGTGGACTTTGATCAACATGCCCTAATGAACCCTTTTTATTTATTTTCTGTTTTCCAATCTTTTTCTGATTTTTGTTCTGTTCTTCAGTTTTCTGAACAATGGGCTGTTTATCTTTTGAAGTGGTGGCTACATTTGAAGCCTTTACAAAAGATGTCATCAACTTGCTCTGAAATTCTTTCTTGTTACTATTATTGTAGCCCAGCCCTTCCTTCCTATTATTGATTTTTACACCAAGTAGCTTGTCTAGGTTTTTCTGCCCACTTACGAATTTTGACAAAGTATTGTTCTTATCATTTATTTCAGATTGAAGGGAGGAGACCTGATGTTCATAGTTGACTATATCTTCTTCACAGACCAGAATTTGTTGATGCATCACATCATTCAAAGTTCTAAGGGTATCAATTTCTGATTTCAATTTGAGCTCATTTTGACTTTCATCAACATATTTTCCTTTTTCAAATGTCAGCAATCTCTCTGACAGGGTGGAGTTCAATTGTTTTAATTTTTCAATTTCCTCCTTTAGACTAGTGTTCTCCTGCTCAAGTTTATCATCATCTAACAAAACATCAGTTAGGAAACTTGGATATTCTGATTTACAGTTTTCAAAGTTTTCCTAAAATTTTAAGTTTGCAACACTAACAGCCTTGAACTCTTCATTGATCAATGTGTTTTCATTCTCAAGACTGATTAGTTTTTGTTCAGATTCTTGACATTGATTTCTGAGTTTAGTGTTTTCAGATTCAACATGATCAAGTTCTGATTGGATTCCATCTAATTTCGACACTTGTCTTATGAGTATCTCATTTTCAGTTTTCAAAATTTCAGGATTTTCTAAATTTTCAGTTCCAGAAGTAGGATCCCCTAGACTTGTTAATTTCTTTATCAGACTTTTATTCTTCTTACTCAATTTTTCATGGGAGTTTAACAGATTAGCATAGGCATCCTCCCAGTCATCTAAAGTGAAATTATCGAAAGGATTGATTACCTCTTCAGCATCTTCAAATTTATCTTGATCAGTGCTTTGGTGGCTCTTATCAGCCATCAGGCAGCTGTCCTCAGTCATCCTCTGAGCTAGCTTCAACTGATCCAGAATGTCCTTTGCGGACCTGCAGTCATAAAAACAAGAGTGTAGAGCCTTATCAGTAGCTTCTTTCATTAATCTCAAAACTTTCTGATTCTCTCGATTTCTTGATCTATCACTTTTAGTCCATTTGGACTCTTCCTTTGGCAGTCTATGAGGACCATGTGAAATTAACTTCCACAGATCCGGATCCATCAATTCCACATAATTGTGTAGACTGCTAACCCATGAATTAAAGTTAGAACCATTGTAAACCGGTGGAGAACCCATGGATTAAATTGGCAAGTAGATTTATGCAGCAAAGAGTAAAATCAGAAATGCACCAAGGGACTACAGGATCCTCTACAGATCGTTGGATCTGATCAATCAGACAACCGCTCTGATACCAATTGATAGGATGCAAGGCCTGGATACAGAGGGGGGGTGAATGTATCCTGCTCTAAAATCGCCCAATTAAAACTCTAATGCTCAAGTATGCGGAATTAAAAGCAGTTGATGAAATGTGCTGAAAATACTTAGAAGCAACTCAGCAAGACAACACAAATCTACTAGCTCTCACACGCTCCTAACCAAACATCTAAAGATCGCAGCAGAGAAAATAACATATAAGGAAAAACACACCACAAGAGAACACCAAGATTTTTAGGTGGTTCGGTCCAAAGACCTACGTCCACCCCTCACTCCAAACCGGAGTGAGGCTTCCACTAGCTAGGCTAGAAACTGCAGACTCAGTCTGCAACAAATTGCTGCCACACAGCTTGACCAGGGGAACAACCTCCCCTCTTCCTCCCAACCGGAGGGACACCCCAAGTGACTCCCAGTCACTTGGAAACCAGAGACGGAAGTCTCTCTTCCTCCAGACCAGGAGGGAACACCTACTCTTGCAACCACAAGACCAGAACCGGAGGATCAATCCCCCCTTCCTCCAAACCGGAGGTAAACCTAGAGACCTAAGTCTCTCTTCCTCTGAAACCCAGAGGGAAGCATAGGTGACACCAAGCCACCTACAAACTAGAGGTCTCAGACCTCTCTTCCTCCCAACCGAAGGGAACCCGACCTCACACAAGAGAGTCGGAAGAACAACTATTGAAGGTTTAAAAGGAAAAACAAAAAACGGAGCAACATAAAGTTGGAAGAATAAAATGCACAAAGGCTCTCGCAGGAGCTGGCTGGCCTGAATTTGATCCACGGTCCAGCATAAACTGATCTTCAGTTGAAGCTTCCTTTGCTCTAGCTCTCTCTTCTTCTCACTCTTCTTTTTCTTCTCTTTCGCAGGCTCTCTCTCTCTCTCTTCTTTCTTCTTTCTTCTTCTTCTTTCTGCTTCTTCTGCTCACAGCCTCTCTTCTGCGCTGTCAGTCTATCTCGATCACTCTTTCTCTTTCATATCTGGTTATCTCTTCTTCTACTACTTATTTCAATGGATGGAGGCTTCTATTTATATCAGGTTCAGCATGTGCTAGGGCGTGCTCTTTTCGATTCCCGCCCAAGCTTCAGTCCACGTGGTGACCTCTCAGTATCTTGGATTGCGTGCCAGATGCCAGCCTAGTGTCACGTGCCCAGACTCTATAGGTTTATGAAACAATACTTCAGTCGATCAGCAGAATGTATAGACTTAATGTAAAAGTAGCAGTGTACAGATTTAAAAGATGCAGCGTGATAAGCAATCGAATGTATATACTTTAGAACAGCAGATGATCAAGTATGTACACTGAGAGTGTATAGACTTGTAACATGCGCTCTCAGTGTATAGACTTGGAACATGAATGCATTTTCATCACAAGATAGAATGTGTAGACTTCTGTGAAGTGCATGAGAGAATCGGGTGTACAGACTTTGGGTGAAGCATGTAATGCAACACAGTGTGTAGACCTGAAGCTTGATATTGAGTGTATATAGTTGAAGCTTATCAAACGAATGCATAGACTTCATGATAGCGAACGAGTGTATAGACTTAGTGTTAATGTGCCAGAGAAACCAGTGTACAGACTTCATGTTAACGTGCCAGACAAACTGGTGTACAGACTTCATGTTAACGTGCCAGACAAACTAGTGTACAGACTTGCTGAGCTTTCGCTAAGTCTGTATAGACTTGATGAAAGAGTCCCTGGGAAGGCAGTGTACACACTTGATGGCGTGAAGGAAAGAGTGTATAGACTTCGTTTGAAGGGGATGAACATGTGCTGAAGTGTGTACAGTCTACAAGGATGGATGTTCAGACTTAACCTCTGAAGAGTATATACTCTGCTGAAGAACGTTAAGTCGAAGTACAAGCCACAGGCTGTATAGACTTCATATGTGAATGCAACATTGTATAGACTTGAGAGAGACACTGAATGAGACGCAGATGCTGTATAGACTTTACATGTGAATGCATATGCCAATGTATATACTTGAAAGCATGAGACGCTGACTGAGACGATCAAATGTACAGACTTCGAATCAAGGCTTGAATAGTAAATCAATGTCTAGACTTGGAACCCCAATCGCCAATGTATAGACTTGCAACTTGAACCAATGTATAGACTCTGATGCAAATGAGAAGCCAATGTGCAGACTTCACAAAGTATAGACTTTCCAAACGACTATACAGACTTTAGCCCAATTAGCGATGTATAGACTTGGAACATCTGAGGACCAGTGTACAGACTTTCAGAGCCGAACCCAATGTATAGGCTTGGCGGAGCACAGTCCAATGTATAGACTTTGTGAAACAGAGTCCAATGTATACACTTGGCAGGTTGACCCACTGTACAGACTTGAAGCTGAAGACAATGTGTAGACTTGTGAAGTTTGAAGCCAATGTACAGACTTGGCGTTCCACTGTGGATGTATAGACTTGAGTGTAGTGAACGGATGTTCAGACTTTGAAGATCCACTGTGGATGTATAAACTTTGGCAAGAGATTGGTTGTACAAACTTCAACACAGCTGCGATGTACAGGCTTTGACAAAGCAGCGTTGTACAGACTTGATGAAGCTTCAGATGAATGAATGTATAGACTTGAAACAGAAGTCAGGCAAGCATTGTGTAGACTTGGCCAGAACGTAGGAAAATGCATGAGTGTATAGACTTGGCCAAGCGTAGGAAAAGATGTGGTGTGATGTGTAGACTTTGCGTTCAACTGGATGTATAGGCTTGGAGGGTTCACTGATGGCTGTACAGACTTGGGCGTTGTATAGACTTGGAATGCCAAAGCCGTTGTATAGACTTGGCATGTCGAAGCCATTGTATAGACTTGGTGAATGGCTTGAAACACAAGGACGCTGCTCGCTGTACAGACTTGATCAAGGCAGCTGAACAATGTACACACTTCCAATGTATAAACTCTTCCAATATGCAGACTTTGGCTTGAAACAAAGGTAAAGATGAGGAGTGTATAGACTTAACAGAGCCAGTGTATAGACTTGTAACCATGCATGAACAAGTGTCCGATGTACTGACTTGAACACTTCGAAGGCCAAAACAGCGATGTCTAGACTTTGAAACAAAGGCAATGTATCGACTTTAAAAACCAAAGGCAGTGTATAGACTTGATGCAGTTCCTCTGCCAATGTACATACTTTGATTCCCAAATGCGAAGCACAGGATACAAAGACTCTATACAGACTTCATGGCATGTAGCAATACACTGGACGATGTATAGACTTTACATTCAATATGCATGAGACCTTGTACATGGGCTGTACAGACTTAGTGTGTGCTAGCATGTGGATGTATGGACTTCATGAAATCAGGCAATGCTGACTGATGTAGACACTTGGTAGATAGAGTAATGTATGAACTACCCTGTACAGACTTTAAGACTTAGTGAGCAACCCGGTGAATAGACTTGGCGATTGTGAGAGCATGCGAAGTATAGACTTTGTGTTGTGAACACAGGCTATACAGACTTGCTAAGTTGCATGAACAAATGGCATTGTATAGACTTTACGAAGAGCACACGAAGCAATGTGTGGACTTGGTGACTCATGCAGACAGATGAGTGAACAGTCTATGCCATGCTCACAGTTAATCAATGTACCAAGTTCTGAATGAGTAGTTCTGAATGAAGTAAACAGATAAGACATCAATTTGTCATCATCAGAACATAAGTCAACACATATGACATCAAACATATGAGAGTCATAGTGTTTGTCATCATCAAAACATAATATCCAACGGGAGTCCTCAAGGCCCGCAGAAGAGAAGGTTGCAGAGAGGGTCGAGGCCTCGAAGGCTCGAAATTGTGCTGGCTTGCCTACCAACCCGATTCAAGTCACCAGCTGCATGGTGCATCATATTGCTCATGAGGCCCGCCCCGTCCCTGCCAAGAAATTTGGGAGGCGCCTACACCAGAACCCCCGAAGGAAGGTTGATGCTACTGTGACCAGACGTCCCTCTGCATCCGGCAAGTCTATGCTGGTCGGTGGCCTCCGCGTCTTTCTGGATGGACGTAAGGCCCGAGTGAGCCTGGACTGGGTGATCCCTACAGTGCCAGTCCACAACTCCTATCAGGCTCTTGCTGGAAAAGAGCCGAAGAAGAAGAAGCTGACCGCCATGGCCAGAGAAGGTTGGCTCCCAAGCCAAGAAGGTTCAAATAGGTTTGGGTCCCCAAAAAGGTCCAGCCTGTCCAGCAAGAAGCTCCAGTGCAGTACCACCCCAGGTTCACCAGAGTAGAAGAGAGCAAGAAGAGGGACCCTGTCCCGAGGAAGGAAGAGACAATCGTGGATCCACCACGTCGAGAAAGCTTTAGGGCATGCGCCCGACAAGCCAACATCCCCGTTGTGGGAAAAAGATTACAGCAGACTACCGAGAGGGCTCGGTTTGCTTACATTCCTCCGATGGGAGGTCGACAACTGTCCCCGACCCTGCACCCAGGCCGAGGGCAAGAAGAAATGACCAATATGGTCAGAAGTTATTTTAGGGGGTTAGGCAACCCCTCTTTGGGCCAACAACGGCTGTTGCAGGCAGCCGTAGTTGAAGAAGATCGATGTCCATTAATGGCAGTGGGAGAAGAAGAAGATAGGAGGATGACGTCATCGGTTGATGACAATGGATATGAAGACGGCTCTGATGTTCAAGCCGATGAAACTGCTCCCCGCCAAGGGGAAAAGAGAAGAATCTCTGTGTTTGAAAGGCTTACCTTCCCAGGGAATGTCAAGAGGAGGGTTCGCAGACAGAAACAAAGGATGCAGATTTTCACATGCAATATGGCCGGGATAGATGGTCATTATGGAAAATTGCCCAAGGAGCTTCAAGAGTTGGCATGGCTAGCCGAAAGACCGGGGCCGAGCACTTGAAGAGTGGAGGCCACAAAAGAGAAGCTGGCGGCAACCGAAGGAAAGTAAGCCCTGCCTCGCCTCCAACAGCATGACAAGGCCGTTATTCTCACAGCAAATGTGATAACGGCAGGTGAAGAATAAGATGTCTTGCCTGACATCTTACCTGAGGGTGCATCTGGCGAGACGACAGAGGCCATCCGTAGCACAGCAGCTATGGACCCGGCCGTACTGATGATGCTCCAGAGGTACCGCCAGGAGATAGAACAGCTGAAGAAGCAATTGACGGAAAGGATAGAGCAGTCCTCTGCCTCCAAGCAGCCTGATGTGCAGGCCGAATCATCAAGGGGAGCCGTCAGCAAGAATGACTTCCCACCACTCTATACCCCACCTCTGTAGGTGGAACCAAACTTGGCGACAACTCAACAGTGCCCATCACAGCCGCTGGCTCCACCACTGCTGCCACAGGTGCACCAGATGCCTCCACTGCTGCGCCCTCCTCCACAGGTAACCACCCTGGTCACCGCCTACTTGTAGCCGGTGCACTTCTACCCAGAACTGGTCGACCCGACCATCATGAGCAAGATGATGGTAGAAAGGATGATCGAGATGAAGCTCACTGAAATGGCTGAAGGTGACTATGTTGTATTCGATGCATATAGGGTTCCATACCCACCGCATCATGCTACCAAGCGGCTCCCTCCCGGGATTAGCAAGCCGCCGAAGTTCGACAAGTTCAACGTGAAGGGATCCCCGAAGGAACATGTTGCCTACTACATGACCGTCATGGGTGACTTGGCCACCGACGAGTCATATTTATTGAAGTTCTTCGGGTCCTCGCTCACGGGGCTTGCATTTGAATGGTACTCCAGCCTCCCGGCCGGGTCGATCAACGACTGTTCAGACATGCAGAAGAAGTTCGGAGAAAGATTCCACGTCACAGAGAGAGAAGTCACAGTGGCTGAACTCTATTCAACAAGACAGAGGGCAGATGAGACCACTGTCGACTATATCAAGAGGTGGAGGAACCTCGAGATGAGATGCAAGCGACCCCCGCACCAGGAGGACGCTGTACAGATCTGCAAATAGAACCTCAGGAGAGAGGTGTTGGAGAAGATGATTGGCATGGAAATCCGGTCGTTCGACCGTCTGAACAATATTGTGGCCGAAGTGGAGGCTTTCTTAGTGAAACCGGCCCCTACACCAAATATTCCTACTGCACAAAACGGCAAGGCAGCAGAACAGCGCTAGGCACCGAAAGAAGCAAACGCCCTTGATATCAAGGTGTTTGAACAGCAAAAAGATAAAGGCAAGAAGACAGCTGCTCCTCAGCCTGCCAAGACCAGAGAGGGCGAAGAAGGCCCATCCCTCCGGGATAAAATGAAGAAGGCCTACTCTTTCCCAAAGGAGAAGACCAGGATCTTGTTTGAGTGGGTTACCCAGTATGACAAGGTCACCCTGCCTGAGCTGAGGAGGCCGGAGGACCTGAAGAGAAGAGATAGCCCAAGATTTTACCCCTACCACCAGATGCTGGGACATTCAATTGAAGACTGTTATGTTTTCAAGGATATTATCGAAGGCATGGTGAGAAAGGAAGAAATAGAATTGGGGGAGTACAAGGTCGACCCTCCACAACCACATGAGGCGCCCGTAAGAAGAGCCGTAGTCAACATGGTCTCTCTGTATCATGCCTTGCCTGAGGAGACCGCAGAAGCCAATACTCAATGTACATATGAAGCCTGCTTTCTGGCCCCAATAAAAGAACATGAGGGATGGCAGCAAGTCCCTGCAAGAGCCAAGAAAAAGGGCCTGCCTCGCTCGGCACCTGGGGCACATATTCGTGGCGTCACAGCACGACCCCCTTCACCAGTAGCAACACCTGTGTGGACCAATCCGCCAGCAGTTATCCAGATACCTACCCGTAACCGGAGGAGGCAGACTCCGTTGCCAGCAGTCAAGAAGATCAGTCCAGAAGCCCGGCGGCTACAGGACTACATAAATGGGCTAGATGAGTATGTACAGCCCGAGCTAGAACCTTTACTGGTGCGGGAACATCTCCCGTGGGAGGAGCTGGAACAGCTTTCACTAAAGTAGGAAGAGGAAGTTGACAAAGCATCAGACAGGGATGGCAGCCTGTTCTGGGGTCAAGCGCCAGCCAAAGAAAAGAAATGAAGACAAAGAAGGACGAGAAGGGCCGACAAGGCTAAAATGGGTGTGATCCTTTCTTGCACCACCCTCTCTGCTTTGTTCAATTTGCCCGGTGAGGAGGATGAAGAAGAGATTTGCTTCACACCCGCCGCTAAGGAAAGCCAGGCCGAAGCCGCAACTGCCACACATGCAACCTGATCGGGCCGAAGGTGGGGGCGTCAGCCGCCCGCCAACCATAATATTATCTTCAGAGGGGAGCAACCCTACAAGATACCCCCTCCGGAGGTCAGGGGAGCTCAAATCCATCCTCCGTCAGGCTTATACAACCAAAGTGGGGGCGGCACTCCCGCTCCTTCATTTTTGGAGTTCATAAAGATGTCAAAAGGGAAGCAGCCATGCTGGGAGGTTGAATCGGTAACTGGGGGTAGTCACCCACAACTCAAGCAATCTCCCGAATTGTCAGAAGGGGTAGAAACTCACCCGGCAGTAGACAGTGAGGAGCATCCAGAAGATAATCCCAAGCAAAAGGGTGTAGCCTCCGAGTCCGATGAAGCAGGTCCATCAGGGTCCACAGTCCAAGGATCTTCCAAGCCTAGGTGGGTAGATGAAATGAAGCTATCCAATGTCCGAGCTGGAAGTCGGGTGGTCAAACTATTAAAGAAGATCCCAGCAAGATTCACTGTCTGGGAAATCCTCTCTCTCAGTGAAGACACTCGATAGGCGATCATTACTGCTCTCCAGACGCCTGCCCAATATGAAGCCTGCCTAGATGAGGCACTGCCGGAGGCCATCATGACCTTCACCCAGGAAGACATGTTGCTCCCCACCACCAGTCACAATAGACCTCTGTATATGAGGGGACATCTAAATGGCCGTGAGCTGAATAGAATCCTGGTAGATCCCGGGGCAGCTGTCAACATCCTGCCCTACAGGATATATGAGAGGCACTACTTCAACGTGCACCTACAAAAGGTCGGGGATATGTGCATTGTCGGCTTCAATCAGAAGTGCGAAGTGTCGCTAGGAGTAGCAGAGTTCACACTCACTCTAGCGGACTTTATCACGAAGGTGCAATTTCATGTCATTGATTCTCGCACCTCATACAAGGCGCTACTTGGATGCCCTTGGCTACATGAGAATATGGTGGTACCTTCCACACTTCACCAATGCATCAAATACAGCATGGATGGGAGATAGGAAAGAGTATTTGCTGATCTCTACCCATTCGAAGTATTCGAATGCCACTTGCCAGACGCCCCTCTATATGCAGAATGGTTGCAGAAAGCCCCTACGGCCAAGACCTCTTCTACCAGAACAAAAGGCACATCCAAAGCAGAATGGTTCCCTCCGTCGTTGCGTGGATATATCGATCCCAAGGTGGTTTCACACGTCACTGTCACCGGGGATGTAGGCTGGATAGCGCCTCCCACCATCTACCCCGAAACTAATAAAGTCAGGGTTGACCAGCAGCACGACCACATTGGGATCCCCGAAGGTCTTACCAAGCCAATTCTCAGCCTCGACAATGCTACTGTCGAGCCTTTCAAAGCTTGGGAGGTCACACAGATAGATGGCCCTAGCAGCCTGTTCTACACAGCTGAAGAGCGCCCTACACAGGAAGACACTGATTGTCATCTGCCTGAAGATATAGAAAATCCCTCAATGCCTATACAGGGGCTGACATTTATAACAAATCGAATGGCCAAGATGTTCCAAAAGTAGCACATCCCTTCTGGCCAGTCGCGCAAGAGGAAAGAAACATTCCAGAAGCTATGGTACCCTCCGAGCCTAGACAAAGAAATGAGGCGCGTCTCTCAGTACCCGAGATTGGGCATCACCCTCGAAGAATACTATGATAGCGGACGCTATGAAGTTCATACCATCTCTGCTTTCTACCCAATGGAGGATAACCCACTGGGGGCAACTGTTGGTGAACACCTGACAGAAGTTGAGTGCATTCAGCCAGCCCAGCCAAGGAATCCGGAATCCGAGGCTGTATTCCCCTGCCGGTGCTGGGAACAAGTCTGTCCGGAAGATGCAGCTCTTGTTGTGCCCTTGTGGTTTTGATGATAGTAAACACTATAAGTCACCATATGCATGTGCGCATGAAAGATCTTGTTGATTCATTTAAGTGCATTCATATGTGTTCATGTTTTGTGAATGTGTGCTTGTGAATGACATTCCATTATATCTATCTGACATCTGGTCGATGCATTCATGTAACAGAGTCAACACGATTGCAATGAGCAAACAGTTAGTGCACTGCATATAGAGTCTGCACACTGGTTGATAGCAGCACACTGGTTGATAGCATGTTCATGAATTCAGCAAGTCTATACATTGCATTGTTCAGTGCAATTCTAGTTCACATGCATAATAACAATGGTGCATAACACAAGTCTATACATCACTGCACATGCCTTCCAACAAGTCTATACATCGCATAGCATGTCTCTCCAGCAAGTCTACACACTGCATGCTCACACAACCACCCAAGTCTGTACATCGCCACTTGTTCATGCATATGTGCAAGTCTATACATTGTCCTGTAGCTTGCACGAAGTCAAGTCCATACATTGTCCTGTAGCTTGCTTAGCTGAAGTCTGTACATCCACCGTTGAACTTTCCAAGTCTTTACATCGGTGAAGTCTGTATAGTCAGTGTGTTTCACTAATCTAAAGTCTATACATTCCTTCCCATCTTTACCTACGTTCTGAACTGAGCAAGTCTATACATTAGCCAACAGTGCATCGTCTCATGCATCATCTCTCTCAAAGTCTGTACAGCCAGTTCTGTCTCACTTAGCGTCTTGTGCATGCATCGTCTTACAAAGTCTGTACATCATGAGTCTGTCCAAGGCATTTCACTAAAGTCTATACACTCCCCTGTTTCATGTTTGTACAGTGGCTTCCTTCTTGCTTTAGCTTGGCATCACACAAAGTCTATACATCGTTGTGCATCCCTTGATTTCGAAGTCTGTACATTCTGGTGGCTTCAACGCAAGTCTGTACATTCTGGTTGTCTCATAAGTCTACACATCCCCCCCATAGCAAGTCTGCACATCGTTTGAACAGCTCAACAAAGTCTATACATTCTGTTGCATACCTTGCACACAAAGTCTACACACTCCTATATGCCTTGTGCATTGTTCATCAAGTCTATACACTCTGTGTGTATGCATCGCATTCATCAAGTCTATACACTCCTTAACTCAGTTCGCAGCTGAGTCTGAAGTCTATACAGCCTTTGCATTATGCATACTTTGAACTCTATACATTGCTTGTGTAACTCCAACCTTTGCTTCAAAGTCTATACATTGGATAAGCTTGTGCATCACAAAGTCTGTACACTGTTGTCTCGTGCATTCTAAGTCCATACACTGCTTTGGGCATTGTTCTTCATAGCATGTCTGTGCACTGCATTTAGGGATTGTTCTTCACATCATGTCTGTACACGCTTCAGACTTCATGTATGAAGTCTGTACATGGGTCTAGCTCTGCATTCATATAGTCTGTACAGTTAGTGTGTTCCTCGAACCAAGTCTACACATTGTCTCAGCACACACATGCAAAGTCTGTTCACTGCATCAGGCAGTCTGCACAATAAGTCTATACAACGTCCCATGGCAGCACTGTAATGTCTATACATCGCTGGCAGCCAGCACTGCAATGTCTATACATTGCATCCCACAGCCTGCACAACATGTCTATACAACGTCCAGCTGCCTACCGCAAAGTCTGTACATTGCGTCCCACAGCATGCAGCAAAGTCTATACATTTGCTATCGCTTGTTCCTGCATCCCCCGCAAGTCTGTACATTGAGGTCGCTTGAAGGGCTTCAAGTCTATACACTCTCACCAATGTACATACTTGCCTATATGCTGCATCTAAAGTCTGTACACGCTCATGCATTATTTCATTAAGTCTATACATTATTTGTTGATCGACTGAAGTAAATCTTTCATTGTACAGGCTGATGAATGTGCACGTGATCTGACGTTGACACCTGGCACGTGATCCTAGGTTATCTGGACAGAGAGGGCACAAGCCCTGCACGCCCTACATCTGCTGCTGATATAAATAATAGCGATCGAGCAAGAGAGATCAAGATAGAAAAGAGAAAAGATAGAGACTGTGATAGAAGAAGTTGAGAGCAGCAGAGAGTGATAGAGAAAAAGAGCCGCAGAGAGGCAGAAAATAGAGGAAGAAGAAGAAGAAGAAGAAGAGTGAAGATAGACTGAGAGCTCGTGAAGAAGAAGAAAAAGAGAAAGAGAGATCAAGAGAGGGTTCGTGAAGAAGAAGAAAGAGGATTCATCAGAAGTTTTGTTCACTGGCATTTGGATCAAATCCAAGCCAGTTTTGCTCCTGCAAGAGCTACACTTTGTGCATTGCATTTCCAACTTTCTGTTTGCTCTATTTTTGTTTCTTATTTTCTTTTCTTTCACTAGGCTTGTCGTTCTTCCGATCCTTTGGACTGAGGTCGGGCTCCTCCTGTGGACTCAGGAGAAGGGGGACATTGGGTCTCCGGTTGCAAGTGGCTGGGAGTCACTTGTGGGTTTCCCTCCGGGTTGGAGGAAGGGAGATTCATCTCCAGTTCTGGTCTTGTGGGTTGCAAGTCCAGGTGTTCCCTCTAGGTTTCAGAGGAAGAGAGACCCCGGTCTCTGGTTTGCTAGTGACTGGGTGTCACTAGTGGTTCCCTCCGATTGGGAGGAAGAGGGGAGGTTGTTCCCCTGGTGAAGCTGTTTGGCAGCAAGTGTTTGCAGACTGAGTCTGCTGTTCTAGCGTTGCTAGTGGAAGCCTCACTCCGGTTGGGAGTGAGCGGTGGACGTATGTCTTGGTGACCGAACCACCTAAAAATCCTCTGTGCAGTGTGGTTGTGTTTTGCTCCTTGTCTTCTACCTCCTTCACAGGCTGCCTTAGAATTCTCGTTTCTATCTGTGCTGCTTCCGCTAGTTGCTTGTTTAGGCATGCCTTATATATTTTCTCAGTGGTTTAAAAGAGAATTTAACTTGTTCTTCAGATTGTCTATTTGCATTGATAGTGTTCTAGTCTTTTATTGAGCGAAAAGTTTTGGAAGGGTGGGATTCATTCACCCCCCCTCTGAATCCATCACACCGATCCTATCAATTGGTATCAGAGCCAAGTTGTCTGCTTAGAAGGTCCACCGACCTGCAGATCCGATCCTGCTGTCTTCGGTGCATTTTTGTTAGAGTTGGTTTATCGGTTTGAATCCACTGCTTTGATTTAGTTTTGATCTGCTTCAATGGCTCATCCACCCGTCTTTAGTGGTTCTGATTTCAACCAGTGGCACAGTGCTTTCCGTGCTCATGTTAAATCTGTTGATCCAGACCTGTGGAAAGTGATTTCACATGGTCCACATAGACTACCAAAAGATCAGTCCAAATGGACTAATAAGCATCGATCTATGTGTGCAGAAAATCAGAAAGCACTGGAGTTAATAAAGGCCGCGACTAATCGAGCTCTTCATTCATGTTTCCTTGGTTGCAGATCTGCAAGGGATATATTGAAGATGATAAAGAGAGTCGGGAAGGAAAATCAAACGAGCTACATAATGGCTAATAGAAGTAATCAAAGTGGCAGTGATCAAGGCAGCAATCAGATGAAGACGATAACGATGAGGAGGTAAACCCTTTTGAGAACTATACTTTAGATGATTGGGAGAATGCATATGCTAAATTATTAGAGTCACATGAGAGGTTAAGAAGACAGTATAAAAAATTGAAAAAGGGTACTGGGTTAGAAAGTTCAAGCTCTTCTTGTGAAAAATGTCTAGAGTTGAAACAATCTCATGATGCGTACTTTTCTGATATTCAAATGTTGAAAAAATAAATTTCGTTGCTGAAAATTGAGAATCAAGATCATGTAAAAGAAATCTCTGAACTTGAGAAGAAGCTTAGCCTAACTTGTTATGATTCTGTTCAGAGTAAGGATTTGCTGAAAGATTTTGAATGTGTTAAGTCTGATTTAAACAAGCTGGAAAGTGAGAATGACTCTCTCAGAAAGTTCTCCAAACAAAATGAAGAAAGTTTAGAGAAACTTAAAAAGGAGAACACGTTGCTGATTGAAAAATTTGATGCCATCAAATCTGTAAACATGGAGTTGCAGAAAAATATTGAAAACTTGCAAAGGTAGTATGAAACTCCAAATAATCCAAAAGTATCTCAAGATGACCAGATTCTTCTTGATGAGTTAATTCAAAATGATACTCTGGTTAAAGAAAATGAGAAGTTAAAACAGTTGGACTCCACTATGTCTGAGAGACTCCTAGCCTTAGAAAGAGGAAAAACTGTTTGCGTTGAAGATCTTGATAAACTGAGCAATCTGGAATAGGAAGTTGAGAAATATAAAATTGCTAACAAGGTGCTAACTGAATGTGTGAATTGCAGTGAGCAAGAGATTGCCAGTTACGAGTTACACATTACCTCTCTCGAAAATGAAATTCAAGATTTGAAGAGTTCTCTATCTAAGTTTGTTGATGAGCAAGAAAACCTAGACAAGCTACTAGGTGTAAGAGTCAATGTCAGGAAGGAAGGGTTGGGCTACAATAATCTAAATAAAAAGGCTTTTCAGAATAAAGTAATGACATCATTTGTAAATGCTTCAAATGTAGCCACAAGATCAAAAGGTAAACAGCCCATTGTTCAGAAAATGCTGGGAACAAAGGTTAATTGTAAGAAAGTGGGACTGTGTTACAATCCAGTAATGAGGAAGGTTGATGGATCCAACCTGAAAATTGTTTTTGGTAAATCTTCTGAACAAGAAAAGCCTTCTATCTCATCTCCACCTCAGTACAAGACTAAGAAAATAGAAAAACATGATAAAAATCAGAAAAAGACTGGAAAACAGAAAATAAATAAAAAAGGTTCATCAGTGCATGTTGATCACAGTCCTCACACACACTCACATGCATCTAAAAAGAAAATGATCTATCATTACTGTCATAGATTTGGACATCTGATGCATGAGTGTAAATTGATGGAGAATGATGATATGAATGCTAGGAAATTTCATGATAAAAATCCTTCACCTCAGAAAAAGAAAACTGAATGTCTGCATTGTGGCAAACTAGGACACATCATTACATAATGTTGGTTTGCAAATGGTAAGAAAATATCTTTTTCACATCATGCTAAATTCCCTGCAAGCCAACATGGTCTAAATTGTTAGGATCGGTGCGGAGGATTCAGAGGGGGGGTGAATGAATCCCACCCTTAAAAACTTTTCGGCTCAATAATGAAACTAGAACTCTAACAAAGCAAGACAACCAATCTGAAGATCAGGTAGAATATCATTTTAAACCAAAGATCAAATACGTAACCCGCGCCCAAATAAACAACTAGCGGAAGCAGCACAGATATAAATGAGAATTTAATGTAACCTGTGAAGTAGATAGGAGATATGGAGCAACCAACCACTGCACAGAGATTTTTAGGTGGTTCGGTGCACGGACCTACATCCACCCCACACTCAAACCTAGTGTGGCATCACTAACAGTTGGGCAACACAGCTTGCCAACAGACGCTGATACACAGCTTACCCAGGGGAACAACCTCCCCTCTTCCTCCTACACGGAGGGAACCTCTAGCAACCCACGGTCACTAGAAACCAGAGACTCACGTCTCTCTTCCTCTATACCAAGAGGGAACCCCACTAGTAGCAGCCCCGCTACCAGTGAACCAGCCAGTAGCACTCTGCTACCAGTAATCCACCAGAGGCCTAGCCTCTCTTCCTCCTAGCCCGGAGGGAACACACAAGCAGCCCCCCTGCTACTTGCAAACGGGAGATCAGATCTCCCTTCTCCTGACCCACCAGGAGGAACCCGACCTCAGACCAGAGGATCGGAAGAACAAAGATAACCAGATGAAAAGAAAAAAAATAAGAAACGGAAAATACACAGCGATCGGAAGGCTGTAAATGAAGAACAAGAATGTAGCTCTCAGGGGAGCAGATATGGCTTGGATTTAATCCAGACGCCAGAGGACAAATCTTCAATAGCTTCTTCCTTCTTCTCCACGAACTCTCTCTCTCTCTCTCTCTCTCTCTTTCTTTCTCCTCTGCTCTCCTTTTCTCTCACG
This sequence comes from Amorphophallus konjac, assembly GCA_022559845.1. Lineage (NCBI taxonomy): Eukaryota > Viridiplantae > Streptophyta > Magnoliopsida > Alismatales > Araceae > Amorphophallus > Amorphophallus konjac. The sequence goes on from CM040121.1 coordinate 371,578,204, forward strand.
TTATTCTCTCCTTTTTCTCTGCAACCCTTTTTCTTTTGCCGGCTCACTCTTCTTCTATTTCTTCTTCTTCTCTTTTTCTTCCTCTTTCTGTGGATCGAAGACTTTCTGCTGCTTGTTTCTCACTGTATAGACTTTTTCCCTTTTTCTCTCAGCTTCGATCAGATCATCTGTTGGATGAAGGCTTCCTTTTATAAGCAGCAGCAGCAGCTAGGGCGTGAGCTTCCCACGCCTTCCGTCCATAAGATTCCTCCTCGGATCACGTGCTCAACACCCACCTCGTATCATGTGTCAGGTGCGAGCTTCGGGTCACGTGCCCATTCATCAGTACGCTTAGCAACTGGAGTCGAGGTGGCGTCAACACACTTGCTCCAAAGGGTTGACGCAGCCTTCAAAGACATTCGACTAGCAAAACTCAAGTCTGCTGCGTTGACTCCATCAGTTTGCTGCGTTGACGCATTGATACGTTCCAGTGAACAAACAGCCTAGCCTTTTTAACTGCTGCGTCGACGCTTCCAACCCGTGGCGTTGACGCATTGATTCGTTCCAGTGAGCAACCAGCCTAACTTTTTTAACTGTTGCGTCAACGCTGCTCCACTGCTGCGTTGACGCATAGGTGATCAAGTGATCAGGTCTTCAGCAGATAGATGTGCTGCGTTGACGCTCTCAGCATGCTGCGTTGACGCATTGGTGTTCCAGCATCTGAACTTAGATGGCTTCAGCCCTCTCATGTTTCCTGTGGAGTGCGTTGACACATTATGCAACTGCGTCCACCCTCTGGTCACCTTGTCGATCCATCAACCTGCGGCGTCGACGCCACTTGATGAATGCGTTGACGAACCAGAGTAATCCAGTAAGCCATTGGCTCTCCCTTTGTAACTGCTGCGTCGACGCTGCTCTATTTTGGCGTTGACGCAGTGAAATAACTTGTGAAGGTCTCTGCTTCGTGGAGTTAACATTGTGGATATCAGTGAAGGATTGTGGATATCAGTGAAGGCTTCTTCAACTGATGCGTGGACGCTTTAAGCTCCCAGCGTCGACCCTGTTCCTTTCTAGCAACAAGTATGAAATCAAGTGAAAGTATTATTTAATGAAGATTTAATTCATCATTGAATTGAACACATCATTCATATCCCATGGTTGTCATCATCAAAACCACACAGTCGTTCATTCAAGTAAACAATCAGATATTTAAGCAGTCAAACAGTCATCTAAATTAATTAGCACACCTCAGTGTGACTCATGGTGTGTCAGCCATCATCAAAACCACACAGGGGCACAACAATCTCCCCCTTTTTGATGATGGCAACACTATGAGTTACACTGACTCAGATTAGATTCTTCTCCCCCTTTGCCTTCATCAAAAAAAAATGAAATAGGGAAACAATTCAGTAAAGCACAGGAATGTTATACTTCCCTTTGGATTGTTGATGGTTCGAAGGAGGCCTTTTCTTTGGAGACATCTATCTTCCAAATGTATCCTTTCAAGAGTTTCTCCCCCTGTAGATATGTCATATTTTCAATCACACAGGAGCACAGAATTATGAAGAACTCAATCATGTAAAGAGTTAGGAGCTCAATAAAATGCATGAATCAAGTCTCCCCTTTTTTTTTAGAATTATTGAAAGAGCAGCTATTTTCTGACACCAATTGAAAGTTTCTGACATAACAAATTTCCCTTAACGAAGTGGAGCATAGCAGCAAGCACACAGGGAGTTCGAATTGGATCTGATTCCAGGACTTCAGGAGTCGACCCATGAACACAGCAAGCAGTGACTTATGCATCAGAACATAAGGTCATCTCAGCAAAAATAACATTGAAAATTAACTATATGAGTGCACAGTCATTGACAATTCATGTAGGATATGAGAACTATGCATGAGTCAAAACCTGAAAGGCATGTTATGCAATTAGTTTGACTAGCACCCCCTTAGTCATACAACCCTTATGCCTCCACCATGCTTATGCAGGCCCAAGATATGAGTGGAAGTCAACAGTTGAGACCAATTGATAGAACTGAGTGCAAATGAATCAGTCAGTTTGGTCTGAACGACTGGAGTCCAATATGAGAGAGTAAAAAAGAATTCAGAAAGAATGAGAAAGATTTTCAATGGAATATCAAATTTCATAAATCTCATTTAAACAGATGATTACAGACTCTTCCATCATAGAAACCTATGAATGAACCTACGTTGACAAACCAGATCAGAATTTTTATGTATGCAAGGTTTGAACATGAGCCTTTTCTACTCATATCTGAAATCAGTTTTCTTAATAACAAGTGAACCAAGTTTTCATATTGAGAGACCTTTTTAACCTTCTTCATTCTTACTCACTTAATTTCAAAGATTTCCTCAAGAAATGCAATCGATAGTATTGAGGATAAACAAACAAGAAACCATTTATTTCTGTCAAAGTTTCTATTGAAAGAAGATTATTTTCCAAACAATTTCAGATGATATGCTAGATAGGCAACAAATTTTTAACAACAATATTCAGGAGCAATTAAGTTAAGTACATCCTTACAACTGGAGGATACACGTTGTTTAGACGCCAGTATCCCTAAGCGCTTGGAAGGACTAACTTTCATGCTTCTTAAGAACAGAGATAGCATTTACACCTCATGACACACTGAAACTCATTTCTTTGATAAGGGACATGTATTTCTCAGTGTGCCTGCCATTGCTCAGCCAGAGTTTTAATCAACATATTTAAGCAGAGTTAACTATGGCACTTCATGACATATCTCAATTCATTTCTTTGATGAATGAGATGTGTTTCTCAGTGACCAAAGATATTGCTCTGACAAGATTTGGTATTTGACATAATCCATATTCCCTGATGTTTAAAAACAATACATATTTTCATACAAATCAGTCAGGGAAAATCATGATTTCAGAATTTCAGATTTCAGAAGAGTTTAAAAGACACAACATGAAAGGGTTGGTTAAAGTTTATTAAGACTAACTCAGATATTTTCAAGAAGAATTCATAAGCAAACACAAGAAATACATGAAACTTCAACTGGCTGAAAGCTTCAGACATTCATAGTCCTATATGATAGAAATTTCCTTAAAAATAATGTTTTCGGATTTATGATCAAGATATGCGCAGAGAAATCTTTCTGGGACTCCAAGGAAGGCAAGAGCATTTTTCAGGTACAGCCAAGTCAACAAATGCCAATGGATACCAATTGATAGTATGAGTGACAATGGCTGACAAGAGTTGAAGCAAGAGGCTGAAATACAATGCATTTCACAATCATCAAGGAGTTTATCAAGATTGCAGTTCAAACAGGAAGGTGAGTATTAGTCATCAGACATGAGCTTTGATGAGAGGTATGATGGTCACATGCAATTACATGAATGAATAATGAGAAATGCTCCCCCTCACTAAATGCATGAACTGAAACCCTCCCTTTTCTTTTGAAAAATTTCATGATTAAATGATGCCACTCTAAGATGCAATTAGATGCATTAACTACTCATGAAGGGCATGAAGACCCTGAAGGTTATTAGACTAGTCAAATGTGCATGATATGCAGTGCAGCTCCCCCTGATGGTATGCATTCAAAACATTTGAAAATCATTCATGAGTCATGAATTCTAGATGTATGCAGTCACAGAATGAGCATATCCAGACGCAACAACTATTGCATGGAAATGCAAACATGCATGTTTAACCACTAATTAACAAATCTATCTATATACCTAATGCCATCTAAGCAGACTCATTGAAAAGTAAAGAGACTTACCTGAGAAGTGCATGAGTGGGGTTTACCTTTTTAGGGTGTCTTGGTTTATTTGCCCCTTTTATTTCTCGTTCCCAAGACACACCTGCAAAAAGTTTCTCACTTGGCACATTTTGGTACCCAAGTTTCCTTGGGTCCTGCAGGGTTAGTGGCATTTTGATGGGATGTTTTCCAAAGCTTCTGAGCCATCATATCATCATGCTTTTTCATATAGCAACTAGGCATGGAATGTCCAGACCGACCATAATAATCACATGAACCACTCGGTCTGAATTTCTTACTATGCATGTAAGCAGGTGTGCTAAATTCATGAGCATGAGTGTTTCTGTTTTTACCACCACTTTGTTTCAGATGGTCAGAAAACCAGCAATCAGTCACCTTGTGACCTTGCTTTCCACACTCAAGGCATGTGAGGGATTTTCTTGTTTGAACAGATTTGTTCCTACCAAACTCACTTTGTTTAACAAATTTAGAGTTGACCTTCTTTCTCTGGGAATGCCAGCACTCTTTTACTGTATGGCCAAGTTTCTCACAGTGATAGCAGAAGATGGAATTTCTTCTACCAACATTAAGCCAGCAGTCAACCGCCCTATGGCCTGACTTGCTGCAGGTGGAACACACCATGTGTTGGCCCCTGGACCCATTTTTGTTCCTTTTAACAACATGCTAATTTTCATACAAATTGACATGATTAGAATTTGAAAAATATTTGCCTTTACCTTTGGCAAACCAACATTGTTCACTAACATGACCTGTTTTTCCACAATGATAACAATAACTTTTTCTTTTCTGTTCAACATGACTGTTTTTGTTATTATACTTCGTAGCATGCATTCTATCATCATGTTCAATCAATTTACATTCATGCATCAAGTGACCAAACCTATGACAGTAATGGCATGAAATTTTCTTTTTATTTGCATGAATGTGTTTGTTCAATTTAGGCACAGCATTCTCAGTTTTATCATGAGAGTTCCTTGAATCTTTGTTCTGAACATGAACAGTCTTTTTCTGTTTTTGAACTTGTTTCTCAGACTTAGGGCTGTCAGTGGAATTTTGATTCTTCTTAGCACTAAATTCAAAAATAGGCACATTCGATGTGCTGCCAGACTTAGAGCTACTCACGAATGAAGTTTGAAGCTTACTTTCAAAGCGCTTTTTATTTATTGGTTTGTAGCCCAAACCCTCTCTTCGGAGATTCACTTTAGATCCAAGAATTTTATCAAGATTTTCTTTTCCACTGACAAATTTCTCAAGAGATTTCCTCAATTCTGTAACTTCTGATCCAAGCTTTGATACATGGATTTCATATTCATCAGCTTTCTTTTTATAGCAAACAGCATCTTCTTTCAATATTTGATTAACAGTCCTAAGACTTTCAATTTCCTGTTCAGCTTTCATTAGCTCATCAGAGCTATCCAGGCTAACACTCTTCCCTTTTTCAAGAGTGATAAGTCTCTCAGACATAGCTGTATTTAACTGTTTTAGCTTGCAGATCTCCTGTCTCATTTTACCATTTTGTTCTAGGATTTCATCATCAAATTTCAAAACACTTAAGGAGGTCTGACATTCACTAAACATTTCTTATTCATCTTCAGATTGAAGATTTTCAAGCCTTTTCTGAAGTTCTGAGTTTTCTATTCTGACAGTCTCCAAAGTTTCAGAAATCAATCTATTTTCATTTTCAAGGCTCACTGATTTAGATCCAGATTCCTCAGTTTGGTTTTTGAGTCTAGCATTTTCAGATTTCAGATATTCTAGATCTGAAGTAATAGAATCAAGATCAGTCAGCTGTCTTCTAAATATCTGATTTTCAGTTTTCAGAGTATCACTGTCCTCACCAGTAAGTTTAGAATTCTCAAACCTATCTAACCATTTTTTCATAGATCTATTTTTCTTGCTCAATTTATTGCTAGATCTTAACAGCTTGGAATAAGCATCTACCCAATCATCTAAGGTATAGTCCGCAAAGGGTTTTACCTGAACTTCGTTCTCTTCTTTATCACTGTGGCTGCTGCTATGGTCGCTCCCATCAGCCATCTTGCAGTTTTCCTTCCCTGTTCTGCAAGTTAGTTTCATCTTGTCCAGAATATCCCTAGCAGACCTGCAATCATGAAGGCAAAAGTGTAAGGCCTTGTTAATGGATGCTTTTATCAGATTTATAGCTTTCTGATTTTATCTATGCAATGATCTATGACGATCAGTCCATTTGGACTCTTTTCGTGGTAACCTATGAGGACCATGAGTAATTAACTTCCACAAATCGGGATTATCTAGATTGACGTAGTTACGCAAACTACTGAACCATGAATCAAAGTTAGACCCATTAAAAACCAGTGGAAGAGCCATTTGTAGGCTATGATCAATTAGACAAAAATCAAGGAGCAGCAAACCGGAATAAGCACCGAGAAGCATGGGGATCACTGCAGATCATTGGATCTTGAAGCAGTAACCACTCTGATACCAATTGTTAGGATCGGTGTGGAGGATTCAGAGGGGGGGGTGAATGAATCCCACCCTTAAAAACTTTTCGGCTCAATAATGAAACTAGAACTCTAACAAAGCAAGACAACCAATCTGAAGATCAAGTAGAATATCCTTTTAAACCAAAGATCAAATACGTAACCCGCGCCCAAATAAACAACTAGCGGAAGCAGCACAGATATAAATGAGAATGCAATGTAACCTGTGAAGTAAATAGGAGATATGGAGCAACCAACCACTGCACAGAGATTTTTAGGTGGTTCGGTCCACGGACCTACATCCACCCCACACTCAAACCGAGTGTGGCTTCACTAACAGCTGGGCAACACAGCTTGCCAACAGACGCTGATACACAGCTTACCCAGGGGAACAACCTCCCCTCAACCCACGGTCACTAGAAACCAGAGACTCACGTCTCTCTTCCTCTATACCAAGAGGGAACCCCACTAGTAGCAGCCCCGCTACCAGTGAACCAGCCAGTAGCACTCTGCTACCAGTAATCCACCAGAGGCCTAGCCTCTCTTCCTCCTAGCCCGGAGGGAACCCACAAGCAGCCCCCCTGTTACTTGCAAACTGGAGATCAGATCTCCCTTCTCCTGACCCACCAGGAGGAACCCGACCTCAGACCAGAGGATCGGAAGAACAAAGATAACCAGATGAAAAGAAAAAAAATAAGAAACGGAAAATACACAGCGATCGGAAGGCTGTAAATGAAGAACAAGAATGTAGCTCTTAGAGGGGCAGATCTGGCTTGGATTTAATCCAGACGCCATAGGATAAATCTTCAATAGCTTCTTCCTTCTTCTCCACGAACTCTCTCTCTCTCTATCTCTCTTTCTTTCTCCTCTGCTCTCCTTTTCTCTCACGCTATTCTCTCCTTTTTCTCTGCAACCCTTTTTCTTCTGCCGGCTCACTCTTCTTCTCTTTCTTCTTCTTCTCTTTTTCTTCCTCTTTCTGTGGATCGAAGACTTTCTGCTGCCTGTTTCTCACTGTATAGACATTTTCCCTTTTTCTCTCAGCTTCGATCAGATCATCTGTTGGATGAAGGCTTCCTTTTATAAGCAGCAGCAGTAGCTAGGGCGTGAGCTTCCCACGCCTTCCGTACAGAAGATTCCTCCTCGGATGACGTGCTCAACACCCACCTCGGATCACGTGTCAGGTGCCAGCTTCGGGTCACGTGCCCATTCATCAGTACGCTCAGCAACTGGAGTCGAGGTGGCGTCAACACACTTGCTCCAAAGGGTTGACGCAGCCTTCAAAGACATTCGACCAGCAAAACTCAAGTCTGCTGCGTTGACTCCATCAGTTTGCTGCGTTGACGCATTGATACGTTCCAGTGAACAAACAGCCTGGCCTTTTTAACTGCTGCGTTGACGCGTAGGTGATCCAGTGATCAGGTCTTCAGCAGATAGATGTGCTGCGTTGACGCTCTCAGCATGCTGCGTTGACGCATTGGTGTTCCAGCATCTGAACTTAGATGGCTTCAGCCCTCTCACGTTTCGTGTGGAGTGCGTTGACGCATTGTGCAACTGCGTCCACCCTCTGGTCACCTTGTCGATCCATCAACCTAGTGTGTCGACGCCACTTGATGAATGCGTTGACGCACCAGAGTAATCTAGTAAGCCATTGGCTCTCCCTTTGTAACTACTGCGTCGACGCTGCTCTATTTTGGCGTTGACACAGTGAAATAACTTGTGAAGGTCTCTGCTTCGTGGAGTTAACATTGTGGATATCAGTGAAGGATTGTGGATATCAGTGAAGGCTTCTTCAACTGATGCGTGGACGCTTTAAGCTCCCAGCGTCGACCCTGTTCCTTTCTAGCAACAAGTATGAAATCAAGTGAAGGTATTATTGAATGAAGATTTAATTCATCATTGAATTGAACACATCATTCATATCTCATGGTTGTCATCATCAAAACCACACAGTCGTTCATTCAAGTAAACAATCAGATATTTAAGCAGTCAAACAGTCATCTAAATTAATTAGCACACCTCAGTGTGACTCATGGTGTGTCAGCCATCATCAAAACCACACAGGGGCACAACATAAATAAGAATAAGGTTGTTGAAAATAAAAAATATTCTGCATGTTTCAATTGTGGAAAGCTAGGTCACAGGGCTGCAACCTGTTGGTTGGCAGGATACGAAAGCAAGACTAGTTTTGGTAAACAGAATTTTAATTCTGTTAACAAAAATTTTCATACATATGCTCATAGGAATCATGCTCAGGGAAGGAAGTCTAACTACAAATCTGGTAGATTCCCTACAAATAGAAAGTTTTTTGATAAACCTGAATTTGTCTTTAATAGAAAGTCTGTTGCATGCTCTAACTGTTCGAAGCCAGGCCATCTGGCTAGAGAATGCTGGTCACCTATTAAGAGAAGAAATCACTCTTCTCACTTTGAATATGAAAAGTATGGCTACAAGGCTGTAAATTGCTGGCCGAATGATAACAAAGGACAGGACCTTCATGCAAACAACAGAAACTTTAATTCTCATACACATAGATTTGATGATCATGCTAATGTATACAATGAGAACAAAAATTCTGTTTCATGTCGTTATTATGGTGGCTTTGGTCATTCAATGAATAATTGCTATTTGATGAAATCTGATGACCTTCATGCACAAATATTGTTGAGAAAACTAGCTAGGAATGTCACTTTTAATTCAGGACCCAAGACCTCTTGGGTACCTGTTTGTGCAAAATGAACATTATTTTGCAGGTGTGCCTTGGGACTGAGATAATTAACAGAGGGTAATAAACCAAGGCACTCAAGTATGAAAAACCCCAGGTCTACACTTTTCAGGTCAGTTACGTGAACTCTCTTTAAACCTTGTCATCTGAAATTGCTGGTTTAGATGTTTGCATAATCTGTTAAGCATACATAGTTGCATGTGTTATCTGCACTACTCTGTTTGAATCTTCTTCTTGCATCTCTTGTGTTATGTGTTCATGCATATTTTTCATTTTTTGGACACTATGAGTATTCATGTCTCTCAATGCTCATATGAATTGGCTGTTTAGATATTGAAATGAGAATAAACTTGTAATTTCTGAAAATCTGAACTGCATATGAATGTTGTTTGAAACCTGTCTGTTGCATAGCTCACTAAAAATCTGGATTGCTTATAGGACTGCATGTTGAATTATCATGATTGACCACTATGGTATATCAAATAGTAAGCTACTAAAAGGCAGGGAAATCTGTCTGGAGGCTCTCACTGTGTGTGAGATGGTCTTTTAGACCAGGTTCTCCGCATAGTACCATGGGTCATATTGCTTGATAGGGCAGTCTGAATGTGCATGAGTCTCAAAGACATATGTTCAGTTCTCATGGCAAGCATTGCATGTTTTCAGGGGTAGTTAATTGCACGTCTTTGCATAGCATTCAATGTTGAGTCTTTGCATGACTTTGCATACATATAATTAATTGCATTTCATTACATTGAAATTACCAAAAAGATTGACTGAATGCATATTGTCAGGGGGAGTCAATGCATTGCATACAGGTTGTCAAATGCATACACTTGTCAGAATTCATTACATTTGTTGACAAACCTTGATCATATTTTGAAAACACTGGGCTTCAAAATCTCTTCTATCATTTGGTATCAGAATTCTATTAGTCTTTCATGAAGATTTAAATGGGGCTATCTCGATCATAAATCTGAAAACACTTGAACTAGGAATCTTCTATTATACGATTTTATGAATGTCTGAAATAACTCAGGTGGTTTAAGTTTAATGTATTCATTGAGTTTAACTTTAAAATCTCTTAAAAAAATATCTGAATCATGTTTAATAAACTTTAACATACTATTTCATGATGTGTCTTGTAAAAACTTCTGAAATCTACACTATTGATTGCATGGCTTTATTTGGTTAAGTACATGAAGTTAGTATTGTTTTGAAGCAAACGAGTTTTTCTGAAATGTCTAAAGGGTAAATTGTCAGAGCAATGACTTTGGTCACTGAGAAACCATGTCCAAAGGACTGTGTCATGAGATGCCATAGTTAACTCTGCTTAAGAATGATTGATTATCAGGTAGAGCAATGGCATGCACACTGAGAAATACAACTCACTCATCAAAGAAATGATTTGTAGTGTGTCATGATGTGTAAATGTTATCTCTGTTCATATAAAGCATGACAGTTAGTTACACTAAGTACTTAGGGATATTGGCGTCTGATCAACGTATATCCTCTAGTTACAAGGTGTACACTGAACTAGAGTGCTCGTAAAATTTGAAGCATAAAAATTTGTTGAACAAATTCCAATATCTGAATATTGATGCAAAAATCAAATTGCTACAACCCTAGATAAAATCATATGACTTCATAATTGCTTGATCTCAATACTAGTGCATGTAATTCTGAAAGAAGTCAATAAATCTGATTGTATAAGAGAAAGGGAGATTAATCAAGATATATATATGAGGGCTTGGTTCATTTTTATTAAACCGTGACTTTAGATATAAATACAGAATTTTTTTGACAAACTTAGCATACATCATGTTTAAACCCTGCTGATCAATAAAATTCATTCATAAGCCCTTATAATGGAAGACTTTGAAAACTTATATTTTGGATTTATGAGATTGATATCTCTCTGAAAATCTTGTTGAATTTCTTATGATTGGAGCCTATTGGAAATTCTTTACTCACTGTCCTTGATTCATCATGACCTGAACTTGTCCTTGATTACCCCTGTGGTCTCCTTCTCATTCATTTCATAAGGTTCCATTTATTGAGGGGGAGCTTCCTTGTCATATGAATCATGCTGCACAAGAATTTTTAAAGGGGGAGAATTCTCTTGCATTCATACATTTAGGGGGAGCTCTTGCATTTGTTGTTGCATCTGCATCTCTGCATTCATACCTCTTCCATGATTTTTTTTTAAACAAAGGGGGAGAAATTGGTATGAGTCATATTGCTCTTTGGGGAAGAATGTGCTTTCATGTAGTTAAAGGGAGAAATGTTATTTCAATCGTTTCATACCTGCTTAATTTTCCTCTCTCTAACTAATATCTTTTTTGCTGAAGTCAAAGGGGGATAATGTTTTTGACTTGAGTCAGTGTGACTCATAGTGTTGCCATCATCAAAAAGGGGGAGATTGTTGTGCCCCTATGGTTTTGATGATAGCTGTGACGGCCCGGGATCCTAGTACCGGAGAGGAACCGACGCGTCTCGAATCTCGGCCCGCCAACCCACGAGCTCGAAGACTCGGAAGGGTAGAAGGGAGTGGTGTGGGGGTACAAGAGAGGCTGAAACGACCGCAGAGATAGCACAATAATCTAAAAATAAAATGCGTAGAATAATATAAATAAATAAACTGCTACAAGGTCCACAGAGTCTCATGTCCAAGTAAAAGTACAGTCAACAGAAAGGAAAGTACAACTACACGGGGCATCCCCCGGCGTACAACTACACGGGGCATCCCCCGGCTCTGGCAGACTGGCGACTAACCTTGGCTAGAAGAACCACGCTGAAACTCGGCCGCACCTCTCGAAGACCCCGCCTCACCTGAAAAGCAGGGGTGAGCCTCATTTCATTGGCCTAGTAGGGATCCCCCGAATCCCCACCTCGCACGGAAAACAAGGCAAGAACACAACAAGCCGAAAAGTAACCCTACCTAATTGGAGTACGGTAGAACCAACAAGCTGAAGTAAATAAACGGAAAAGCCGTCTACTTTAACAATACCGTACTACTGAACCTCAGTCTAATAAAACTCGAGTCCACGCCTGCCAGCGAACTGGAGCGCTACCCACCAGAAGAACGACCGGATGCGTCCCCTAACGTCTCACACCGCGTCACAAGTGTCCAGCTACGACGCCCCAGGCGTGAGACTCAGACACCCAACAAGAACCACAACAAGGACTAGCTGGGGTCACGCTCGTCAGCGCGTGTCCTAAGCCCCCAACTACGTGTGCACACACAGACCATCTGCTCTAGGTCAGGTCCTCTAGCTGGTTTTCCCCCCCACTGGACTCTGGTGGCAAAGGCAAGGGGCACTACGGAAACCAGCCTAAAAACCGCGTCACACTGGGTCTCGCTCTCCACCACTCCCTAGTGGGTCTGCACACGCGTGCGCAAGAAGCTACGACTAGTGGACAGGTCACTGGAAGTAAGGACTCGACTCACGGAACCCACCGACTAACATACTAACACAGACTCTTGGTAACCAAATGGTAGGTACAGATGCCGGGGACATGCATGAGGTCTGACCGTCCCTCAAGTCACGCGGCACCCCCACCGAGGTAACCGATTCTCCGGGGACCCCCGGGTGCCCCTGTGGCTTTCCTTGGGTGCCCACGGCAACCCTCGGGCCACAAGCCATGACCGGGTCCAAAACTCACCCAACCGGAGGCTAAGCTACCCAAGGAACACGGTTTCGGGGAAGGGGGAAGGTCGCGCAAGGCACCCCTAGCGCGACTCTGGAGAACGCGCTAGCATGGGCTAGCGCGATCTTCCAGATCGCGCTGCCCAAGGCTAGCGCGTTCACGCTTGAACACGCTAGTCTTGGATAGCGCGATCATGCGATCGCGCTACCCGTCGATGGCGCGTTCCGAACTGCCAGAGCGGTCATCCCTTCCGATGAACACGTCCTGACGACACGGCGCGTTCATCAAGAACGCGCCACTGGAATATAGCGCGACAACGGGCCGAGCCCGGTTCATGAAATACGCCCAGAAATCGTAAAACCACGCCCATTCACCCCCTCTGGTGAAGGAAAAATAGCGGGGAATCACCCCCCGACGCCCTAGCATGCATCTAGAACCCCAAATGAATCAAAAACCCCCACGAATCAAAGGATCCGGAGCTCAAACCCCAAGCATGAAAATAACCCTCCCGGCATGGATTTAGCCCCACTCGGCCACTCCACGGCCTAGAAATCACGAGGAATACTGTAAAGAGGGCAAGGATCCGTCCCCCTACCTTAAAGAAGCTCAAAAACCACCGGATCGCCACCGATCGCCGAATCTTGCTCGAACACGAACTCCTCTCCCACGCACCAATGGGGGCACCGTCACGATCCTCTTGCCACTGCCGTCGTCACCGCGCCGCCACCAAGGTCCCCCACCCGTCGCCGGAGGGGAAGGGGCGCCGCGAAGTCCAACGGGCAAGGGGGGGTTGCAACGGTCGGCCGTGGCTCACGGGAGGAGGAACGAAAAAGGAAACGAAGAAAAGGGGAAAAAGAAAAGGAAAGAAAATAGGGGGGTATTTATAGAAAATCCAAAAAATCGGAAAAATCCCAAAAAATAGAAAAATACACCACCTCGATCCTCGCAACGCACCGATCGCAACGGTACAACCCTCGCCTAGGTGAACGGTCCGGTTCACCCGCAACGAGGTTCTGAAGGGTCTGCCGAAACCCGTACACGGAAATCGGAAAACACACACGGAAAAGCCGCGGACGCACTCCAGGCCTCCGAAACAACTCCGGATCGCGCCGATCCGGACATGAAAGATGCCCGGAATGAAATTTCAGACACAACGGAGCCAGATACTCCGAGAAACCAGATCCGGGACCCATGACGAAGGATCCGAAAGGTCCGGGACATTATAGCCCTCCCCCCTTAAAAGAATTTCATCCCCGAAATTCAAGAACAAAGCACAAGAACAGGGGAAAGACTCACACAAACAAATAAGGATACAGCTCCCGCATCTCATCCTCACGCTCCCAAGATGCCTCTGTTGGAGATGTATGCCCTTCAAGCCAATCACAAGTGTTGTGATGGCGACATTTCTTGTTCAATTTCGTTCGATATACTAATGGCATTTTCTTCATTATATTCTTAGCACGTTATAGTATGTTTGTTGTAATATGATGAAGTCCTTGAATATGAGCTATGATGATTGGATCATAATGAGATTGTGATAATGAGAACAGTCATCTAGATGTTTATATTCTAAATGTTCCTGGTCATATGATCTTCAAGAAGGGACATTGAAGATCCGGATAGACTGGTGCACGTGGTACTCACTCATGTGATGAGGGTGGTCGATCTCATAATCACCGGTGTGGTGACATCAAGGTACGCGTGCAGGTGCTCGTTAGTGGAATGAGTTCACTGAACTGACCCGATCTAGAATTCCTGAATGGTAATCATGCTGACTGTCAATCAGGAGATTCTAGTGCCACAGTAGCATAGTTGGATCTTTGACCTGAGTCACTAACGAGGTTTTGCGTGGACTCCACTGAGCGCTTGATTGCTGACTTATGAACTTCAATCTTGTGGTTCTTAATAGTTAGCTATTCGGACTCAGTGGGATTCATGTGAAAACACTTTGGTGGACAACAAGGGATCATTCACTCTCTGCATGGATTAAGAGAGAGAATGCTCTATGGACATGTAGTTAGAAATCCCTGGCCAGGGTATGGGGGTTCACTTAGAAAAGGAGTTTTCTAGTGAACTGTACTTAAGAGTACAAGGGTCCATAAGATCATGATGTTTTAGGGTTTGACAGTTTGACCGTACCCTAATTCTGATTGGAGCATTGTATGAATGAGGATCTATAACTGTGTGGAATCTGATGACGGAAAGGTTCAATATGGGTTGCATCCCTCCCAAAGTCATTTGGGATCACGAGGTGTTGCTTGGTGCCGTTCATGGTCGGAAAGCCTGTTAAATCCATTAAGAGTTATTGGATTATAACTAATTAAGTTAAGAAGAGTTCTTAGCTTAATGGGCTTGAAAACTAAATAGACTATTGGGCCTAGAGGGTCACACACATTAGAGTAGTGGATCAGACGGAGAAGGACGGTAATTATAGACCGTTTCTGGGTTTTTGTGAAAAATGCCAGAGTCTATAAATACACGCTGAGGAGAGAAACCCTGGCCAAGCACTAGGGTTTCTCCCCTGGCCGCCCCCCTCTCTCTCTCTCTCCTCCCTGACCTGGGCGCATCCCTCTCTCTCTCCCTCCTCCTATGGCGGTGGATGGTGGTGCTGAGGAGTGGCCGACGTGTGGAGATCGAGAAGGAGACTCCGTCCGTTCCCGCTGCTCGTGTGGATACATCTAGAGGCCGGACACTTGGACGGCTAGCAGCCCGACGAGCCTCTACTCGATCGTCTTCGGGCATCTGGGAATTGATTAATCCCGCAAAGGTATAGAACTGTTCTTCCTTGGCGGGTTCTACGATGAATAGTTTTTGATTTTGATCGCCAGCAACGATACGACTCTTAGGGTTTCGTTGTTTCCGCTGCTCCTCTGATCGAAACCTTACAGTGGTATCAGAGCCAGGTTGCTGCTTTGATCAAAATTGAGATTATTATATTATTTTTCATCCTTCACGTTCATGCTTAGGGCTCAATTTAGGTTGTTCGATTGAGTCTCTCACGGATGAGTTTTTGGTCAATTGATCCCATGGAATTGTTCCTGGTATCAAGAGGATCAAAACGCACGTTTTGGTGCGTTGATTGACCCTATGGTGAGGGCGAATCGAACGGGTCTTCGGGACGGTGGTCGCCGTTCCCACAGGGAGAGGGAGGCCGATTCAGGCCGTTAATCTCAAATTCTGGATGACCATGGGGCTGGCAAGGGTTGCTGGACAATTCCCCATGGCATCCCACGGTGTCCGCGTCCGTGTGGTGGCCGGATTTGGGGCTCCGGCGAAGTTCACGGCGAGCTTGTTGGGGCGGCGGCGTGTTCTTCGCGGCCTTCTTCTCCGGCCACGGCGTCGAGGGCGGTGGCCGGCGGAGGTGCCGGCGGGACCCCAGGGGTCATCCGCGGTGGTCGGGGGTGGCGGACAGGCCCCCTGCGGCGAGCACCGGGGGCTAGGGTTTTACCCCAGCCCCCTCCCTTTCGCGATCGGGCGAGGAAGACGACCCCCGCGGGTATCCCGCGGGTGGATCCGGCCCGCGCCCGGATCTGCACCCGGATCCGCGCCCGATTAGGCCCCCCCTTTAATTTTTTTTTTTGAATTTTATTCATTTTAAAATGTTTAAAATGCATATAATGCCATAAAAATTTCAGAAAAATTCTGAAAAATAATTTAATGGATTATAAAATTGTTTTAGAAATCTGTTAACTTATTTTTCATTATTGGCCCTTGGTTAATTAGTTAATGGGAATTTTAAAATGGTTTTAAGTATTTCCTATTATCTAATTAATTAATGTTAATTACTATAAGGATGTGATTCTTATGAGGTTAATTAACAGTATATTTTTATTGAGCCCATGCTGTGAATGTGTATGACTTTTGTCTAAAGTTGTTTAGACTTGATTGTTTAGTTAATTTATGTTGCGTGATTTCAAAACTAATTACTATTATTTTGAAATCAACGTTATATCTCGCTGTAATTATATGATAATTACTTGAAGATGCATGTGATGTGTCATGTGTATGGATGGATGGTCATGGACTTAGATATCATGTGATGGTATGGTTTGTGGTGAATGGATCATGATGTGATTATTGGGGCCTGCGTGCCTCCTTCTCTCCCTCTCTTATTAATCTGGGTTGTACATTCTATCTCCCACCTGTGTTGTACTCCCCTTGACTGGTTTAAGGTTTCATATTATTATCTGATTTATATTTATGGGCCTGCGTGCCCAATATTTCAAATTTACTTGTAATAATGAGAAGCGGATGGAGACTAAGAGGGAGGCCGACTACGATGGCTCGGGAGATTCTTCACATCCTGTAGGAGCATTGGATGCTCCATGTCTTTGAGTATTTACCATGTTGTGTGTACATTACCAACTGGCTCTGGTAATGTTGCTAGGTTTAAAGTCCATGATCATCCATCGGTGTTATAGCATATATTTGATATATGTGGTTATGCTACTAATTGCATATATATACATAATTTTAGAGTATATTCGATACTCCAAATTATTATTATATATATAGCACCTATATTGATGAGACCAAAATATTCAAATCCCCTTCAATCAAATATTAGGTCGATAAGCGTGAGACATTAAGAATGTTCCACGTAGCCTTCCATTGTTATAGTCAAAGTGAGCCGTCCTTAGACTGTGGGAGTTTGTTGTGCTACCACAAGACTATCACAGCAAGGGGACGGAGACTTAGGCTAGGGCTTGGGCCGAACCTTGGGATGGGGGCTGGCATGGCTTTGTTGTGCTACCACAAGAGTTATGTCATAAACCCACTCTCATAACGTAACAACGGGTTGGACCTAACCAACGCTCGTGGTTTGTTGTGCTACCACAAGATCACGAAGCGTTTGGAGGCTAAATTACTGGGAGTTACAAGGAGTTGTAATTGGCAAGAGTTGCCTACCCATTAAGTATGGGGTAGTTTGTTGTGCTACCACAAGACTACTTCCATAATGTTAATGGGATCCTAGTACCCACTAGGACACAGTCGTTGTGTCCCGTCTTTGCATGTTAGGGGTTATGCAAAATCGTCGAAAATTAGTGGGAGTATTAAGTTAGCATAAAAGTCCATGTCTTAATTTAATATCATGAATATCTGCAATGTTGTTCTAAATTCTGTTATTTCCTCTTATAGATCGCAATGACGAACCACCCATTGAGAGGCATATTGGATGCCAACAGGCTGACTGGTCCAAATTATGTCGATTGGCTCAGGAATCTGAGAATTGTTCTCACAGCTGAGAAAATAGCCTATGTCCTTGAGCAGCCTGTTCCCCCTGTTCCTGCTGATGATGTCGATGAGGCTGAGGTGATTCTTTATGAGAAGCATAAGGAAGATGCCACTCTGGCCCAATGTTATATGCTAGCCTCCATGACTAATGAGTTACAAAGGCAGCATGAAAAGATGGATGCTAGATCCATCCTATTCCATCTGGAGGAGCTCTTTGGAGCTCAGAGTAGAATAGAGAGATATGAGATATCTAAGAATCTGTTCGGGGCCAAAATGTCTGAGGGAACATCTGTGCAGACACATGTTCTCAAAATGATAGAGTGGATTGAGAGGCTAAAAGAATTAGGTTTTGATATGAACAAGGATTTGTGCATTGACCTAATCTTGCAGTCTCTCCCATGTTCATTCTCCCAGTTCATAGTGAATTTCAACATGAATAAGATAGAGTGCTCTCTAGCAGAGCTTCTTAATATGTTGAGGACAGCTGAGGGGACAATGAACAATGGGAAATCTTCTGTGCTACTTGTTGGTAAGACCAACAAGAAGAGAAAGAATCAATCTATTTTTAAGAAAAACAAGAAGAAAAAGCAGGATAAGCAGGGAAAGACTGCCAAGAAGGATGAGGCTAAGAAGGACAAGGGTCAATGTTTCCACTGCCATAAGGATGGTCATTGGAAGAGGAACTGTAAGTTGTATCTTGCAGAAAAGGCAAAACAGAAGCTTGGAGAAGCTTCAAGTATGTTCATGATTGTTGACCTAAACTTGTCTTATAGATCCACATCGTGGGTATTAGATACTGGATGTGCATCTCATATCTGCAATGACTTGCAGGTGCTGACAAGCAGTAGGCAATTGAACAAAGGCGAGGTTGACTTGCGACTGGGAAATGGAGCAAAGGTTGCTGCGCTCGCAGTTGGGAAGGTGAACCTCCAGATGCCTACAGGAGTTACACTAGAGCTTATAGACTGTTATTATGTTCCTTCTATAATAAAGAGCATTATTTCCATTTCTTGCTTAAATAAATATGGATTTGTTGTAAGTTTTGGAAACAATGGTTGTTCTTTATTATTAAATGGTGAATTGTTTGCCAGTGGGAGCTTAATGAATGGTTTGTATATTTTAGATGTGGCATCTTCTGTGATGTGTGTGGACAAACCTCTTAAGAGAAAAAGAGGCAATGTGAATAAAGCTTATCTTTGGCATTGTAAGCTTGGTCATATCAATGAGGAAAGATTGAAAAAGTTGTGTAAGAATGGATACCTTGATCCATTTGATTATGAATCATTCACGACTTGTGAATCTTGCCTCATGGGTAAGATGACCAAGTCTCCATTTTCTGGACATGGAGAAAGAGAAAGTGAGTTATTAGAACTCATACACTCTGATGTGTGTGGACCTATGTCCATACATGCCAAAGGAGGTTATTCATACTTCATTACATTCACTGATGATTTCTCAAGATTTGGATACGTGTACTTAATGAAGTACAAATCTGAAGCTTTTGAGAAATTTGTCGAGTTTAAGAATGAAGTAGAGAAACAAACCGGGAAAAGTATTAAAACTCTTCGATCAGATCGAGGGGGTAAATACTTGAGTACGGAGCTCACACAGTTTTTAAGGGATAATGGAATATTGTCTCAATGGACTCCTCCTTATACACCTCAGTTGAATGGTGTAGCAGAAAGGAGGAAACGTACCCTATTAGATATGGTACGGTCCATGATGTGTTTTGCTGGTTTACCCTTGTCCCTCTGGGGTTATGCCTTGGAGACTGCTGCACACTTGTTGAACAAAGTCCCATCGAAGTCTGTCGACTCCACTCCATATGAGATATGGAAAGGAAAGAAGCCAAATCTTAAGTACTTTAAGGTTTGGGGTTGCCCTGCCCATGTAAAGAAACATGACTCTAATAAACTGGGATCTAAGACTGAGAAGTGCAGGTTTGTGGGATATCCTAAGGAAACTTATGGATATTATTTCTACCAGCCTAGCGATCAAAGAGTGTTTGTAGCTAAACGTGCTGTATTTCTTGAGGAAGAGTATATCCTTGAAGGAAACAGTGGGAGCTCGGTAGAACTAGAAGAAGTTCTAGAACCACAACCTGTTAGTGTACCTTCTCAAGATCCAGTACAAATTGACCCACAAACTGTGCGTAGGTCAGGCCGGATACCTGTTCAACCAGATAGATATGTAGGACATATTTCTGGTAAGGTATCACATAATGAGGATGATGATCCTAAGACCTACGAGGAGGCAATGAGTGTCATTGACTCCAGGAAATGGCGAGAGGACATGATATCTGAAATGGATTCCATGTACTCCAACCAAGTTTAGAACTTGGTGGATCCACCTGAGGGTATTATACCTATTGGATGCAAGTGGATCTTTAAAAGAAAGATTGGAGTAGATGGAAAGGTTGATACCTATAAGGCAAGGCTTGTAGCGAAGGGATATCGTCAAAGGCAAGGGGTTGACTATGACGAAACCTTCTCTCCTGTAGCCATGCTAAAATCCATTAGAATTTTACTTGCCATTGCTGCACACTATGATTATGAAATCTGGCAGATGGATGTGAAGACGGCATTCCTCAATGGAAACCTTGAGGAAGAAGTGTACATGACACAGCCTGAGGGATTCACATCCAAAGAGTATCCAGATAGAGTGTGAAGGCTTCAGAGGTCCATATATGGACTAAAGCAAGCATCTCGCAGTTGGAACATAAGGTTTGATGAAGCAATCAAATCTTATGACTTTGTTAAGAACAAAGATGAGCCATGTGTGTACAAAAAGGCAAATGGCAGTGCAATCACCTTTTTAGTACTGTATGTGGATGACATACTACTCATTGGGAATGATGTAGGTATGTTATCGTCAGTCAAAGCCTGGCTGTCAAAGTATTTCTCCATGAAGGATTTGGGAGAAGCATCCTATGTGTTGGGGATTAGGATCTATAGAGATAGATCAAAGAGGATGCTAGGCTTGTCCCAATCAATGTACATAGACACCATTGTCAAAAGGTTTGGCATGGAAGACTCCAAGAGAGGTCTAATACCAATTAGACATGGAGTCTACCTCTCTAAGGAAATGTCCCCTAAAACTCCTGAAGAGAGGGAGTACATGAGTAGGGTTCCCTATGCCTCTGTCATAGGGTCCATCATGTACGCGATGTTATGTACTAGGCCTGATATAGCTTATGCTCTAAGTGTTACGAGCAGGTATCAAGCAGATCCAGGTGAACAACACTGGATAGCTGTGAAATGTATCCTTAAGTACTTAAGAAGGACTAAGGATCTATTTCTGGTATATGGAGGAGAGGACTTGAAACTGAGAGGATACATTGACTCTAGTTTCCAGTATGACAAAGATGACAGCAAGTCAACCTCTGGGTTCATTTTTACTCTCAATGGTGGGGCAGTGAGTTGGAAGAGTTCCAAACAAGAAACCACTGCTGATTCAACAACCGAGGCTGAGTACATAGCTGCTGCCGAGGCGTCAAAGGAGGCGGTCTGGATGAAGAAGTTCATCGATGGATTGGGAGTTGTCCCAAGCATCTCTGATCCTGTCCCCATGTTTTGTGACAACAATGGGGCAATTACACAAGCAAAGGAGCCGAGGTCTCATCAGAAGTCCAAGCATATTATGCGGCGTTATCACTTGATCAGAGAGATTATAGCTAGAGGAGATGTGATAGTAGATAGAGTATCTTCTGCTGATAATATTGCAGATCCATTGACTAAGCCTTTATCTCAAAGTGTGTTTGAGCGTCACCTTGGGCTGATGGGGATCAAGCATGTGGGTGATTGGCTTTAGTGCAAGTGGGAGATTGTTGGAGATGTATGCCCTTCAAGCCAATCACAAGTGTTGTGATGGCGACATTTCTTGTTCAATTTCGTTCGATATACTAATGGCATTTTCTTCATTATATTCTTAGCACGTTATAGTATGTTTGTTGTAATATGATGAAGTCCTTGAATATGAGCTATGATGATTGGATCATAATGAGATTGTGATAATGAGAACAGTCATCTAGATGTTTATATTCTAAATGTTCCTGGTCATAGGATCTTCAAGAAGGGACATTGAAGATCCGGATAGACTGGTGCACGTGGTACTCACTCATGTGATGAGGGTGGTCGATCTCATAATCACCGGTGTGGTGACATCAAGGTACGCGTGCAGGTGCTCGTTAGTGGAATGAGTTCACTGAACTGACCCGATCTAGAATTCCTGAATGGTAATCATGCTGACTATCAATCAGGAGATTCTAGTGCCACAGTAGCATAGTTGGATCTTTGACCTGAGTCACTAACGAGGTTTTGTGTGGACTCCACTGAGCGCTTGATTGCTGACTTATGAACTTCAATCTTGTGGTTCTTAATAGTTAGCTATTCGGACTCAGTGGGATTCATGTGAAAACACTTTGGTGGACAACAAGGGATCATTCACTCTCTGCATGGATTAAGAGAGAGAATGCTCTATGGACATGTAGTTAGAAATCCTTGGCCAGGGTATGGGGGTTCACTTAGAAAAGGAGTTTTCTAGTGAACTGTACTTAAGAGTACAAGGGTCCATAAGATCATGATGTTTTAGGGTTTGACAGTTTGACCGTACCCTAATTCTGATTGGAGCATTGTATGAATGAGGATCTATAACTGTGTAGAATCTGATGACGGAAAGGTTCAATATGGGTTGCATCCCTCCCAAAGTCATTTGGGATCACGAGGTGTTGCTTGGTGCCGTTCGTGGTCAGAAAACCTGTTAAATCCATTAAGAG
Source organism: Amorphophallus konjac (assembly GCA_022559845.1). Taxonomy (NCBI): domain Eukaryota; kingdom Viridiplantae; phylum Streptophyta; class Magnoliopsida; order Alismatales; family Araceae; genus Amorphophallus; species Amorphophallus konjac. The sequence goes on from CM040121.1 coordinate 371,600,794, forward strand.
TTATTGGATTATAACTAATTAAGTTAAGAAGAGTTCTTAGCTTAATGGGCTTGAAAACTAAACAGACTATTGGGCCTAGAGGGTCACACACATTAGAGTAGTGGATCAGACGGAGAAGGACGGTAATTATAGACCGTTTCTGGGTTTTTGTGAAAAATGCCAGAGTCTATAAATACACGCTGAGGAGAGAAACCCTGGCCAAGCACTAGGGTTTCTCCCCTGGCCGCCCCCCCTCTCTCTCTCTCCTCCCTGACCTGGGCGCATCCCTCTCTCTCTCCCTCCTCCTACGGCGTTGGATGGTGGTGCTGAGGAGTGGCCGACGTGTGGAGATCGAGAAGGAGACTCCGTCCGTTCCCGCTGCTCGTGTGGATACATCTAGAGGCCGGACACTTGGACGGCTAGCAGCCCGACGAGCCTCTACTCGATCGTCTTCGGGCATCTGGGAATTGATAAATCCCGCAAAGGTATAGAACTGTTCTTCCTTGGTGGGTTCTACGATGAATAGTTTTTGATTTTGATCGCCAGCAACGATACGACTCTTAGGGTTTCGTTGTTTCCGCTGCTCCTTTGATCGAAACCTTACAGCCTCACCGCCAGAATGATACTGCCAGACCACCTTAACCTGAGGAATAACCTTGTTTCGCAGGCGCTGCTCTCGCCGATCCTTAATGCGAACAGGAAACTCCGGAAGGGATAGATCTGGGGTCACCTCAGGCCAAACGGCATCCTCAAGAACATGGGAATCATCGGGAATATACTTCCGAAGCATCGACACGTGAAACACATCATGCACGGCAAAAAGCTCCAGAGGTAGCTGCAACCGATATGCGACTTCCCCAACGCACGCGACGATGGGAAAGGGACCAATGTAGCAGGGACTCAGCTTCCCACGCCTACCGAAACGCATCACGCCCTTCATGGGAGAAACTCTCAAGAAAACTCGGTCTCCCACGGTAAAGCTGAGAGGTCATCTCCTCCGATCACCATAACTCTTCTGCCGGCTCTGAGCTGCCAACATCTTCTGCCGAACGAGATGCACTACCTCAACACACTGCTATACCAAATCTGGTCCGGTTAGGACACGCTCGCCCACCTCGAACCAATCAAGCAGAGTCCGACAAGGTCGCCCATACAACGCCTCATAGGGAGCCATACCGATACTCGAATGGTAGCTGTTGTTATAGGTAAACTCTACCAATGACAGATGGTGGGTCCAACTCCCCTGCCACTCTAAGCAACACGCTCGCAACATATCCTCTAGAGTTTGGATGGTCCGCTCAGACTGACCGTCCGACTGAGGATGATTGGCCGAGCTGAAAGCCAACTCAATGCCTAGAGCCTTCTGGAAGCTCCTCCAGAATCTAGAAGTGAAACGGGGGTCACGATCCGACACAATGGATATGGGAACTTGGTGCGAACACCCGAGCAGTTGATCGGCACGACACACCGAGCCACCGATACCGCACACGGAGCACGACACGAGCCACCTCAGCGTCCATCTGGCTCGGAGACAGCCTGGAGACTCCGCCTTGAGCCTCCTCATTTATTATGTTTAGCTAGACTTTATGTGTGTGTAATTTGTATTTATTTCGTTGCATTCGGTTTGCCATTTTGAGTGTAATAGGGGCTTACGAGCATTTCGGACCCCGTGGGCCCCACGGGCCCCCCGGGCCCCACTACATTGGGCCACCTCAGCCTAGGGTCCCACGTGGGGCCAGTCAACATGCCACATAGGAGCATCTAGAAGCTTGACTTGTAATTGGACACATGGGGGACAATGGGCTTAAAAAGTCCAAGGAGGCTACCTACCTCCCACCTACATTTCAACCTTCCACACCCCTCCCATTCAAAGTCCAAGGGCCGCCCCCCTCCCCTTAGTTTTTTATTTCTTTTTTGTGTGTGTGTCACATGCCATCCCAGCCCTTCATCTCTTACCCCTAGATCCTACGGTTGTGGATGGATGTGAGATGTAAGCTATTTAAACTTGTATTTTCCATTTTACTTGAATTAATGCATTCATTTGGAAGAAAATACCTTGGAGCTCCAGCTTGGTGTGCCCCTCTCTCCCCCCTTGCAGCTGTGAAGGTTGCCTCTGGAGGTGTGACTCCTCCCCTATCAGTTCCGGTCATCCTCGCCGCCGCCACGAGCCGCCACCGCACCGCCATCGTCTTCATCGGAGTTCTGCCCGCGCAGTACCATAGCAGCTTCCGCGAAATTCATCCATCAGCCACGAGCTCTGATCTACCTGGGGATTTTACTGGAGGTTCCATAGGTGTCAATGATATCCCAAAAAAATTGGTTTGTCATTCAGATCCCGTTCCATATTTTTAGATTTTCGTCCACTCTTCCATTTCAGTTCTGCCAACAATCTGTCCAGATTCATCTCCGCCATGATTTTTAGGTCTTAGGTCCACTTTTTGATTTTCTTTGGTTCGTCCAATTTTACTGGATCTTCCTTCCACCAATCCCTTCATCCACAATTTTTATAAATTTCTAGTTCGTCCATTTCATATTTTCCATAAATCGTTCTCAGATCCACCTGAAGTTCTGTCCACCCATTCCCAGATCCGACCACGAGACACTCCAAAAGTCCTATCAAATCACCACAACCTCCAAATCCAATTCTAAAAATTGTCCCAGCTTCGTGGTTTAAATATCTACAACTTTGAAGAAGAGTTCGAAGTCTGAATCCCAGCGTACGTAGGCGGTCAACGGCCGTTTACAAAAAACTGATGTGCTGATCTGAGAGTTCTGGAACTGTGTAGCAGAGAATTGAAAATTAGTTAAGGTCTAGGTCCACGCAGGTTCAGAGGAGTCTACTGGCCCTAAGTTGGAGTATTTTGAGTCCTCTTTCCAACGGCGCTGGTTTCATCCCATTCCGGCGACGGGGCTGATCACAGCGGCCATTTTTGTCGGAGCGCGCACCTGAAAACAGCAAGCAGAAATCCGTGGGCAGCCTTCCAAAAGCTTGGAGATCGGAGTTGTTCGGCCACCGGTCGGTGTTCCCGGCCGACCACCTTCCGTGGAGGCGTGCCACCAGGGGTCCCCACCACAGTGGGACCCACTCCTGCAGATCCAGAGGCCAGCGCCACCCGTGGGCCCCACGGGCCAACAGAACCCACCGTTCGGAAAGCACGAAAACGCGGAGTTCGGCACCGTCGGGCGACATCAAGATGCTGCTCGTCAACCCAATTTGCGTGATTCCCGGGCCCCGCATGTGACCTTTTACCTCCCTGCGTGGAGTGGGTCAATTTATTGTATTTCTGTAAAATTGTGTTAACCGGGAGTCCGTGATTGGCCGGGGTTGTCTTCGCCACGCCGGGTGCGTGGAGGTAAAGTCTTAACTTCTTGGCGTTCATTTGCTTAGCTAGTATACAGTCTTTTGCCGTTGCCGAGAGTGTAGGTACTAGCCCGTGTGTCCATGTCACCGCTGTGAGAGTGAGAGTGACCCGTCCCGCGACTCGATCCGAGTCCGGAAGTTGAGTCGGACTACCCTTGACCTCCGCCGGTTTCTTAACTGCGCACGGTCCGCGCTTTCCCTCGCTTGGGACGACGAGTGAGCTTCTACTTCTGTTAGCGACGTTTTACCACTAGGAGCTCGTAGTGTCAGGCTTAGTGTCTCCCTGGTGTGTATTACTGGTCGCGTCTTCATCTAGAGTCCGAGGGTGGCCCCTAATAGTGTCGTCTCCCGTGTCCGTCCCGCATCAGTTTGGTATCAGAGCCAGGTTGAGTCTAGGGTAGTCGTTGCATAAGTCTTGCATAGTCTAAGGTTACCCCACACACACCTTCACTCGGTATATCCAAAGGTGTTGTCCGACCGTTAGGTTTCGCCTACCGGGAAGACCGCACACTTGCGCGAGTTACCTTCGGGTCGATTACCTCCGCCGCGTACCGAGTCTTGGCCGTGTCTAGGGTGTAGTCGAGTCTCATTCTTTTCAAAACAAAAAAAAAGTGTTTTAAATTACATTCTTTCAAAATACCAAACAAAAAAGAGAGTGTTTTGAAATTGCAATTAGGTCTAAGTGTATCATTTAGTGTGTTTGCATTAGTCGGTTGTTGTCACCTAGTCCGTACGTCTATGCATGCCCACCCGTCGAGGCACCCAATACTCGCCACCACCACCTATGGCGGACTCCCGAGCCTGTAGTTCCGATGAGTCTTCCATGGCCGAGATGTTCCGGGCCATCATGGATCGTTTAGACACGCGTATGGATGGTCTTAGTACGCGTATGGATGGCATAGGGACGCGTCTAGAAGGGAGGATGAAGGTCCTTGAGGATCGGGCCGGTGTTTCGGAGTAGTCCATTCAAGGCCTTGTTGGGAGGATTGCCGTCTTAGAGAGGGGCCCAGTAGCGGCGCAACCCGTGCCGACGAACGGCCAACAAGAGCCGGTGCAGTAACCCGCTGTGCCAAGGGCTCAGGTGGAGGATGTCGGGAGGCAACAGGCGCCTATAGTGGATGATTATGCCTCCGACAATGATCACGGGGGTAACGGTCGTCGTCATCAACGACGGAATCGTGATGACGAGGATGACGACCGCATTCTTAGGGGTGTGCGTGCGGACCCTCCCACTTTTAGCGGGTCCTTGGACCCTAGGGTGTATTTAGATTGGGAGGTCGGCATGGACTGGTACTTCGAGTGATTTGAGATGACGGACCACCGAAGAGTCCGATACGCAAAGATGAAGCTGCAAGGGCAGGCCCAAACTTATTGGATCAATGTGGAGAGCCTGCTCAACCAGCGACGTCAACCCCAGATCGGTACTTGGGATGATATGAAAACCAAGTTGAGGGAGAAGTACCTTCCCGCCTCATATAGCCAACGTCTCATAGACAAGTGGCAAAGCATCTCCCAAGGGAACCGATCCGTGACCGAGTACACCGCCGAGTTCGATGAGTATTATTTACGGTGCGGGGTCACGGAAGAGAGCACCATGATGATATCCCGCTTTTGGAGAGGTTTGCGGCCCAATTATCAATATGAACTCTTTCGCCGCAATGCCACCACTTTGGAGCAGGCATATCAGATTGCTCTCGAATTGGAGCAGTTCGAGGCCGAGTTTGCGTCACCCCATCGGTTGGGCTCCTTTCCCCTTCGTAGTGTTAAGTCCCGTGGCTCATCTGGCACGTATCCGAGGGCCCCCATGGCACGACCTCAGGAGCCCGCTCGCCCCGAGCCCTTTGCTCCTAGGCCACGTCCTCCACCCCCGAGGGACCTTCCTCGTCCCCAGCATCTTACGGCCCCACCCATAGCCCGTCCACCGACACCCGCACCTCCTGCACGTCCTTTGTTGCCTACGCCTCCTATCCGTCGGGAGGATAAAGGTAAAGGACCTATGATTGGGGAGCCTAGTGGATCACGACAGCAGTGTTATCGCTGCAATGGGTTTGGCCATTTCGCCAACCAGTGTCCCACCCGCCCATCTCTTCACATTGGGGACACACAGGTCGAGGATACCACCCCTACGGGCCTCGAGTTAGTCAACTATGAGGCAGATGTAGAGCTAGCTGACGAGTACTATGAGATGGGAGGTGAGGCCCAGGATGTCCAGCAGTCGGACGATACTCGCGTGGGGGTCATCAGATGTATCCTCACCCAGCCACAGGTCAGTGATGACTGGCGTCGGACCACTATCCTTCATGTATTCTGTAGGCTGGGAAAGCAAATTTGCAAGGTGGTCATCGATAGCGGGAGTTGTATCAATGCAATCTCCACGAACGCTGTCACTCGTCTTGGTCTTACACTCGTAGACCACCCTTGCCCCTACCAGGTATCATGGGTGGATACCACTTCCATTTCGGTCAGGCTGCGGTGCTTGGTCCCGCTGCAGCTCCACTCCTACTGTGACGAGATCTGGTGTGATGTTCTTCCCATGGAAGTGGGAAGTATCATTCTTGGTAGGCCGTGGTTATTCAACCGAGATGTCACACTCCATGGTCGGTCGAACACCTGTACCTTCGACCACGATGGCCAGCGGGTCACCCTCCAACCCGTTCGGCCCAGGAGCCCATCTGTTAGGGGTTCTACTGGCCCTAGTACTCCGAAGCCTTCTGTTCCCGGGCCTAGTACCCCATCCCCAGCTCGGGCTATGACCGTTACCTCTGGTCCAGGAGAGCCCTCGACGAGGAGATTGATGATGATTAGCTCCCGGGAAATGGAGCAGGAGCTTAGTCAGGGCTGTCCGGTGTTTGCCATTACGGTCCGAGAGGTGGAGCGGGACTCCGAGGGTGAGCTCCCACCTGAGGTTGTTCCCATTCTACAGGAGTATGCTGATATATTCCCCGATGAGCTTCCCGAGGGACTCCCACCTATGCGGGATATTCAGCATGCCATCGACCTTGTTCCGGGCTCTTCTTTGCCCAACCTTCCTCATTATCGAATGAGCCCCACGGAGCATGCCGAGCTTAAACGGCAGGTCGATGAGCTTGTGCAGAGAAGATCTGTCCGGGACAGCATGAGTCCATGTGCTGTACCCGCATTACTCGCTCCGAAGAAGGATGGCACGTGGAGAATGTGTATTGATAGTCGTGCCATGAACAAGATCACCGTGAAGTACAGGTTCCCTATTCCCCGCCTTGATGACATGCTAGACATGATGGCAGGTGCCACTATCTTTTCGAAGATCGATCTTAAGAGTGGCTACCATTAGGTGAGGATTAGGCCAGGTGATGAGTGGAAGACCGCATTTAAGACCAAGGACGGTCTATATGAGTGGTTAGTCATGCCTTTTGGGTTGACCAATGCCCCTAGCACTTTCATGCGGCTCATGACTCAGGTCCTTCGACCTTTCATTGGAGTCTTTGTAGCGGTGTATTTTGATGATATCCTTATCTATAGCCGCACCATAGGGGACCACTTAGACCACCTTCGGCAGGTTTGTCTACTTCTTCGGCGAGAGCAGTTATTTGCGAACCCACAGAAGTGTGCTTTCATGACATCTCAGCTTAACTTCTTGGGTTTCATTGTGTCTAGTACTGGGGTCTCCGCCGATCCGGAGAAGGTCCGGGCCATTGTTGAGTGGCCGGAACCCCGTACGGTTCATGATGTCCGCAGCTTTCATGGCCTTGCGATGTTCTATCGTCACTTCATCCGCGGATTTAGCTCCGTCACTGCCCCGATCACGGATTGCATCCGGAAGGGCACATTTGTATGGATGAAGGCCGCATCTGCCGCCTTCAAGGATATCAAGGAGCGCATGACCCAGACACCTATCCTTCGATTGCCTGATTTCTCGAAGGTGTTTGAGGTCTGTTGTGATGCGTCGGGTGTTGGGATTGGAGGAGTTTTGAGTCAGGAGTCCCACCCTATCACATATTTCAGCGAGAAGCTGAACGACGCGAAACTGTGATATTCCACATATGATAAAGAATTCTACGCAGTTGTTCAGGCTCTTAGGCATTGGAGGCACTATCTTTTACATCAGGAGTTTGTCCTATACTCCGATCACGAGGCATTGAGGTACCTCCATTCCCAAAAGAAGCTTAACTCGCGTCACAGTCATTGGGTCGAGTATCTCCAGCAGTTCACCTTTGTGCTTAAACATAAGGCTGGAGTGGAGAATAAGGTGGCTGATGCCTTGAGTCGGCGAGCATGCTTGCTTACCACCATGAGTGTCGAGGTCATAGGGTTAGAGAAGATGAAGGAGGCCTATGTTGATTGTCCTGACTTCGGTCAGATTTTTACCACCCTCCAGGCCGGACCCTCGAGAGACCTTGATGAGTATATGCTTCAGGAGGGTTACCTCTTTCGAGGTAGCAGGCTATGTGTTCCCTGAACTTCGGTTCAAGATTTCTTAGTGTGGGAACTACATGCGGGCGGTCTAGCCGGCCACTTTGGTCGGAACAAGACTATTGAGGCAGTGGAGCATCGATTTTATTGGCCGAGCTTAAAGCGCGATGTTGCTAACATCGTGGCTCAGTGCCGTACATGTGCTACGGCCAAGATGAGGAAGCAAAGCTCAGGCCTTTATACGCCTCTTCTTGTGCCTGATGCCCCATGGCAGGATGTTAGTATGGATTTTGTTTTGGGATTGCCACGTACCTCTAGGAAGCATGACTCGGTCTATGTTGTTGTTGACCATTTCTCGAAGATGGCCCTCTTTATCCCTTGCTCAAAGACTTCGGATGCTTCTAGGGTAGCCCGCCTTTTCCTTACTCATGTGGTGTGCAAGTTCGGGTTGCCTCGCACTATAGTGTCTGACCGTGATGTCAGATTCACTTCCTACTTTTGGAAGACACTATGGCATATGATGGGTACTCACCTCAAGTTTTCCACTGCATATCACCCCCAGACAGATGGTCAGACCGAAGTGGTCAATAGGAGTCTGGGAGATCTTTTGAGGTGTCTAGTTAAGGATCGCATTGGGGATTGGGATCTCATTTTACCCATGGCTGAGTTTGCATACAATGATTCGGAGAATAGGTCTACCGGCATGAGTCCATTTGAGATTGTCACAGGTCGTAGGCCTAGGAAGCCCGTTGACCTTGTCCCCATGCCTATCCATGCTAGAGTGTCGGAGTCGGCCGAGTCGTTTGCTAGGCATGTTAGGAGTTTGGATGACGACATCCGTCGTCACATTGAGGCCAGCAATGCACGGTACAAGGAGTTAGCCGATGCCCACCGACACCACCGAGAGTTCCATGAGGGTGAGTACGTCATGATCAGGGTAAGACCTGAACGGTTTCCCTCTGGAACCGTTAAGAAGTTGCAAGCTCGCGGAGCCGGTCCCTTTAGAGTGTTGAAACGCGTTGGATCCAATGCGTATGTTGTGGACCTTCCCGAGGAATATGGTATAAGCTCTACCTTCAATGTATCGGATCTTGTTGCATATAGGGACCCAGCGGTGATCCCTAGTGAGCCTTTTGAGCCATCTCTTCCCCTTGAGAGTGATCCCACACCTGAGTGTCCACTTCCACCTCCAGCCCCTTTTTCACGGCAGCGTGAGCACATAGATCGTATATTGGACGAGCAAGTGACAGTTACCAAGAGTGGATCTTATCCGCGCTACCTAGTGCGATGGAGAGGACGGCCCGCTACTGAGGACACATGGATCACACATGGCTAGTTGCAGCAGATTGATCCAGACCTTTTGGAGTGATACAGGAGCGATGCAGACCCTTACTCGACATGGTCGAGTTTCTCCCACCCGGGGAGAATTGGTGCGAACACCCGAGCAGTTGATCGGCACGACACACCGAGCCACCGGTACCGCACACGGAGCACGACACGAGCCACCTCAGCGTCCATCTGGCTCGGAGACAGCCTGGAGACTCCGCCTTGAGCCTCCCCATTTATTATGTTTAGCTAGACTTTATGTGTGTGTAGTTTGTATTTATGTCGTTGCATTCGGTTTGCCATTTTGAGTGTTATAGGGGCTTACGAGCATTTCGGACCCCGTGGGCCCCACGGGCCCCCCGAGCCCCACCACATTGGGCCACCTCAGCCTAGGGTCCCACGTGGGGCCAGTCAAAATGCCACATGGGAGCATCTAGAAGCCTGTCGTGTAATTGGACACATGGGGGACAATGGGCTTAAAAAGTCCAAGGAGGCTACCTACCTCCCACCTACATTTCAACCTTCCACACCCCTCCCATTCAAAGTCCAAGGGCCACCCCCCTCCCCTTAATTTTTTATTTCTTTTTTGTGTGTGTGTCACATGCCATCCCAGCCCTTCATCTCTTACCCCTAGATCCTACGGTTGTGGATGGATGTGAGATGTAAGCTATTTAAACTTGTATTTTCTATTTTACTTGAATTAATGCATTCATTTGGAAGAAAATACCTTGGAGCTCCAGCTTGGTGCGCCCCTCTCTCCCCCCTTGCAGCTGTGAAGGTTGCCTCTGGAGGTGTGACTCCTCCCCTATCAGTTCCGGTCATCCTCGCCGCCGCCACGAGCCGCCACCGCACCGCCATCGTCTTCATCGGAGTTCTGCCCGCGCAGTACCACAGCAGCTTCCGCGAAATTCATCCATCAACCACGAGCTCTAATCGACCTGGGGATTTTACTGGAGGTTCCATAGGTATCAAGGATATCCCAAAAAAATTGGTTTGTCATTCAGATCCTGTTCCATATTTTTAGATTTTCGTCCACTCTTCCATTTCAGTTCTGCCAACAGTCTGTCCAGATTCATCTCCACCAAGATTTTTAGGTCTTAGGTCCACTTTTTGATTTTCTTTGGTTCGCCCAATTTTACTGGAACTTCCTTCCACCAACCCCTTCATCCACAATTTTTATAAATTTCTAGTTCGTCCATTTCGTATTTTCCATAAATCGTTCTCAGATCCACCTGAAGTTCTGTCCACCCATTCCCAGATCCGACCACCAGACACTCCAAAAATCCTATCAAATCACCACAACCTCCAAATACAATTCCAAAAATTGTCCCAGCTTCGTAGGTTAAGCATATACAACTTTTAAGAAGCGCTCTAAGTCTGAATCCCAATGTAAGTAGGCCGTCAACGACCGTTTACAGGGAACGGATGTGCTGATCTTAGAGTTCTGGAACTGTGTAGCAGAGAATTGAAAATTAGTTAAGGTCCAGGTCCGCGTAGGTTCAGAGGAATCTACTGGCCCTAGGTTGGAGAATTTTGAGTCCTCTTTCCAACGGCGCTGGTTTCATCCCATTCCGGCGACGGGGCTGATCACAGCGGCCATTTTTGTCGGAGCGCGCACCTGAAAACAGCAAGCAGAAATCCGTGGGCAGCCTTCCAAAAGCTTGGAGATCGGAGTTGTTCGGCCACCGGTCGGTGTTCCCGGCCGACCACCTTCCGTGGAGGCGTGCCACCAGGGGTCCCCACCACAGTGGGACCCACTCCTGCAGATCCAGAGGCCAGCGCCACCCGTGGGCCCCACGGGCCCGCAGAACCCGCCGTTCGGAAAGCACGAAAACGCGGAGTTCGGCACCGTCGGGCGACATCAAGATGCTGCCCGTCAACCCAATTTGCGTGATTCCCGGGCCCCGCATGTGACCTTTTACCTCCCTGCGTGGAGTGGGTCAATTTATTGTATTTCTGTAAAATTGTGTTAACCGGGAGTCCGTGATTGGCCGGGGTTGTCTTCGCCACGCCGGGTGCGTGGAGGTAAAGTCTTAACTTCTTGGCGTTCATTTGCTTAGCTAGTATACGGTCTTTTGCCATTGCCGAGAGTGTAGGTACTAGCCCGTGTGTCCATGTCACCGCTGTGAGAGTGAGAGTGACCCGTCCCGCGACTCGATCCGAGTCCGGAAGTTGAGTCGGACTACCCTTGACCTCCGCCGGTTTCTTAACCGCGCACGGTCCGCGCTTTCCCTCGCTTGGGACGACGAGTGAGCTTCTACTTCTGTTAGCGACGTTTTGCCACTAGGAGCTCGTAGTGTCGGGCTTAGTGTCTCCCTGGTGTGTATTGCTGGTCGCGTCTTCATCTAGAGTCCGAGGGTGGCACCTAATAGTGTCGTCTCCCGTGTCCGTCCCACATCAGAACTCCATGCAACGGAACAATCCACTCCACATACAGACGAGCCAAACGCTGTACGCTTCAACTGACCTTGACCGGCAGCAACCGCGCAGTCTTCGTCTGTCTATCCACTAGCAACCAGATACTATCCTCCCCGCTGGACGTCCTCGGTAATCCAATCACAAAATCAGTGGTCACGTGGTCCCACTTCCAAGTAGGAACATCCAAGGGCTGAAGTGTGCCTCCTGGTCGCTGGTGCTCCGCCTTCACCTGCTGACAGGTCAAACACCTGGCCACAAATTCCGCCACATCCCTCTTCATGCCAGGCCACCAAAACTGCCTCTTCAGGTTCTGGTACATCTTGGCCGATCTGAGGTGTACGGCATACCGACTCCAGTGAGCCTCGCGCAATACCGTACATCGTACCTGCTCCTCGACCGGCACGTACAATCTACCTCTGAACCTCACAGCTCCATCCTCACCAAACTCCACCTCGGCCATCGACAGAATACGAGGTAGCTCGGGGTCCGCTCGCTGAGCCTCAGTCACCTGTCGACGCACCGCAGGCGTGATAGTCAGACTCGCAAGGACAGCCGAACCCTGATCCTGCGGGACCTTGAGCCTAAAAGTCATGGCCGGAACCTGCTCCCAAAGCTTCCATTTCCTCAACAACATCCAACTGACCGTTATCCTCCAACTCAGAGCATCAGCCACGACATTCATCTTGCTAGGCTGATAAGACAGAGTGAAGTCATAATCCTTCATATACTCCATCCACCTCCTTTGCCTAAGGTTAAGGTCCTTCTGCGTGAACACATACCTCAAACTCTAATGGTCAGTAAAAAGCTCAAACTTCTCGCCGTACAAATAATGCCTCCAGATCTTCAGAGCGAAAATCACCGTCGCCAACTTAAGATCATGAACAGGGTAGTTCACCTCATGTGGCTTCAGCTGCCGCGACGCATACGCCACGACTCTCTCATGCTGCATCAACACAGCACCGAGACCTACCCCGGAATCATCCATACATACTACGAAACTGCCCTAGCCAGATGGCAACACCAAAATCGGAGCAGTGGTAAGCAACCTCTTTAGCTCCACGAAGCTCCGCTCACACTCCTCCGTCCAGACGAACGGCACCTCTTTCTGCGTAAGCCTGGTCATCGGGGCTGCAACACGAGAAAAATCCTGAATGAACGGCCGATAATAGCCTGCGAGCCCCAAGAAACTCCGAATCTCCGTGACAGAACTCGGCCTCGGCCACTGTACCACAGCCTCGACCTTAGCTGGGTCCATGGAAACACCATCACCAGAAATCACGTGCCCCAAAAAGTGCACCTCACGAAGCCAGAACTCACACTTGCTGAGCTTGGCATACAGCTGGTGATCGCGTAAGGTCTGCAACACTGCTCTCAGATGCTGCACATGCTCCTCAGCAGACCGTGAATACACAAGGATGTCGTCCACAAACACGACCACGAACTGGTCTAAGTACGGACGAAACACCCTATGCGTCAAATCCATGAACGCTGCGGGAGCATTGGTGAGCCCGAACGGCATCACCAAGAACTCATAATGCCCATACCTCGACCGAAACACTGTCTTCTCCACATCAGACTCTCGAATCTGCAGCTGATAGTAGCCTGATCTCAAATCGATCCTTGAAAACACCCGGGCTGACTGAAGCTGATCGAACAAGTCATCAATCCGAGGCAACGGATACTTATTCTTAACAGTCGCCTGGTTCAACTGACGGTAGTCGATGCACAGCCTCAAACTACCATCCTTCTTCTTCACAAACAACACCGGCGCACCCCACGGGGAGTAACTAGGATGAATATACCCCTTGGCCAGCAACTCCTGCAACTGCGCCTTCAGCTCTCGCAACTCAGCAGGCGCCATCCGATAAGGGGCCTTCGACATAGGCACCGTACCCGGCACCACCTCAATCACAAAATCAATCTCTCGCTGCGGTGGCAACCCTGGTAGCTCCTCGGGAAAAACATCGAGAAACTTGCACACGACGGGAATAACCTCTACCTCAGGACACTGCCGATCCACCAAAACCACGGATGCGAGAAAGCCCTGACAACCCGCATCAAGCAAGCGACGCGCACGGATAGCCGAAATAAGCAAGCAGGAAGAGGAAGACCGAATACCTTGAAAATAGAAGGTGGGTCCACGAAGCTATCGGAAGTAGACCTTCTTCGAGCCGCAATCCACCAAGGCATGATGAGCCTCGAGCCAATCCATGCCCAAAATCACATCGAAGTCCTGAAGCGGTAACGCATAGAGTCTAGCTGGCAAACCCCGCCCTTCCACCCATACAGGTACCTTCTCGAAGTAGTACGGGGTGATCATGAAGTCACCGGTAGGCAACTCTACCGCCAAGTCACAGGACACCTCGGTCACTGGGTCCTCCATGCTCTGAGTAAAATCCTCCGAGATGAACGAATGAGAAGCACCTGAATCAAACAAAACACGAGCCGCACGACCCAAAATCGAGAGAGTACCTTCCACCAAATGTGACGCCTCAGCCTCTGCCCTGGTCATGTGAGTCACTCTGCCTCCGGATCTCTGCCTCCCTACGGTAGCTGACCGTGACAACTGAGGAAACTGTCCCTGCTGCTGGTACTGCTGCGGCTATGATGACAACTGTTGGGGCGGAAACTGCTGCTGCTGCTGAAACTCATGCGGCTGGCTCGGTCTCTGTAGACAGTCACGTGCCATATGTCCTGGCTGATCGCACCTGAAGCAAATCACGGGCGCTGAACACGGTCTGCCTGGATGAGAACCACCGCACCTAGGACAACCGCCCCGCGAACCAGTCATCGAACCCTGGCGCTGAAAAGCCACCGGCTGCTGAACACTGCCCAACGACTCCTGCTTAGACTCCTTGCAATCCTGACGCCTCTTGCCAAAACTAGCTTCCTTAAGCAACTTCTTAAGCTTCGACTTGAAGGACGACCCTGGCGCGGGAGCCGTAGACTGCGTCGCCACTGATCCACCTGCTGAGAGCTGGATGGTACTCTGTTGCTACATCCCTGACGGCTGGCTGAAATCTACCTGCGCCTGACTAGCACTGCCCTGCCCTCGAACCTTCTGCAAGTCTCTCTCCAGCGTCGCTGCTGCCTTACATCCTGCATCCAAAGTGGTCAACCCCGACGCAAGAAGATGATGCCTCAACTCTAGCCTCAGGCCACCCACAAACTGATCGGTCTTCACCTCCTCATCTGCCATGATGTGAGGAGCATAACGGCCCAACTCGATAAACCTAGCACGGTACTGCATCACCGTCATGTCACCCTGGGTCAGCTCCATAAACTCACGCAGCCTCTGCGACCTGACAAAGGACGGACAGAAGGCACGCTCGAAGGCCATGACGAACTCCTGCCACGTAATCTGCCGAAGAGGACGAGACTGGAGCACTGAACCCCACTCTAACGTCCACCAAGTATGGGCCGCTCCCTGAAGACGATGAGTAGCCAATGCCACCTGCTCCTCCTCAGGACACTCCATCGCGCTTAAAATCCGCCAAACATCATCCAGCCACTCTCTCGCCACCTCAGGATCTGGCTGCCCACTGAAAGAAGGAGGCTGGAACAGCAAAAACTCCTTCAACACATGACCATGACCACCATGAGCCTGGCCCTCACCAGCCTCACCGCCCTGCTGCTGACCTCCCTGCTGCCGCTGAAACACATACTCAAACATGCCTCGGAAGAAATCGTCCATCCCCGGAGCTCTCGCATCTCCAGCTACACCCTCGGAAACTGTAGCCCTGCTCTGCTCCTCCGAACCACCGCTGGACTCTCCCTGCTGGGGATGAGCCCTCCTCCGTGGTGCCATAACGCACCTGACATCAAGAAAACAACCACAAATCAATAAAACACGCGCGGCCCTAAGCCAGTCGCCGACTGTACAGGACATTCATGGAACTTCTGGACCACCACAATTCGTTTCAAATTCCGATGTACCTACACAACCTACGCTCTGATACCAGCTGTGACGACCCGGGATCCGAGTACCGGAGAGGAACCGGCGCGTCTCGAATCTCGGCCCGCCAACCCACGAGCCCGAAGACTCTGAAGGGTAGAAGGGAGTGGTGTGGGGGTACAAGAGAGGCTGAAACGACTGCAGAGATAGCACAATAATCTAAAAATAAAATGGACAGAATAATATAAATAAATAAACTACTACAAGGTCCATAGAGTCTCATGTCCAAATAAAAGTACAGTCAACAGAAAGGAAAGTACAACTACATGGGGTATCCCCCGGCGTACAACTACACGAGGCATCCCCCGGCTCTGGCAAACTGGCGACTAACCTTGGCTAGAAGAACCACACTAAAACTCGGCCGCACCTCTCGAAGACCCCGCCTCACCTGAAAAGCAGGGGTGAGCCTCATTTCATTGGCCCAGTAGGGATCCCGCGAATCCCCACCTCGCACGAAAAACAAGGCAAGAACACAACAAGCCGAAAAGTAACCCTACCTAATCGGAGTACGGTAGAACCAACAAGCTGAAGTAAATAAATGAAAAAGCCATCTACTTTAACAATACCGTACTACTGAACCTCGGTCTAATAAAACTCGAGTCCACGCCTGCCAGCGAACAGGAGCGCTACCCACCAGAAGAATGACCGGATGCGTCCCCTGACATCTTACACCGCGTCACAAGTGTCCAGCTATGACGCCCGGGGCGTGAGACTCAGACACGCAACAAGAACCACAACAAGGACTAGCTAGGGTCACGCTCGTCAGCGCGTGTTCTAAGCCCCCAACTACGTGTGCACACACAGACCATCTGCTCTAGGTCGGGTCCTCTAGCTGGTTTTCCCCCCCACCGGACTCTGGTGGCAAACGCAAGGGGCCCTATGGAAACCAGCCTAAAAATCGCGTCACACTGGGTCTCGCTCTCCACCACTCCCAGGTGGGTCCGCACACGCGTGCGCAGGAAGCTACGACTAGTGGACAGGTCACTGGAAGTAAGGACTCGACTCACGGAACCCACCGACTAACACACTAACACAGACTCTTGGTAACCAAACGGTAGGTACGGATGCCGGGGACACGCATGAGGTCTGACCATCCCTCAAGTCACGCGGCACCCCCACCGAGGTAACTGATTCTCCGGGGACCCCCGGGCGCCCCTGTGGCTTTCCCTGGGTGCCCACGGCAACCCTCGGGCCACACGCCATGACCGGGTCCAAAACTCACCCAACCGGAGGCTAAGCTACCCAAGGAACACGGTTTCGGGGAAGGGGGAAGGTCGCGCTAGGCACCCCTAGCGTGACTCTGGAGAACGCGCTAGCATGGGCTAGCACGATCTGCCAGATCACGCTGCCCAAGGCTAGCGCGTTCACGCCTGAAGGCGCAAGTCTTGGATAGCGTGATCATGCGATCGCGCTACCCATCCATGGCGCGTTCCGAACCGCCAGAGCGGTCATCCCTTCCGATGAACGCGCCCGGACGACACGGCGCGTTCATCAAGAACACGCCACTGGAATATAGCGCGACAACGGGCCGAGCCCGGTTCGCGAAATACGCCCAGAAATCGTAAAACCACGCCCATTCACCCCCTCCGGTGAAGGGAAAATAGCGGGGAATCACCCCCCGACGCCCTAGCATGCATCTAGAACCCCAAATCAATCAAAAACCCCCACGAATCAATGGATCCGACGCTCAAAACCCCAAGCATGAAAATAACCCTCCCGGCATGGATTTAGCCCCACTCGGCCTCTCCACGGCCTAGAAATCACGGGGAATACTGTAAAGAGGGCAAGGATCCATCCCCCTACCTTAAAGAAGCTCAAAAACCACCGGATCGTCGCCGATCGCCGAATCTTGCTTGAACACGAACTCCTCTCCCACGCACCAATGGGGGCACCGTCACGATCCTCTCGCCACCGCCGTCGTCACCGCGCCGCCACCAAGGTCCACCACCCGTCGCCGGAGGGGAAGGGGCGCCGCGAAGTCCAACGGGCAAGGGGGGGTTGCAACGGTCGGCCGTGGCTCACGGGAGGAGGAAAGAAAAAGGAAAAGAAGAAAAGGGGAAAAAGAAAAGGAAAGAAAATAGGGGGGTATTTATAGAAAATCCGGAAAATCAGAAAAATCCCAAAAATTAGAAAAATACACCTCCTCGATCCTCGCGATGCACCGATCGCAACGGTACAACCCTCGCCTAGGTGAACGGTCTGGTTCACCCGCAACGAGGCTCTGAAGGGTCTGCCGAAACCCGTACACGGAAATCAAAAAACACACACGGAAAAGCCACGGACGCACTCTGGGCCCCCGAAACAACTCCGGATCGCGCCGATCCGGACACGAAAGATGTCCGGAATGAAGTTTCGGACACAACGGAGCCACACACTGCGAGAAACCAGATCCGAGAACCATGACGAAGGATCCGAAAGGTCCGGGATATTACAATAGCAAACACTATAAGTCACCATATGCATGTGTGCATGAAAGATCTTGTTGATTCATTTAAGTGCATTCATATGTGTTCATATTTTGTGAATGTGTGCTTGTGAATGACATTCCATTATATCTGTCTGACATCTGATCGATGCATTCATGTAACAGAGTCAGCACGGTTGCATTGAGCATACAGTTAGTGCACTGCATACAGAGTCTGCACACTAGTTGATAGCAGCACACTAGTTGATAGCATGTTCGTGAATTCAACAAGTCTATACATTGCATTGTTCAGTGCAATTCAAGTTCACATGCATAATAACAATGGTGCATAACACAAGTCTATACATCACTGCACATGCCTTCCAAGAAGTCTATACATCGCATAGCATGTCTCTCCAGCAAGTCTACACACTGCATGCTCACACAACCACCCAAGTCTGTACATTGCCACTTGTTCATGCATCTGTGCAAGTCTATACATTGCCCTGTAGCTTGCACGAAGTCAAGTCCATACATTGCCCTGTAGCTTGCTTAGCTGAAGTGTCACGCCCCGAGCGCGGAAGATACCCGGAGATGCGCGACGTGTCTATATCAGTCATGTCAATCAGAGTGGTCGTGTATTCGACACAAAGACAGAGATGCGCAAAATAGCAAGATAACCCAATCCTTTATTTCATAATGGATAGACTATTACAAATCCAATACTCTGTTAAATAAAAAGGAAAAGAATACATAGTTGACTCAAGAAACTATGGAAAAGACTAGACGACACTTGTAGAAGCTCTATCACTTTCACTCTTGACCATTCCCATCCGATTGACTTCCATCGTCGTCGGACTTACCTGAAAAGTAAAAAGGGACAAACGGAATGAGCGAACGCTCAGTAGGAAATTATATCTCAAGTACTAGCAAGTGGTTTAAGTAATTACATTTTCATGGATGCAATAAAGCTATGCATGCTCGCATGAAACGACAAGATAGAGAGAATGTAATATCAAAGAAATAAGATGAACTTTCATGAACAAGATACAAGTTATTCAAGATATTCAAGCAAGTACCATTATCGAGTCATGTCAAGAACTTTGGCTATCATGTATCAAGCAAGTAAATTACCCTTTTTCGGGCCACGCATTTCATTTCATGTCAAGTACGAGTCAAGTACAAGATGTGTGTGGAATGTCCAATCAAGCAAGTCAAGTACTCGGTATAATGCCAGATACCTTATCATTTTAACTCCCATGGGCACAAGTACTTTCGGGTGCTCCTCCCAGGACCAGATCGGGCCCTATATGCGCAGGCATTTATCATGTGTTTTGGCATCCACTCTTGTTTATATAGCCAATATAGAATTTCAATAATCAAGCTTGTAGATACGTATGACAACTTTGATAGAATAGAGTCCAAAATATGACAAAGGACATAGAATGGCGATAATAACGGTATAATCACGATGTCGGTAAAACTAGGTAGATTATGGTTCCCTTAACTTAGGTACCATGACAAATCAATATGGACATTCTTTATATAGAGTTGAGGTCCACATGAACAGTATATCAAGGTAAGATACCCTCATTCTTATCATAGAATTGAGGTTTACAAGAACGACATGATATGGCATGATATCATCATCCCATTAAGAATTTCTTATGATATACTCTTTGTATAATCATAAGGGCCGGTATACCATGTTTTCTTTAGATTGACATGGCAAAAACTGTGTAATGGGTTTTTAGGGTACAACCAGCTCAGTCGGCCTTGAGGGAATCCAAGGCTACGAGGAGTCTTACGGAGGTCTCTATGACTAACTTGCTAGTCCAAAGGAACGGAATGTCCAATGGAGAGCTTGTATGTCAATGAGAGTTGAGTGTGATCGATAAATCAACATGAAACGTGGGACTATACTCACGGAGTGGAGAATAGTGCCGATATATATATATATATGTATAATATATAAACCATCGGTTAGCAAATCAGAGGAAAAATCAGTTTACAGTAAAATAACGACTTAGGTCAAGTCGTGTCTCAAGTAATTAACGCCTAACAGAAGGGCGTTTACATATATTGCCAATTTGCAGAATTTCCATTATTTCATTAATTTATCAAAAACACGCCTTTCCTGGGGGCGTTTCTTCAAAGTTGACGACTGCAGGGGCAGGCGTCTCATCATTTACATATTCGACAGGATATAATTATTCTCAGAAATTTATCAAAAACGCGCCCTTGGAAGGGGCGTTACTTTCTAATTCCATTTTACAGAATATGTGAATTTCAGGTTTTTAACAGATACACGCCCTAGGAAGGGGCGTTACTTTTCAGATTCACGCCTTATGCTGGGGCGTTAGAATATGGAAAACGACTTTGTCCAAGTCGTGAATTTCAAGGGATTTACGATATTTTAATAAATAATATTTCGAGAGACAGGAGACATGTCATGGCCGTAAAATTTAACAGGAATTCACAGAGTCATGCAAGATATTAAAAATCAATATTTCATATGTATTGTAATTTTTAAACAGGATCAATTATTAATCACATGCGATTCTTATGAAATTAACGCCTGCGTAGAGGGCGTCAAATATTAAATTGACGACCACTAGCATGGTCGTTTCTTTTAAATTAGCGCCCTAATCAAGGGCGTTTCTTTCAAAATATTTCAGAAAACGCATGAAAACTATAATAATCATATGCATGACATGCTTATATATATATATATCTTGCATTAATTTCATTTGGGCTACAGTAACTTGAGGAAACCTACCTTAAGAGTTGATTTGGAGATGACCGTGAGGGGTTTTTGGCTAGCAGAAGATGATGGCTTTGATGAAGAACCCTTGTTCTTCGGTTCTGTACTCCTACAGGAACAGAAGAAGAAACATTTATTAATTTCTTCACCTATCAGAACAGAGGAGATTAGAAGAACGTTACCTTGTTCTTCACTTATGCTGCTGCGTCCTCAACCTGTAAGAGGAAAAGAGGATGAAGAACTATTAGTTCTTCATGTAACCGAAGCAAAGAGAAACTTATATGAACTGCTATTTCGTTCATAAGGAAAAGAAGAAGAAGAAGATATGTTCTTCACGTACCTGTGCGGTTCGATCGTCCAAATAGGTTTAGGGTTTGTTCGATCAAGATTATATATAGGATTTTGGACGTCCTGTTAAGGTTAGTGTTCTAGTAGAAGTAATGCTTCTAATATAGAGTCCTTGCCCTATTAAATACTTACTGGATTAACATAATCCTTCCCTGGATAAGCTCCCGTGTCGAACGGAACTCGAATGGAATTAACGCCTTTGGTCAGGGCGTGTATTCTTTAATTAACGCCTTGCATAAGGGCGTTTCTTAAAAAGCGCCTTGAAAAAGGGCGTTTCTTGTTTTAAAACACGCCCAAGATAGAGGCGTTTCTTTTACTTACCCATTTGGTCGCGTGAGAACTGACGACCGTAGGTGTGGGCGTCCTTTCTTTATTCACGCCATGGGTAGAGGCGTTTCTTTATAAATTAACGCCTTAATAAGAGGCGTTATTTTTTAATTTGTTTTATTTCGTCCTATTAACCCTATTCCTTTTATATATATATTACTTCTGTAATATATATGTTTTAATTCATTTCAATTATTCATTTATTAGGGTTGCTACACCCTCCCCCACTTAAAAGAATTTGGTCCCCAAATTTAATATATATATATAATTATACGTGGAGAGTGTAGGACATATACCTCTTAGAATAACTCGGGAAATCGTTTCTTCATAGATTCCTCGGTCTCCCATGTCGCTTCGCGTTCAGGATTCTTATTCCATTGCACCTTAAGCATGGGAATAACCTTATTCCTTAGAGCTCGTATTTCTCGATCTAATATCTTTAAGGGCCTCTGTTCATATGTGAGATCTTTCTGGATCACCAGATCTCCATGCTCAATAATATGTGACGGATCGTGCACATACTTCTTCAACATAGATATGTGAAATACATTGTGTACCTCGGACAACTGAGGAGGCAACGCGATGCGATAAGCAACCTCGCCAACTCTTTCGAGTACCTCAAATGGTCCGATGAATCTTGGCGTAAGCTTGCCCTTAACACCAAATCTTCGTATGCCACGTCCAGGGGATATTTTAAGAAATACATGATCTCCAACCTGGAATTCAAGATCTCTTCTCCTGGTATCAGCATAAGCCTTTTGCCTTGTCTGAGCAACTTGTAATCTTTCTCTGATTACTTGTATCTTCTCGGTTGTATCCCTTACCATGTCTGGACCTAATAGTTGTTTTTCTCCAACTTCGTTCCAACATATGGGAGATCGGCAACTCCTTCCGTATAAGGCTTCGAAAGGTGCCATTTGGATACTAGCTTGGTAGCTATTATTATATGCAAATTCAACTAAAGGTAAGTGGTCATGCCAGCTTCCTCCAAAGTCAATAATGCATGCTCTCAGCATATCTTCAACAACTTGATTAGTTCGCTCGGTCTGACCATCCGTTTGTGGGTGAAAAGCAGTACTAAAGTTGAGCCTTGTCCCCAACGAATGTTGTAATCCCTTCCAAAAATGAGAAGTAAAACGGGGATCCCTATCAGACACGATTGAGACAGGAATTCCATGTATCCTGACTATTTCTTTAATGTATAGTGCAGCTAGCACATCAATCGACCATCGGCTTTTGATTGGCAAGAAATGTGCCGATTTAGTCAATCGGTCAATGATAACCCAGATTCCATCATGTCCTCCTTTAGATTTAGACAAACCCATGATGAAGTCCATACCAATATCCTCCCATTTCCACTTAGGAATATCTAGAGGATGTAGTTTTCCCGCAGGCTTTTGGTGTTCCGCCTTGACCTGTTGGCATGTGAGACAGCGTGATACATAGTCCGCTATTTCTCTTTTCATATTGGGCCACCAAAAGTTCCTCTTTACATCTTGGTACATTTTAGTTGATCCAGGATGAATAGTGTATCTTGATCTGTGAGCTTCATCTAAGATCTTCTTCTTTAATTCCGGACAATCGGGTATACAAGTTCTATCTTTGAACGATAATCTTCCATCAGAAGTTAGTTAAAAATCAGATTGTCCTTCTAATCTGCCTTTGATTTCTATTAACATAGGATCGTCATCCTGAAGTGTTTGTACCTCAGATAACAAATCTGACTGTATGCTTACATGGGATAGTGTGACAAATTTGGATTCCGTGTCCAAGCTTATATTGAGCTCGGAGAATTGTTCAAGTAACCTCCATTCTTGTATCATACAATTTGCTATCTCTGCTCTCGGCTTTCGACTAAGGGCGTCAGCAACATAATTACCCTTTCCGGGATGGTATTGTATATTGAAGTCGAAGTCCTTGAGATATTCTAGCCAACGTCTTTGTCTCATGTTCAGCTCCTTTTGTGAAAATAGATATTTGAGACTTTTGTGATCGGAGTATACAGTAAACTGTACCCCATAGAGATAGTGTCTCCATATCTTTAGGGCAAATACTACCGCGGCCAATTCCAAGTCATGGACGGGGTAATTCTCCTCATGCTTCTTCAGTTGACGAGAAGAATATGCTATGACCTTCCCATGTTGCATTAGAACGCATCCGAGGCCAATGCCAGAAGCATCAGTGTAGACCTCGAATTTCTCTCCTTCAATTGGTAGGGCTAAGACTGGAGCTGTGGTGAGATGATCCTTGAGAGTTTGGAAACTGCTTTCACATTCCTCACTCCATTCATATCGGATCTCCTTATGAGTTAATCTTGTAAGTGGTACGGCGATCTTAGAGAAATCTTTGATAAATCGCCGATAATAGCCTGCAAGACCTAAGAAACTTCTGATCTCGCTTGCATTAGTGGGTCTCTCCCAGTTTCTCACAGCTTCAACTTTTGACGGATCCACAGATAAACCGTCCTTGGATATGACATGTCCGAGAAAAGCCACTTCTTCAAGCCAGAACTCGCATTTGCTGAGTTTAGCATATAATTGATTTGTCCTCAAGACTTGCAATGCAATCCTCAAATGCTCTTCATGTTCTTCCTTAGTCTTAGAATATATCAATATATCATCGATGAAGACTACTATGAATTGATCCAAGTAAGGCCTGAATATGCTATTCATTAACTGCATAAAGGCAGCAGGGGCATTTGTTAGTCCAAAAGGCATAACAACAAATTCGTAATGGCCATACCTGCTTCTGAATGCGGTCTTGTGAATGTCATCATCCTTGATCCTTAATTGATGATATCCCGACCGGAGATCAATCTTGGAGAAATATTTGGATCCTGAAATCTGATCAAACAATTCATCGATTCTCGGCAGTGGATACTTGTTCTTGATAGTAAGATGATTCAACTGTCGATAGTCAATACACAATCTCATGGATCCATCCTTCTTCTTTACAAATAAGACTGGTGCTCCCCACGGGGAAGTACTTGGTCTAATGAACCCTTTTTGAATCAATTCCATCAATTGCTTCTTTAATTCTTTAGTTCTGCAGGGGACATTCTATATGGTGCCTTTGAAACCGGACCAGCACCAGGGACTAAGTCGATGGTAAAGGCCACATCTCTTTGCGGGGGTAATCCCGGCAATTCTTCCGGAAATACGTCTGGGAATTCTCGTACTACTTGAACGTCTTCTATCTTGGTTTCCTTAGCTTCTTTATTAGTGACAAAAGCAAGGAAGGATACACATCCTTTCCTGACGAGCTTGCTTGCTCGAAGAGCCGAAATAAGAGGGGATTTGCTTCGACTCTTAGGACTAGTATAAGTCAGTTCCGGAAATTCCTTGAAAACAATCTTGCTATCACGGCAATCAACCGTTGCCTGGTATTTGGATAACCAATCTGCTCCTAGTATAACATCATATTCTTTTAGATCTAAGCAGATAAGATCAATAGGAAAATTCTTTCCTCGAACCAATACCTCACAATTTTGGTAATGATGTGTGATATCCGTCTCGTTTCCGAGAGGAGTAGACAATATTATCTTCATCCATTCTGGTTCTAGAGGTAATGGGTCAGCAAACTTCTTGGAAATAATGGAATGCGATGCACCCGTATCAAATAAGACATGTGCATATTTGGAACAAATTTTTAATGTACCTTCCACCAATCTGCCTTCTTCTTCTGGTTCGGTCTCTTGGATTGCATGAAGACGCGCGTTCCTTGTCACTGGGCGTTTACCCTCACCGTCTTGGTCATTCATTAATGGACAATCGGGAATCCGATGTTCACGACTCCCACAACGGAGACATGCTCCTAGTTTCCTCCAGCATTCTTCTGTTTTGTGACCAGCCTTGTCACAATGCTTGCATACTACGTTTGAAGGGGTAGTGGTGATAGAGAAAGGCTTGGATTTCTTGAACTTCTGATCTTGAGAGGAAGAACCTCCATTATTGGGCCTCTTCTTAAAGTTGGGTTTAAAAGAACCCGAACTTGTGACTTGCTCCTTTTTGTCTTTCCCACGGATCCTATCAGATAGTTCCGTGGCATCTTCAAGCAACTGAGCTCGGCGCACTATTTCAGTATAAACTTGAATATCCATAGGCGCCAGTTGAGTAATGTAGTGGGGCCTAAGCCCATTAAGAAATCTACGGGCTTTCATCTTTTCCGTGCCAATTAAATGCTTAGCATATCTAGACAGTCTAGAGAACTGTGCTTCATAATCAGCCACCGATAAAGATCTTTGCTTTAATGCGGCAAATTCGGCGGCCTTCTTTTCCTGGACCCTATCAGAGAAATATTTGGCGTTGAAATATTCAACGAATTCACCCCATGTAACTTGAGTTGGGTCAATAGTAGCTTCAATCGACTCCCACCAGCATCTAGCATCCTTTTCTAACTGGAAAGTAGCTAATAAGACTTTGTCCTGATCCGTGCATTGCATAACACGGAATATACGTTCAATCTCCCGAACCCAATGCTCGGCATCGTCTGGATCGGTCGATCCCATGAACTTCGGGGGATTCATATTCTTGAATGCTTGGTGTAAGCTTCCAGCTCGTGGAGCACCACCTTGTGCTACCTGTTGTAGCACTTGGGTCATCCCTTGAAGGGTACGTTGCATGTTGCGCCATTGAGCACGTTCGGCAGCCATTATCCTACAATTACAATAGCTATGTTAGTATTATGTCACTATAATCTTATAAAGGACTCATTGATCATTTAACCCTTGGTTCTACCCACTCTCACTTGGTTAAGGTTTTGAAACCTATCCTTGGACTTGGGTTTCCTAGGAATTGAATACCTTAGGCTCTGATACCACAAAGACTGTCACGCCCCGAGCGCGGAAGATACCCGGAGATGCGCGACGTGTCTATATCAGTCATGTCAATCAGAGTGGTCGTGTATTCGACACAAAGACAGAGATGCGCAAAATAGCAAGATAACCCAATCCTTTATTTCATAATGGATAGACTATTACAAATCCAATACTCTGTTAAATAAAAAGGAAAAGAATACATAGTTGACTCAAGAAACTATGGAAAAGACTAGACGACACTTGTAGAAGCTCTATCACTTTCACTCTTGACCATTCCCATCCGATTGACTTCCATCGTCGTCGGACTTACCTGAAAAGTAAAAAGGGACAAACGGAATGAGCGAACGCTCAGTAGGAAATTATATCTCAAGTACTAGCAAGTGGTTTAAGTAATTACATTTTCATGGATGCAATAAAGCTATGCATGCTCGCATGAAACGACAAGATAGAGAGAATGTAATATCAAAGAAATAAGATGAACTTTCATGAACAAGATACAAGTTATTCAAGATATTCAAGCAAGTACCATTATCGAGTCATGTCAAGAACTTTGGCTATCATGTATCAAGCAAGTAAATTACCCTTTTTCGGGCCACGCATTTCATTTCATGTCAAGTACGAGTCAAGTACAAGATGTGTGTGGAATGTCCAATCAAGCAAGTCAAGTACTCGGTATAATGCCAGATACCTTATCATTTTAACTCCCATGGGCACAAGTACTTTCGGGTGCTCCTCCCAGGACCAGATCGGGCCCTATATGCGCAGGCATTTATCATGTGTTTTGACATCCACTCTTGTTTATATAGCCAATATAGAATTTCAATAATCAAGCTTGTAGATACGTATGACAACTTTATAGAATAGAGTCCAAAATATGACAAAGGACATAGAATGGCGATAATAACGGTATAATCACGATGTCGGTAAAACTAGGTAGATTATGGTTCCCTTAACTTAGGTACCATGACAAATCAATATGGACATTCTTTATATAGAGTTGAGGTCCACATGAACAGTATATCAAGGTAAGATACCCTCATTCTTATCATAGAATTGAGGTTTACAAGAACGACATGATATGGCATGATATCATCATCCCATTAAGAATTTCTTATGATATACTCTTTGTATAATCATAAGGGCCGGTATACCATGTTTTCTTTAGATTGACATGGCAAAAACTGTGTAATGGGTTTTTAGGGTACAACCAGCTCAGTCGGCCTTGAGGGAATCCAAGGCTACGAGGAGTCTTACGGAGGTCTCTATGACTAACTTGCTAGTCCAAAGGAACGGAATGTCCAATGGAGAGCTTGTATGTCAATGAGAGTTGAGTGTGATCGATAAATCAACATGAAACGTGGGACTATACTCACGGAGTGGAGAATAGTGCCGATATATATATATATATGTATAATATATAAACCATCGGTTAGCAAATCAGAGGAAAAATCAGTTTACGGTAAAATAACGACTTAGGTCAAGTCGTGTCTCAAGTAATTAACGCCTAACAGAAGGGCGTTTACATATATTGCCAATTTGCAGAATTTCCATTATTTCATTAATTTATCAAAAACACGCCTTTCCTGGGGGCGTTTCTTCAAAGTTGACGACTGCAGGGGCAGGCGTCTCATCATTTACATATTCGACAGGATATAATTATTCTCAGAAATTTATCAAAAACGCGCCCTTGGAAGGGGCGTTACTTTCTAATTCCATTTTACAGAATATGTGAATTTCAGGTTTTTAACAGATACACGCCCTAGGAAGGGGCGTTACTTTTCAGATTCACGCCTTATGCTGGGGCGTTAGAATATGGAAAACGACTTTGTCCAAGTCGTGAATTTCAAGGGATTTACGATATTTTAATAAATAATATTTCGAGAGACAGGAGACATGTCATGGCCGTAAAATTTAACAGGAATTCACAGAGTCATGCAAGATATTAAAAATCAATATTTCATATGTATTGTAATTTTTAAACAGGATCAATTATTAATCACATGCGATTCTTATGAAATTAACGCCTGCGTAGAGGGCGTCAAATATTAAATTGACGACCACTAGCATGGTCGTTTCTTTTAAATTAGCGCCCTAATCAAGGGCGTTTCTTTCAAAATATTTCAGAAAACGCATGAAAACTATAATAATCATATGCATGACATGCTTATATATATATATATCTTGCATTAATTTCATTTGGGCTACAGTAACTTGAGAAAACCTACCTTAAGAGTTGATTTGGAGATGACCGTGAGGGGTTTTTGGCTAGCAGAAGATGATGGCTTTGATGAAGAACCCTTGTTCTTCGGTTCTGTACTCCTACAGGAACAGAAGAAGAAACATTTATTAATTTCTTCACCTATCAGAACAGAGGAGATTAGAAGAACGTTACCTTGTTCTTCACTTATGCTGCTGCGTCCTCAACCTGTAAGAGGAAAAGAGGATGAAGAACTATTAGTTCTTCATGTAACCGAAGCAAAGAGAAACTTATATGAACTGCTATTTCGTTCATAAGGAAAAGAAGAAGAAGAAGATATGTTCTTCACGTACCTGTGCGGTTCGATCGTCCAAATAGGTTTAGGGTTTGTTCGATCAAGATTATATATAGGATTTTGGACGTCCTGTTAAGGTTAGTGTTCTAGTAGAAGTAATGCTTCTAATATAGAGTCCTTGCCCTATTAAATACTTACTGGATTAACATAATCCTTCCCTGGATAAGCTCCCGTGTCGAACGGAACTCGAATGGAATTAACGCCTTTGGTCAGGGCGTGTATTCTTTAATTAACGCCTTGCATAAGGGCGTTTCTTAAAAAGCGCCTTGAAAAAGGGCGTTTCTTGTTTTAAAACACGCCCAAGATAGAGGCGTTTCTTTTACTTACCCATTTGGTCGCGTGAGAACTGACGACCGTAGGTGTGGGCGTCCTTTCTTTATTCACGCCATGGGTAGAGGCGTTTCTTTATAAATTAACGCCTTAATAAGAGGCGTTATTTTTTAATTTGTTTTATTTCGTCCTATTAACCCTATTCCTTTTATATATATATTACTTCTGTAATATATATGTTTTAATTCATTTCAATTATTCATTTATTAGGGTTGCTACATGAAGTATGTACATCCACCGTTGAACTTTCAAAGTCTTTACATCGGTGAAGTCTGTACAGTCAGTGTGTTTCACTCATCTAAAGTCTATACATTCCTTCCCATCTTTACCTACATTCTGAACTGAGCAACTCTATACATTAGCCAACAGTGCATCGTCTCATGCATCATCTCTCTCAAAGTCTGTACAGCCAGTTCTGTCTCACTTAGCGTCTTGTACATGCATCGTCTTACAAAGTCTGTACATCGTGAGTCTGTCCAAGGCATTTCACTAAAGTCTATACACTCCCCCGTTTCATGTTTGTACAGCGGCTTGCTTCATGCTTTAGCTTGGCATCACACAAAGTCTATACATCGCTGTGCATCCCTTGATTTCGAAGTCTGTACATTCTGGTGGCTTCAATGCAAGTCTGTACATTCTGGTTGTCTCATAAGTCTACACCCCCCCCATAGCAAGTCTGCACATCATTTGAACAGGTCAACAAAGTCTATACATTCTGTTGCATACCTTGCACACAAAGTCTACACACTCTTATATGCCTTGTGCATTGTTCATCAAGTCTATACACTCTGTGTGTCTGCATCGCAATCATCAAGTCTATACACTCCTTAACTCAGTTCGCAGCTGAGTCTGAAGTCTGTACAACCTTTGCATTGTGCATACTTTGATGTCTATACATTGCTTATGTAACTCCAGCCTTTACTTCAAAGTCTATACATTGGATATGCTTGTGCATTACATAGTCTGTACACTGCTGTCTCGTGCATTCTAAGTCCATACACTGCTTTGGGCATTGTTCTTCACAGCATGTCTGTACACTGCATTTGGGCATTGTTCTTCACATCATGTCTGTACATGCTTCAGTCTTGCATGTATGAAGTCTATACATGGGTCTAGCTCTGCATTCATATAGTCTCTACAGTCAGTGTGTTGCTCGAACCAAGTCTACACATTGTCTCAGCACACACACGCAAAGTCTGTTCACTGCATCTGGCAGTCTGCATAGTAAGTCTATACAACGTCCCATGGCAGCACTGCAATGTCTATACATCGCTGGCAGCCAGCACTGCAATGTCTATACATTGCGTCCCACAGCCTGCACAGCATGTCTATACAACGTCCAGCTGCCTGCCGCAAAGTCTGTACATTGCATCCCACAGCATGCAGCAAAGTCTATACATTTGCTATCGCTTGTTCTTGCATCCCCCGCAAGTCTGTACATTGAGGTCGCTTGAAGGGCTTCAAGTCTATACACTCTCACTAATGTACATACTTGCCTATATGCTGCATCTAAAGTCTGTACACGCTCATGCATTATTTCATTAAGTCTATACATTGTTTGTTGATCGACTGAAGTAATTCTTTCATTGTACAGGCTGATGAATGGGCACGTGATCCGAGGTTGACACCTGGCACGTGATCCTAGGTTATCTGGACAGAGAGGGCACAAGCCCTGCACGCCCTACATCTACTGCTGATATAAATAGTAGCGATCGAGCAAGAGAGATCAAGATAGAAAAGAGAAAAGATAGAGACTGTGATAGAAGAAGGTGAGAGCACCAGAGAGTGATAGAGAAAAAGAGCCGCAGAGAGGCAGAAAATAGAAGAAGAAGAAGAAGAAGAAGAAGAGTGAAGATAGACTGAGAGCTCGTGAAGAAGAAGAAAAAGAGAAAGAGAGATAGAGAGAGGGTTCGTGAAGAAGAAGAATAAGGATTTATCAGAAGTTTTGTTCACTGGCATTTGGATCAAATCCAAGCCAGTTTTGCTCCTGCGAGAGCTACACTTTGTGCATTGCATTTCCAACTTTCTGTTTGCTCTATTTTCATTTCTTATTTTCTTTTCTTTGACTCGGCTTGTCGTTCTTCCGATCCTCTGGACTGAGGTCGGGCTCCTCCTGTGGACTCAGGAGAAGGGGGACATTGGGTCTCCGGTTGCAAGTGGCTGGGAGTCACTTGTGGGTTTCCCTCCGGGTTGGAGGAAGGGAGATTCGTCTCGGGTTCTGGTCTTGTGGGTTGCAAGTCCAGGTGTTCCCTCTGGGTTTCAGAGGAAGAGAGACCTCAGTCTCTGGTTTTCTAGTGACTGAGTGTCACTAGTGGTTCCCTCCGGTTGGGAGGAAGAGGGGAGGTTGTTTCCCTGGTCAAGCTGTTTGGCAGTAAGTGTTTACAGACTGAGTCTGCTGTTCTAGCGTTGCTAGTGGAAGCCTCACTCCGGTTGGGAGTGAGGGGTGGACGTAGGTCTTGGTGACCGAACCACCTAAAAATCCTCTGTGCAGTGGTTGTGTTTTGCTCCTTGTCTTCTACCTCCTTCACAGGCTGCCTTAGCATTCTCGTTTCTATCTGTGCTGCTTCCGCTAGTTGCTTGTTTAGGCGCGCCTTATATATTTGCTCAATGGTTTAAAAGAGAATTTAACTTGTTCTTCAGATTGTCTATTTGCATTGATAGTTTTCTAGTCTTTTATTGAGCGAAAAGTTTTGGAAGGGTGGGATTCATTCACCCCCCCCCCCCTTAAATCCATCACACCGATCCTATCAGCTCTTCAAGCCAAATTTGACACAGCTAGCAGTAGTGAAGCTGAAGATGTTGAAGAAGCAGAGCTGCCTCCCTCCAGTGGCCCTCCTCTATTCATGATGTCGGCACTTCTCGAACCAGTCGGGGAAGCTTCCCCCGAGCCTGATCAAGAGACAAATGCTGATAGAAGAGAAATGGTTGCCTTCACTGAGGACATGGTGGTTCAAGGGATTGATATCTCTCCACCCCTTGCCAAGGAGCTACAAGGGTACTCTAACTTAATGACAAATAATCACCAGCCCTTAGTGACTACAACCCACTCAGCAGGGGGTGAGGCAATCAACTCGCCCCTTGAAGTTGCTAGTAAGGTAAACTTGTTGGCAGAACAGTGCATGCAGCCATTATCAGACGAACAAGAGATTTCTGGCAGAACTCAAATAAGGCAAGACGAAGGGATCGAGGTCCTCGACCTCGAAGATGATATACCAGACTTCGTCGACCTCCAGCCTGCACCCCCTGAGATAGAAGACGGAGGTCAAGCAACAATCGATGAACTAATAGAAGTCAACTTGGGAGACGAGGATGACCCCAGGCCAACCTTCCTCAGCGCCCAACTGTCTGCCGAAGAACAGAGGATGTACATCCAGCTGCTACAAGAATATCGGGACTGCTTTACCTGGACCTACAGAGAGATGCCAGGACTAAGCCCCTCAGTCTCACAGCATGAGCTGACCATAAACCCTGGGGTAGAGCCGGTGAAACAGCCCCCTCGGCGTATGAGGCCAGAGCTCATCACTCAAATATGCAAAGAGGTCGACAAGCTCATTGATGTGGGTTTCCTTAAGAAAAATCAATATAAGCTAACATCGTGCCCGTGAAGTAGAAGAACGGACAGATCCGGATATGTGTTGACTTCCGGGATCTGAATAAAGCCTGCCCTAAAGATGACTTCCCAGTGCCGATAACGGAGGTCATGATAGATGCAACAACTGGTCATGAGGCCCTATCATTCATGGATGGGTCATCTGGCTACAACCAGATATGGATCGCGGAACGTGACCGGATCCACACTACCTTCTGGACCCCCAAAGGCATCTATCACTACAAAAGAATGCCGTTCGGATTAAAGAACGCCGGTGTAACATATTAGCAGGCGATGACTAGAATATTTGATGAGCTACATTACCATAAGGTCGAGTGCTACATAGATGACCTGGTAGTCAAGACCAAAAAGAAAGAAGACCATCTGCAAGACCTCCGAGTCATTTTCCAGAGGCTGAGGCAGTATGAATTAAAAATGAACCCTATGAAGTGTGCGTTCGGAGTCTCGAGCGGAAAGTTCTTGGGTTTCATTGTTAGGTATCGGGGAATTGAAATAGTCCCCGCCAAGATCAAGGCGATTCAGGAGTTACCCTCGCCAAGGAATCTCTTTGAGCTAAGATCCCTTCAGGGCCGCCTTGCATACGTCTGGCGGTTTATATCCAACTTGTCGGGGCGATGCCACCCCTTTCACAAGCTGATGATGAAGGATATTCCCTTTTAGTAGGATGAAGAATGCTAGATAGCCTTCGATAAACTAAAGGATTACCTGAAAACCCCTCCAGTGTTGGGTGCGCCAGTGAAAGGACGGCCGCTGATCCTCTACATAGTAGCCACACACAATTCCCTGGGGGCAATGCTAGCCCAGAATAATGAAGAAGGAAAAGAACAAGCCCTCTACTATCTCAGTCAAAGAATGGTCAGAACTGAGGAAAGGTACACCAACATCGAGAAGATTTGCCTGGCATTGGTCTTCGCGATCAAGAAGCTGTGGCACTACATGCTGTCGCACGAAGTTAAGCTGATTTCTAGGGAAGATCCGCTTAGATACATCATGTCCCAACCGGCCCTCAAAGGCTGCCTGGGCAAATGGGCGGTGATTCTTATGGAGTATGACATCTCCTATGTACCGCAGAGGGCCGTCAAGGGCCAAGCTATTATAGACTTCTTTGCTGAACATCCAGTACCCGAAGACTACCCTCTGGAACCAGAGCTTTCTGAAGATGAAACTTTAGAGGTCGGCCAGGTGCGGTCCTCCCCATGGCAGCTGTATTTTGACGGCGCCTCCAGAATTGACACCTCAGCGATGGGATCGGCCAGAGTCCGCGCAGGAGCAGGCATAGTCTTGAAGTCTTCTGAAGGGGAAGTCATACACACGTCCTGCTCAATAAACCAGCCTTGCACAAATAATGAAGCAGAATATGAAGCCCTCATAATCGGGCTACAGATTGCTCTGTCCATGGGGATTCAAATGCTAGAAGCGTTCGGGGACTCCATGCTGGTTATAAAACAATTGGAAGGGGAGTTCGAGGTGCAAAAGCAGGAGCTCGTCCCTTACTACCATCTGGCCCCGTGCCTAATGACAAGATTCTACTTCGTTAGTGTCAAGCATGTTAACCGAGGATAGAATGCTCAAGATGACGCCCTCGCAAAGCTGGCAAGTTCCTTGGCGGTCCCCCCTGATACGAGCTTGAACATAACAGTCATCAATTGGCGACAGGTCCCCAGTATGACAGAAGCTTTAGCCGATGAGCAAGCCAATGAAGTAGCAGTTGCTGAAGCAGTCCAGCAGCCCGACTGGTGGGAACACCTCCTGCATTGGTTCCAACACCAACAGCTCCCGAAGGTGAAAGAACAGAGAATGAGTGTAAGACCCCGGATAATTAATAAGGAATAAAATATTATAAATGAATAAAAATAATTAAGCTATATATATATATGTTTAGAGGTACTTAATGAACTTTAAAACCAGCCAAGAGATTTACATAAATGGGCCTTACACTTCAGGGAACAATTGGACCAAAATGAAATAATGCCCTTCATTAAGACGCTAATTATAGTAATAACGCCCTTATCATGGGCGCTAATTCTTACCAAGAAAATTAGAAATAAAGCGCCAAAATATAGAAACGTAAAAGATGCCCTTTGTGAAGGCGTTATTTAATGAAAACACGCCCCCTGTTAAGGCGCTACTTGATGAAAAATGCCCCAGTCTCAGACGTCTTTTTCCCTGGGAATTAAATTAAGGCATGCTCGTTCGCTGCATGGCCTGTATTAGGGTTCTCCCTATGCAAATGGGAACATGCGGCTGCTATCCTGAAAGGGTGAGGACCATGCATAGTAGGTTTAAAAACTTACCAATCTTGATCGTAAAACCCTTCCATAATCCAACAATAGAACCCTCCAGATCGTTGAGAGTCTTATAAATACCACACCCCCTCGAACGGGCTGATTTTTCTAAGTAACTGCTGCTTCGAAGGAGGTCCTGCTACATCCTGCAACACTCTGCATCCTATCTTCCTCCTGCTGTGGTTACAGAAAGCTTCTTCCTCCTTCTCCTTGCCGGTCGGACGCGTGAAGTGTGAAGCTTCTTCCCCCGTTCTTCATCCTGCTGAGCAAGAAGGAGAGCGTCCTCTCATTCTTCCTCTTCTTCATCTTGTTGGCGGACGTGGGAGCCTCCATCATCTTCCTCCATCTTCATCCTGCAAGCAGACGACATACTTTGTTTTAAACAGAGTATCATTTTCGCCGTTTAATCTTCAACAAGAGGTAGGTTTTCTCAAGAATTGTAGCCCAACTTATTATATAATCATGCTGTTAACATAAATTAATCCATGCATATAGTTTCACTGAGTTTTAGAGGTTTTCTGTGAAGTTCTGGCAAGAGGCGACCCAAGTCAGGGCGCTAATTCATGAACTGACGCCCGAACTAAGAGTCGTCAATTTTAAGAAATTGATAAATACGCACGTTTGAAATTTAATATCTATGAAACCTGTAGTTAAATCTAATGCATGATCATATACCTTGAATCCTTCTATTTTTCTTGTCCAGTTCACATATGTGGTTCCTGCAAATTATTTATCATGAAAACCTTTACTGTTCATATTCCTGGAAACCAAAGAGAATTAACGACCTCCAATAGGTCGTCTTTTCTGAAAGTGACACCCCTGGATAAGGCGCGTTTTATCAAAAATATAGAATTTAGAAAATATCAGAAAAATAGAAAATTATAATGGACGACTGTTCTTGAAGTCGTCAAATTGAAAATAAACGACCCAGTGAAGGGCGTTAATTCATTAAATAGTGACTTAGGTTAAGTCGCTAATTTCCTGTATAAATTATTTTTCCACTGTTTTTCTGTGAACCGAGGGTTTTATTTATATATATATATATATCGGCACTATATTCCATTCCGTGAGTATAGTCCCATGTTTCATGATGATTTGTCGCATTACCCACTAACTCTCGGTGACATACAAGCTCTCCATTGGACATTCCGTTCCTTTGGACTGGCCAGTTAGTCATTGGGACCTCCGTAAGTCTCCTCGTAGCCTTGGATTCCCTCAAGGCCGACTGAGCTGATTGTACCATAAACACCTTGTACCTTTTTTATTGCCACGACTCGTGATAAACCGACCCTCTCATGTCGCCATCTTGGTCCATGAGGGAATAATCTTTGCCAATGGAATGATGATATTCCACTAGGCGATATCTTGGATTGAGTCCCTTATAGATGGGGTCAATCTCTCAGCTTAATTCATGTCCCTTGATTGGTGACGGGTTTAGTCATCCACTCAAGTTATCACGGCTACCTAGTTAAGGTACCAATTCTACCCAGGTTATCGACATGTCATGGTTCTCGTTGGTTTTATCATTGTCCATCTAACGTTCTTCCTTGAATTCCGTGGAACCTATCCACGAATCTACCTTGATATCCTACATGAGTTTGTTCTTGGAAATCCATGACTATCACTAAAGTGGTTGTCTAGATATTACATGTAACAATGTCCATGCATTTAGGGCCCGATCTGGTCTTGGGAGGAGCACCCGAAAGTACTTGTACCCATGGGAGTTATATTGATCACGGTGTGGCATTGCACCGAAGTACTTGCTTGAATCTACGACACTCCACTATATCTCTATCCCTCTCTCTCACGTGCTTGACTTGACATGACTTGCGTGGCCCGGAATGGGCAAATTACTTTCTTGCTAATAGCCATTATCTCATGACATGAAAGACTTTATTGATATACTTGGTACTCGTTCAAAAACTTGGAAATCTTGAATACTATAAATTCCCTATCTTGAATCAACAGTACATGTTATTTCCTCTTGTTATCATGTTCAATTCCATAGCATTCTATTTTTTTTATACTTTACATACTAAACTTGCATTTTTATTGGAAGAGGTAATTACTGAAACCAATTGCTAGTTCTTGAGATATAATTCCTACTGAGCATTCGCTCATCAAGTTCTTTTCCCCAACCTTTTCAAGTAATACGGACCCTGACTCGGACTCGAATGGGCAGAAGCGAGAGTGACGAGCGTAGAACCTGCAAGCGTCATGTTGTTTAACCTTATCATGTCGAGTCGTCTTTAGTTTATTCCTTGGAGGCTTGTCGTTAGATATTTTGTTATGTCAAGAGTTGTTACATTTAAGGCTTGTGGGCCTGATTAGAATTGTATCGTCTTGGAGTTATGTGCCTTTGTTTAATGGTTAGGTTGTTATCGATGGTATCAGTATATGGTTAAGTTTTAAAATTCTCGTCTTATTGCGCACTCTGTTGTGATGTAGAAATTCTACTTGCTCTGATTGACATGATTGATATAAACTTGTCACGTTCTCCCGGGTTCCTTCCGCGCTCGGGGCATGACAGTTTTTATGGTATCAGAGCCTAGGATTTCAATTCCTAGGAAACCCAAGTCCAAGGATATGTCTATCCCTAAAACGGTGAGGACGGGTAGTGCCATGGGTATAAGTCCTTGTAGGGCTTCCAACTACAAATTCCAACATGAAACTAATGGAGATTAACTCCTTGTAGGACTATGGCTGCTGAACGTGCACAATGGCGTGAGATGCAACGAACTGTTCAAGGCTTGACCCAGGCCTTACAACAAGTGGCTCAAGGTGGGGCACACCATGGAGCCGGCGACCTCCATCGGAGTTTTAGGAATCTCAACCCTCCGAGATTCGCAGGTTCATCAAACCCCGAGGATGCAGAGAATTGGATAAAAGAGATCGAGCGAATCTTCCGCGTCATGCAATGCACGGATGGTGAAAAGGTGCTTCTGGCCACGTTCCAACTGGAACGGGACGCTCGTGCTTGGTGGGAGTCCGTCGAGGCCATCTTGCTTGAAAATCATGTCACATGGGCCGAATTTGTCGAGCACTTCAATAGCAAATACTTCTCAGACCGTGTTCAGGAGAAAAAGGCCGCGGAATTTGCTGCCTTGAAGCAACGATCCCTGTCGGTAGCTGACTATGAAGCCCAGTTCTCCCGGTTATCTAGATATGCACCACACGTAGTATGCACTTAGAAGATGAAGGCAAGACGGTTCTTGAATGGGTTACGACCCCAGTATATCACCCAGCTTGCTCCCTTGGATATTCAAGTGTACTCAGAGATGGTGCATCGTACCTAGTTGCTAGAAGACGCCACGGAACTGTCTGACAAAATCCGTGGTAAGGATAAAAGGGAGAATGTTACAAGCCCCAACACTTTTAAACCGTCTTTCAAGAAGCGGACCAATAATGGAGGTGAACCCTCCAAGGAAAAGAAATTCAAGAAGTCCAATAACAAACCTTTCTCCATCACGGCACCGCCAAAGGAGAATTGTAAATATTGTGACAAGTCGGGTCACCAGGCTGCGGAATGCTAGAGAAGGCTCGGAGCGTGCCTTCATTGTGGGAGTAAAGAACACCGTATTCCCGAATGTCCAATGATGAATGAGCAGAGTGGGCCGGAGACAAAGGAAGAAAAGCGTTCGGCAAAGAAGCAAGGACGTTTACAAGCTCTCCAAGAGACGGAACCAACCGAGGGTGGGTTGGTGGAAGGTATTTTGTCTATCTGCTCTAAGTCTGCTCAAGTACTGTTTGATACTGGCGCCACACATTCTTTTGTTTCAAAGAAATTTGCTGCTTCATTCTCTAAGGAACCTGAATGGATAAACTTAGTGATTTCTACCCCGTTAGGGAATGAGTCTGATGTCACCTTCCATTACCCGAACTGCAAGGTTATAGTTAAGGGCCACAACTTACCTGCAGATTTAATATGCTTAGACTTGAAGGAGTATGATGTAATTTTAGGAGCCGATTGGCTATCCACCCATCGGACAACTGTAGACTGTCGAAATGGAAAAGTAACTTTTATGGATTTCCCGGAGTTAACTTACATTACTCCCCGGAAGAGATTACCAGTCATCTCTGCTCTTCGAGCCCATAAACTTATCAACAAAGGATGCGAGGCATTCTTAGCATTTGTAACTGCCACAAAGGCTAAGTTAGCTTGACTGGAAGACATTCAAGTGGTTCGGAAGTTTCCCAATGTTTTCCCTGAGGACTTACCTAGTCTACCACCAGAGAGAGAAGTCTCATTCACTATAGACCTTGTTCCGGGTGCCAGACCTGTCTCCAAAGCACCCTACAGGATGTCCCCCGCAGAATTGAAGGAGTCGAAGGAGTAGCTTATGGAGCTATTGAAGAAAGGATTTATCAGACCAAGTACTTCCCCATGGGGAGCACCAGTACTGTTCGTCAAGAAGAAGGATGGATCGATGAGGCTGTGCATCGATTATCGGCAGCTGAACCACCTCATTATCAAAAATAAATACCCACTGTCGAGGATCGATGAACTCTTCGATCAGATTTCGGGAGCAAAGTATTTCTCAAAAATTGATCTTCGATCGGGTTATCACCAATTGAGGATCAAGGATGAGGATATTCACAAAAGTGCATTCCGAAGCAGGTACGGGCATTATGAATTTACTGTTATGCCTTTTGGACTAACAAATGCCCCTGCAGCTTTTATGAAGCTTATGAATAGCATCTTTAGACCGCATCTGGACAAATTTATTGTGGTTTTTATCGATGATATCCTGATATATTCAAAGTCTGAAGAGGAGCATGAAGTGCATTTGAGGATAGCATTGCAGATATTGAGAGATAATCAATTATATGCCAAATTTAGCAAATGCGAGTTTTGGCTTGAAGAAGTGTCCTTAGGACACGTAATTTCAAAGGATGGAATCTTAGTGGACCCCGCAAAGGTCGAAGCAGTAAAGAACTGGGAACAACCGACAAATGCAACAGAAATTAGGAGTTTCCTGGGTCTTACTGGTTATTACCGGTGTTTTATTAAGAACTTGTCGAAGATTGCAGTACCACTCACCAGGCTGACCCGCAAGGAAGTGCCATATGAGTGGAATGAGGAATGTGAACAAAGCTTCCAAACATTGAAGGACCGTTTGACCACTACTCCGGTCATGGCCCTTCCTATTGAAGGAGAGAAGTACGAGGTATATATCGATGCTTCTGGTATTGGCCTCGGTTGTGTATTAATGCAACTGGGAAGAGTTATTGCATAC
The DNA here is from genome assembly GCA_022559845.1 of Amorphophallus konjac. Classification (NCBI taxonomy): domain Eukaryota; kingdom Viridiplantae; phylum Streptophyta; class Magnoliopsida; order Alismatales; family Araceae; genus Amorphophallus; species Amorphophallus konjac. Next base: position 371,640,895 of record CM040121.1, read on the forward strand.
TCTTCTAGGCAGTTGAAGAAGCATGAAGAAAACTACCTGGTGCATGACTTGGAGTTGGCCGCGGTAGTATTTGCACTAAAAAATTGGAGACACTACCTCTACAGATAACAATTCATAGTATTCTCCAATCATAAGAGCCTCAAATATCTGTTCTCTCAGAAGGAGCTTAATATGAGACAACGTCGATGGCTGGAATATTTAAAAGACTTTGATTTCACTATTCAATATCACCCCGGTAAAGGGAATTCGGTAGCTAATGCCTTGAGTCGAAAGTCGAGAGCCCTTATAGCCAGCTGTATGATACGGGAATGGAAACTATTAGAGGAATTCTCTAGATTGAATATAAGCACGGACCATAAAGACGGGTGTATTACTCTCTCTCACATGAGTGTGCATCCGGACTTGCTATCTGAAATCAAGAAGTTACAAGATGAAGATCCTGGAATGATTGAAATCAGGGAGAAACTATATCAAAGAACTGAGTTCAAGCAGGCAGTTGATGGAAGACTAATATTTCAGGAAAGGACATGTGTCCCGGACTGTCTTGAGCTGAAAAGGAAAATTCTAGATGAAGCTCACCGCTCTAGGTATACCATTCATCCTGGAGCAACTAAGATGTACAAAGATTTAAAAAGAACTTTCTGGTGGCCGAACATGAAGAGGGAGGTAGCGGACTTTGTATCTCGCTGTCTCACGTGCCAACAAATAAAAGCAGAACACCAAAGACCCGCCGAAAAGTTACACCCCCTTGATATTCCCAAGTGGAAATGGGAAGGAATTGGTATGGATTTCATCATGGGATTGCCTAAGTCTAGAGGCGGACATGATGGTATTTGGGTAATCATCGATCGGCTGACCAAGTCGGCACATTTCTTACCAATTAAAAGTCGATGGTCGGTTGATGTTTTGGCCGCATTGTATATTAAGGAGATCGTGAGATTGCATGGAGTCCCAACATCGATCGTGTCTGACCAAGACCCTCGCTTCACTTCTCATTTCTGGAAGGGTCTACAACACTCTCTGGGGACAAAGCTCAACTTTCGTACTGCTTTTCACCCCCAGACCGATGGACAGACCGAGAGAACAAACCAGATAATTGAAGACATGTTACGAGCTTGCATTATTGACTTTGGCGGAGGTTGGCATGATCATTTGCCCCTAGCCGAGTTTGCATACAACAATAGTTATCAAGCCAATATACATATGGCTCCATTTGAAGCCTTGTACGGCAGGAGTTGCCGATCTCCTATATGCTGGGATGAGGTTGGCGAGAAGCAACTACTAGGGCCAGATATGGTAAGAAACACCACCGAAAAGGTTGAACTTATCCGTGAAAGACTCAAAGTAGCACAATCCAAGTAGAAATCTTATGTAGATAATCGAAGAAGGGAACTAGAGTTCCAAGTTGGAGACCATGATTACCTCAAGGTCTCACCCGGTCGAGGAATAAGAAGGTTCGGAGTTAAAGGCAAGCTCACACCGAGATTCATTGGCCCATTCGAAATATTGGAAAGAGTTGGCGAGGTAGCCTATTGTCTTGCTTTATCTCCTCAACTGTCGGAAGTGCACAATGTGTTCCACATTTCCATGTTGAAGAAATATGTGCACGACCCTTTCCACGTCATTGATCATAGTAACTTAGTGATTCAAAGGGACCTCACCTATGAACAAAAACCAATGAAGATTCTTGATCGAGAGGTCCGAGTCTTAAGAAACAAGACCATTCCCATGGTAAAAGTGCAGTGGAACAAATGCTTGGAGCAAGAAGCTACATGGGAAACTGAGGAATCTATGCGAAGGAGATATCCGGAATTATTCTAAACCGTAAGTACTCTATACCCTCCATGTCTCCATTCACGCAATTGAATTTGGGGACCAAATTCTTTTAAGTGGGGGAGGGTGTAAGACCCCGGATAATTAATAAGGAATAAAATATTCTAAATGAATAAAAATAATTAAGCTATATATATATGTTTAGAGCTACTTAATGAACTTTAAAACTAGCCAAGAGAAATACATAAATGGGCCTTACACTTCAGGGAACAATTGGGCCAAAATGAAATAATGCCCTTCATTAAGACGCTAATTATAGTAATAACGCCCTTATCATGGGCGCTAATTCTTACCAAGAAAATTAGAAATAAAGCGCCAAATTATAGAAACGTAAAAGACGCCCTTTGTGAAGGCGTTATTTAAGGAAAACATGCCCCCTGTTAAGGCGCTACTTGATGAAAAACGCCCCAGTCTCAGACATCTTTTTCCCTGGGAATTAAATTAAGGCATGCTCGTTCGCTGCATGGCCTGTATTAGGGTTCTGTTGACACCTGGAAAATGAACAAGGGTGAAAACATAATTAAAAAGAGGGTCGGACCAACAATGAAAGACCAATGATGAAGCTCATCAGCTGTCTGCTCGGCTGAAGCCCTTGTCGGCAAAGCTGATGCCCGGTGCCAATGTCACTCAGACGGCAGCACTGATAAAGCAGCAGTCACTCGACTGATGAGACCTTCCAGCCCTTTAATGAGAGCTGTACTACCGTTTCGCCCAAGAATCCACGGATGATATGTCAGGGTAAGTCAGATGTCGGCTTACTGACATATGCAATAGGAATTGAAGATGAAGCCGGTACCGGCAGATGAAGATGGCAAAGGCTTTGCAAAGTCAGAACAGAAGAAGAATGGTCCCCACAGATTATACACCCGGCGGAAGTCTTGCCGGACTAAAGCTGATGCCCGAGCTCGTCACCATTCAAGTGACGATATCGATAAGATAATACCCGGTCTTGTCACCGTTCAGATGGCAATTCTGATGAAACCCTTGTCTACGGACTGATGAAACCCCTGTCCACGGACTGATGAAACCCTTGTCTACGGACTGATGAAACCCCTGTCTACGGACTGATGAAATCCCGGTCTATGGACTGATGAAAACCGTAATGATGATCTCGATACAAGATATGTCATCAATGAAAGGCCCTTTCGGGTGATGATGTCCTTGAAAGACCCAAATGGGTCTGTGAAAGTGGCTAAAAAAGGCTTTAATTGGGCCTGCAAAGAGGGCGCCGAGAGCCATTTGCCGAAGCCCAACAGAGGGCGCCGAGAGCCTGGTCAAATGCGCGCCGGGAAGCTCCATTTGGGGGCGCCGTGATGCTGCTGCCGAGAGAGGGAGAAATGTGGCTATAAAAGCCCCCCTCCCTTCGAACAGAAGAGAGGAGAGACAGACAAAGAGAAGAATAGACGAAAGAGATAGAAGGAGAATAGAAAGAAGAAGAAGAGAAAAAGAAGCCAGAAAAGAAAGAATAGAGAGGGAGTCCTGCCAAGAGAGAGTCCCCCTCAGCTGAGAGAAGAGAAGAAGCAGAAAAAAAGAAGAAGAAGAGGGGCTCCAGGTGGGCTGCTAGGGGGAGGGAGAGGAGTCAATGCTCCGCCCTCCCCATCCTGTCTTTTCTCTTCTACTTATGTAATTTACTGGGCTTTTGTCTTGATTTATCGAAGGTAGCCGGCCATTTTCGGTCTCAATCTCTACCTTTCTGCTTTGCATTTCTATTTCACAGTCGATGTAAGGCTTTGATGCGATGCAATGAAATGTCAACGATTACCCATTTGGGGATCTACTGATTCAGATGTTTATTCTCCTTTGATCGAAATGCCTGCTCTCTGCTTATCTTTATATGTTCATCGTTTATGCAAAAATATTTAATAGTTCATATGAATCTTTGCTTTAGAGGCATGGAAACCGGGCCCCTCCTTGTGCTGTTCAGGGACCAGAGACATCAATCTCTTGGTCCCCTGAACCACTGGCTATACGAGGGTATATCGATTCCTTGGATCGCTGCTATTTCATGGATGCCAGTGAATGACTATCTCGATCTCTCGACCCTCCATCCTAATCCCTTGGATGATTAGGGTCTGGAGTTCGATGCCAAAGGTTCCTCAGCCACCGGGTTTCAGATGCCATTGGGTTCGTCCAGGGGATCAGAGACAGTCATCTCTTGATCCCCAGACGGCCGGCGGCAGAAATAAAACAAAGTCTTCAGAAATCCGGGTGATGGTCTCATTCCCCATCAATCCTGCCCTCCAGATCTCCCCTTGGCCCTTTCTTAGGGAAATATCCATGAAATCCCCCTTCCTATACTTCAAATTCAACCTCAATCGCAGCCAGAAAACTCAGAAATCCCAGAAGCAGAGCATCATATAAACTCTGTAAACCCTGAAACCCTACAGCAATTTCACCTTCTCGGCGTGCACATTTCCCCGCCGAGAACTATCCAGCCGAGAGGTCTCCCTCTTCAGCTAAACGACAAACCAAGCTGTTTCAACCCTTTTCATGTGAGTCTCTGTGCAAGCCTCCCGGCGCCAGACTCCCGGCGCGGCCAGGAGCGCACCGGGAAGCCCTACGCCGAGACCCCTTCCCCTATAGGCCAAGGCAAACCCCTCATGCAAGCTTGACCCGACGCCACCTTCTCGGCGCGGCCATGAGCGCGCCGGGAAGCCGCCGCCGAGAAGCCCCCTTTTTGGCCAATAAAGCCACGCCGAGACCCTCCTTTTGGCCAATTAAAACCATGCCGAGAAGCCCCCTTCTTGGCCAATAAAGCCACGCCGAGACCTTCCTTTTGGCCAACTAAAACTATGCCGAGAAGCCTCCTTTTGGCCAACCAAAACCGTGCCGAGAGCCCCTCCTTCTTCGGCCGATGAAACCCAGTCAGAGGCCCTCTTCTACACTGACATCCTTCAATCTTCGGTCTCCATACACACATGCCCCGGGGATGTTCATAGATCGTCATGAATGCCTTGAGAAGACATAGTAATGGGGAAGGCCTCCCCTACAGTCTTCATTCCCGATCCAGATTTCACCCTTGTGAACCCAAAGGGCCATGTCATTACATGAGTTCCGAGGGATTTCAAGGGGATATTAAATGATGGAATAAAGGTAAGCAATGTCCCGGGGCCCGACGCCCATCCTCGTTCGGTTGTGATCCCGGCACTCCGTGGATGATGACCTATCCTCTCTTGGCATAATCCATGTTGAGGGGACATGCTGCCGAAATTTACACATACCTTGCCAGGTAGCTGTGATGTCCTACCTCTCAACCCCGTTGGCCCACGGAGCTATGTCCCTACATGCTCTCCGATGGTCCTATTGAAGGGGTGATATGGATGCAACATCGCGTATGCACGGGGCGCGTCATGTCATGCCGGTGCTTACTCGGATTCTGGGTCAGTTATGCCGGATCTTTTACGGATCCCACCCTGCCACTGCATGGGTGGTTCCCTATTCCCCACTCGACATGGTCCAAGATGGTGGGAATATGCCGTCGGTTTTATCCCAAAAATAACCAACCCCTGCTCCGTCTAATCCATTTAACGTCTTGCAAATGAACGACTTCCGTCTCTCTTGAGCATGTGGCTTTACCGCTGTCATCCTCCTACCTTTAGCGTTTAATCAAGGGTTGTCCTTCCTTGGAAGGGCGTAATTAACATCATAGCCTTTATGGTATGACGGACTTCTAGTCCAGACACGATCATTCACAATCGACTGACCAAGTCAGATCGAGCGCACAATGAAATCGTCACTTCGGTGACTGGCACGCCAATAAATAAATAAATCAATAAATAAATAAAATAAACTAAATAAAATAAAATGTGTCAAACAAGTCTGGCACGCCCGGTGGGACTTAGTCTCCCTTCATCTTTACGCTAAAGTAGGAGGCCCGGCGGGCCCCCCTGAAACTTCTGATTCTGTGTACTTTCCTTATTTCCAGGAATCTACAATGACAGCTGGAATCATGTCCGTTTGCTTCGACCAGCAGCCGATTGACATGCATGTGCGCGAAGGCTACCTGGCGGTACCCCTCGCGTTCGGATCACTGCCGCCTGCCGTTGGGCTACCTAACTGCTTGGGCGTCGTCTTCACTGACCTTCTACAGGTCGATGACAATGAGCAAGGCACTGCTGTAAGTGCCCCGGTGAAGATCACTGACCAGAAGAATATCGTACCAGAGAACACGGTCCCCACGGCCGTCGCCTGCTTTGTCCATCACGTCCAAAAAAGGGACGTGGTCCCCGCTACTGCTCAGAAGGGGAGAAGAACCAACCGGAGGAGCCGGTATGTTGCTGTTGACCGCCGTCTTTCCAACTCCGGAAAGACAATGATGATCGGTGGTGTCCGGGCAAACATGAATGGTTGCCCAAGGGCGGTCAAGCCGGACGTGATCGTCCCGATGGTGCCCACTGCCAACAGATTCCAAACTCTGACCACCAGGTAGGCCAATTGGGAGGCTAATGAAAAGAAGCCGCTGGCGCCCAAGCCAGCAAAATACAAACAGGTGTAGACACGCCATTCTTGATGCCTCCTGAGAAAGTCTCATATTACTATACAACGCCCCGCAACGGCTTACGCATTCTGAATCACTCGAGTGCTTCCTTTTCTCGGATCTTCTTCTGCCTTTTTCGGCATCCGAAATCGTCTCGTCACGGCATTCGGACGGCATCAACACCAGTCAGACGCATCAAGAGGTTCCGGAATCAAGAAGGGGGTCTGCCGGGCGGCCGCCGACGCCTGATTTGAGGACCCGGGTGGGTCTTAATGGGGGCGTCCAGGCCCCTGGACGCCCCCATCTTTTTAATTTATTTTATTATTTTATTATTTTTTCTCAGGGCCCAAAAATAAATAAAAATAAATATATATTAATGGAGGCGTCCAGGACCCTGGACGCCTCCATAAAAACTAATAATAATAAATATTTATAAAATGCCAGTTGGCATAAAAAAATAAAATAAATAAAAAATACATATTAATGGAGGCGTCCAGGCCCCTGGACGCCTCCATAAAAATAAATAAAAAAATTAAAATGCCAGCCCTTGTATAAAAGACAAAAGAAAAATAAAAAATAATAAACTTTTGGAGGCGTCCAGGCCCCTGGACGCCTCCATCAACTCACTCACGGCGCCGGCCACCGAACGACGGTTTGTCGTGTGTGAAAAAAGCCAAATTTAGAGACGTCCAGCTGACTGGACGCGCCCATTTCTGAATCACGAGGCGCCGCTCACAAAACCACGCGTTGTGCCAAACCGCGTGCGGCCGTCGTCGGTTTTCGGTGGACCTGTTAGAGGCGTCCGGGACCTTGGACGCCCCCATAAAAGTATTCTAAAAAAATCAATAAAAATAGAATAAAATATTATTTCGGCCCTGATGGAGGTGTCCAGGGTCCTGGACGCCTCCACCTTCCGGAGCTCTATAAATAGAGGCCCACCCCCTCAGTTCTAAGGGAGCTAAGCAGTGATCCGATAGGCTGCCGGAGCCCAGAGGCTATGGAGTCATTTTTCTAACCCGTGGGGTCTTTTGTAGGTGGAGGTTCTGCCGGCTTCTCGGGTGCCTACGCTCACGAGAGGAAGGTCGTCTTCATCCACCGCGCTTCCCCGTCGTCCCCACGCTGCCGGAGCTCCGCCGGATTTCACCCTCGGCTCATCCAATAAGCTTTTTCTTCCCCTTTTTCTCCATAGTTCTTTACATTCATCATATTGCATCCTCTATCCCCCTTCACAAGGGCGCCTCTTCTCTTATACTTCTTGCATCCATCATCTCATTTTCCTCCTACTCGAGTCCGAGAGGGGTTTAAAAGATAACACCAACCAGGTGTGTGTCTTGCCATCATTTCATTATTTTTACCGCGAGGATTTGAATACTACACCTCCATCTTTCTAATCCACTTGTCATTTATTTGTCGTTGTTTTGCAAGGGTACCCGAGGAAAGCCCTCTCCGTCGGCCGGCCGGAAGGAGAGGAAGAAGCAACCCGCCATGTCCCGCTCTTGAGGTAGGCGCGATCACTTTCTTATTTTGGGGTCTTTCGGCCCCTGGCGATCACATCTTTTCATCGAGGCCGCGGCGAGTCACTTCCCCAATGGCCGTTTAAATTTCTGTTTCCTATATTCTCTTTATATTTTGTTAAATTCTGCTTATATCATCGAGGCCGCGGCGAGTCACTTCCCCAATGGCCGTTTAAATTTTCGTTCCTATATTCTTTCTATATTATATTATATTTTGCTCATATCATCGAGGCCGCGGCGAGTCACTTCCCCAATGGCCGTTTAAATTTCCGTTCTTATATTCTCTCTATAATCTGTTATATTCTGCTCATATCATCGAGGCCGCGGCGAGTCACTTCCCCAATGGCCGTTTAAATCTCTGTTCTTATATTCTCTTTTATATTCTGCTATATTCTGCTCATATTCTCGAGGCCGCGGCGAGTCACTTCCCCAATGGCCGTTTCAATTCTTGTTATTTAATTTCTGCACCATTCCCGTCCCCCCGAGGTCGCGGCGAGTCACTTCCCGCTATGGCCGTTTGAACCCCATATCTTGCTATATTATACTTGTCCCGCTCGCCCCGCCGGAGCAATCTCCCGTGGTGGCCCCTTCTCTCTCTTCTCTCATCTCTGTGTTGCAGCAAACAGCAAAACAAACAAAAAGAGGAGCCCGCGCGCTCTCCGCATCCTCTTCCCCGCACCATCGAACTCCGAACCGCGTGACGTCGCTCACAGATTGGCGATCACGGTGGGACATCTACTGCTTCCTCTCGGCTACCCTTGCAAGTTCGGCACCACCCGTGCCTCTCCACCTTGGCGCCCACGCGCGCCCCCGTTGTGCTCACGGCAGCACCGTCAGTTCTGATTGGTTCTTTGTTTATTACATGTTTGTTATTTCTGTTGTTTTCCCACTCCATATATCTGTCAGCATTCCATTGCATACATCCATTCCTCTTTTTTATCCTTTTTTTCATTTTTTTTTGAGGATCACCCTTTCCCGGTGAAGGAAGGACTCTCCGTTTGGGAATTCCTCTCAACGGACTAGAATCTCCTACACTGGGACCTCCGTAAGTCCCCGACATCGAAGAATCTCCTCTTCGTTCACTGGGCTGGTTGTACCATTGAAGTTCCCCGAAGTTAGTCATTTCATTCGTGGTGAGACGAGAGACCCTAGCTGACACGGCGGTGAAACAAAAAAATAAACTAGGGTCCCTATCTTGTGTGAACTTCGGATCTCGCTAAAAACACACAAAAAAAAATCATCAAAATCAAAACAAAAAAAAAGGGCGTAAAGGCATCCACTTGTTTGATAATCTCTGCTACCTACTTGCTAGTGTATGTTTTTGCGTTCTGGGAGAACTGTGAGCATGTCTCACGAGTCTTCTGAGGAGAACCACCCTAGCCGTGGTTTGACAGCCGACCCGCGAGTCTATGCTATGGACTCGGGTCCTTCTCATGACCCCCCGCATGAGGTGCAGGTTATTGCCGGGGACACGTCCCCGCCACAGGATATCACTTCCTTACTGGGCGTCCTCGCCAACACGGAGCTTACCTCTGAACAGCTCCGGGCCTTCCAGGCCATTCTAAAGGGGAAATCTGTTTCCCCCACGCCCCAGGAGTCAACTCCGGCTATCGCACCTCTCCACGAGTCCGTACAGGCCATTCCATCTCCTTCATTGGCGCAAGCCATCCAGTCTCCCTCGCTTCAAGGACAAGCGAGCCAACAACCTCCCTCATTCCAATTCCCGTCACAATCTCAAACTCCCGGTGTTCCTCACACACCGTTTCAGCCAGGGCCAACTGTCGGTGGTCCGACAGTTCCCTCTCATTCCGGGTTCCCCCCTCAAGTCTCCGGGAGACAGTTTCTCCCCCAATGGCAAGTGCCACCTTCGCCCCCAGAGGAGCTCGCCCAATCGCTCCTCAATAGGTTCAATCGCATGGACGAGTAGTTTCAAAATCTGAGAAGAATGGTGGACGTGAAAGCCACCCCGGAGGTTGCTTTGCCAATCCTCCCCGTCATTCATCTCCCTCCCTCCGAAATGCCCACGTACCGCAGATACAATGGTACCGGCAACCCCTTCATTCACCTCAAGGACTTCATGTATGAGTCCTCCTATTGGCAAAACGATCAGAGGTCCCTGGCATACCTCTTTCGGAGATCATTGGATGGTCCCGCGCTTGAGTGGTTCTATTCTCTGGAGCCCCGCGAGGCCGAGAATTTTGAAATAGTGCAGAGAAGGTTCTTGCAGAAATATAGGGATAGGGTCGGTCCCTCACTCTCCATTACCGACCTAGTGGCCGAAAAGATGAAACCCGACGAGGATTTTGTCCGATATGCTGATAGATGGAGGTCTCTGGCGGAAAGAATAAGGGATACCCTCTCCGAGCCCGAACAAGTGAAGATGATTGTGTCTAATGCAACCCCACAGTTCAGACACGTCCTCGCCATGAATAAACTTACTACAATGGAGGAACTCTATGAAAGGGCCCGATACATCCAAACCCAGCTAAAAGACTCCCCCATCATGAACATGTTTGAGTCGCCGAAGCCCAAAGTGGTCAGAAAGACAGGCGCTGGTGTCCCGGGCGGAGCCACAGAAGGGGTCGTGACAAATGAGCAAGTCAGTGCGGTCAACAATGCCAACTATGCAGTCAACCCAAGGCCTCCACAAATGCCCCGACTACCCCTTCAACCAGGTCCTTTCCCTCTCCGTCCTCCACCCCAAAATAATCCACCCCAGGATAATATGCCTCCATTACGCCAACCCCAGCAACAACAACCACAACCTCAACAACAACAACCACTGCTTCAGTACAACCAAGTTCCACCTCTGGGGAACTATGGTCCCCAACAGCAACAAAGGAGGCCGCTCGGTCCTAAGAGAGCCTACTATCCACCATTGCCAGAAACCTTAGCAGATATTTTTAATGCCCTCATGGCATCAAACCAACTCGCCCTACCCAGAGAAAGGCCCGCCTGGCCCCCAAATGTTGATACCTCCAAATACTGCGTCTACCATAGGCAGCCGGGACACACAGTGGATTACTGCTTCCATTTCAAAGATTACATCCATGATATGAATGATGAACATCAAATAGATTGGGATGAGATGAGACGGTACGTCGCGGCTCTCAAGGCTAGGAGACCTCCTCAGAGGCCACAGCAGCAGTTACAACAGCAGCAGCAGCAGCAACCACAACAACAACAGCAGCCTCAGCAGGCCCCACAACAACAGCCCGACATGGGCATAATCCAGAATCCACTACCGGAGCACCAACAGCCCAATCATCAGGTTAACCCCATCTCCTCCTTCCCGGAAGTCGGGAGAGAGCAGGTGTGGCACCAGGAAAGTACCTCCATTCTTTATACCTCCAACCCTATCGTCATGCAACCCCCTCACCTTGCCCGGGTAGCACCTCTCTCTCATCAACCCGCATCGGTATCGCCTTCACCATTTCCACTACCATTACGCCCTCTCATCCGCACCCCGACCTCCTATCAACCGACACTTTCTACTACGCCTTCACACCCTCTCACCTTCTCCCACTCCCCCACTTTACCATCCACCTCTACCACATTTACCCCTACGCCTTCTAAACCCCTTATCATCCGTCCACCATACATAACCCCGTCTTTCTCCACCACATCACCACTAATGCCTTCAAAACCACTCATCACCCACCATCCGCCTCAAAACCTTTACCCGTTTCAAACCTTACCTCCACCTCCACCTTCCAAACCCCTTATCCTTCATAATCCGCGCGATATCCCCTCTACCTCCGCCATGCCTCCACCTAACAAACCCCTCATCAGAATCCCTGCTCCCGTCATCACCCCTGCTTCATCAACCATTCCTCCACTACTACCCCTCAAACCCCTGTTAAAACCCACTGCTACCCCCACAGAGGTACAAAAGCCACAGGCAATGGTGCTCCGGAGTGGAAGGATTTTCCACAGGGTTTTCCCCCACAACAGTCAGAATCCCGAGCAATCTCAGCCAGAGAAGGATGATGCAGAACAACCAGAAAGAGCTATCCCTGGAACACAGTATGATCTACTGAAACACTTGGACAAGACGCCTGCCCGGATCTCCATCCTAGAGCTACTTCAAAGATCCACATCCCACCAGGCGGCCTTGATGGAATATCTTCAAAAGGTCATGGTTAATGAAGACCTCCCCGTGGAGAAGATTTCGACCGTCCTGACCCCAACAGACACACAACCAGTCATCATGTTTCACAACTACGAGCTCGCTCCCAAGGAATCTCAGAAATATGCATTGTGCATTTCAATAAAAATTAATGGGGTATCCATAAACCCGTGTCTTGTCGACACGGGTGCGTCCATAAATGTGATCTCCATGAGCACTCTTCAGTTGTGTGGGGTTGACGAGGAACAAATAAGACCTTCCTCGATCACGGTCACGGCCTATGACAATAGCAAAAGGCTGCCGCAGGGGATGATTATTCTGAAGGCAGAACTAGGCCCCATGGCAATTCCCACGGAATTCCATGTCCTCGACATGGACCCCACATTCAAGGCTATACTGGGTCGTCCTTACATTGAAGCCATGGACGCTGTGCCTTCCACCAACCATCAGTGCCTGAAGTTTCCTTACAACGGGAGAATTATTAAAGTGGTCAGTACACCTGTCCTTCACACAGTGGATGCTATCAAAACCTCTCTGCCCTCTGTTTGGCCGTCTCATCGGCCCATATTATCACTGCTGGACGTGCGTGATCCATCTCGCATGCCACTAGCACCAAAAGAGCCGGTCAGGGCAACCACAACATCGTGTCTCCCTTTTCACTCCAAAGGTTGGGAGATTATGAGGAACATCGGCTATCAACAAGGAAAAGGGCTGGGCGCACAGTTACAGGGAATGCTCAAACCGCCAAAGGAAATTAGGCCGAACCGCAGGTTTGGCCTAGGCTTCAAAGGACCATTCAAGGCGGATTGGAAGCCCCTCACATGGACTCTATCAAACCACTTCAACAGAGGGCCCGTTGTTCAGATGGGAGATCACCCACGAGAAGCATATGGGGAATCACATGCTGTATATTTTGCTGAAAAATGTCCGAGGATCACCAAAAGAGGCAAGATCAAAGATCCGGAATGCGAGTGGGATAAATGGTTCGACATACGGGACATTTCTGTTGCACTGGAAAGGATGTTCTCGTCTCCATAGCTTGAAGGACCACCATTGATCTCCGAGATACCAGAGAATATTACCACTCTTGCCAAGATTCCAAACTATCCTCGTCCTCGCCAGAAGGACCATGTCATCGACGGATCTTCATCCGTCCTCAACATTGCCATCGACGGCTCATTAGCCGCCATCTTCTCCATCCACTCGTCTCAGCCTTTGCTGATATCTTCTTCCTGGGCCAGACAATTGTCTGATGATCTTCCCAGGTCCCCTTCTTTGCTTACATACCTACGCGGGCTTTTCAACCCGCGCCAGGTCTTCAACCATGATCTGCTCTACGAGCCCCACAATCCTCTAGCCATAACCACTTTCCTCTCTCCTCCAATCTCTTTTCACTGCTTTGTCATTAAAAATGAAAACGAAAAAAAAACGTCAATTTTCAAACTCTCCAACAACACATCTTCATTGAGGAAACCTCCTACATCTCCCACGGGTGCGTACCGCCTTGCGGACCACCCGTCCAAGGTCCGATGAGCGACCTTTTCTACCCCTCCTCTGAGGGGTCTTCTCCTGTACATTCTACACCATCCTCTTCGTCTTCCTCTTCTTCTGTAAATATTGTCAGTCAATCTAGGAATGATAGGCCAAGGGTAGTACCTAGGAAGAAATCCAAGGGTAGGCAGATCCCTCGTCGATTCCTTCTGGATTTGGCCGCCAGGTGTCAGGCCCTTCTTGCCATCCCCCAGTTGTTAGAAAATCCCATCCAGCTACCCGAAATAGAATGCGAGGGCGACTGTGCATCTGATGAAGGGTATGGAGTCTACGAGATCACGAATGAAGAATGCCCCACTGAAGATGAGGGTGAAGAATATGAGAATGCGGCGGGCGCATACGCTAGCGGAATGAGGAGATTCGACGAGCCGTCAACCACCGTAGAAGAATCCACCAAAGAAGTCAACTTGGGGACTGAGGAAGACCCTAGGATCATCCTCATAAGTGACAACCTACCACCCTCTGAAGAAGAGGCATTAATTGAGGTCCTCAAGGAATATAAGGACACGTTTGCATGGAGCTACGAGGATATGCCAGGTTTGGATTCAACCTTGGTCGAACACCGTTTAACCCTAAAACCAGGGTCCATCTCGGTAAAACAAAGGTTAAGGCGTTTCCACCCTCAGATGGCTTTGAAAATGAAAGAAGAGGTCGATAAGCTCCACAAAGCCAGGTTCATTAGAGTCGTTCTTTATCCTCAATGGGTGGCGAACATTGTCCCGGTCATGAAGAAAGATGGGAAAGTCAGGATTTGCATCGACTTCCGGGACCTTAACCGCGCGTGTCCAAAGGATGATTTTCCCTTACCTCACATTGATGTGTTGATTGATAACACGGCAGGTTTTGAAACCCTCTCTTTCATGGATGGATTTTCAGGATACAATCAAATTCGTTTGGCAGAAGAAGATCAGGAAAAGACGTCATTCACTACCCCTTGGGGAACATATTGTTACGTGGTCATGCCGTTTGGGTTAAAGAATGCTGGAGCTACTTACCAAAGAGCGATGATGGCCATATTTCATGACATGATGCACATATATCTGGAAGTGTATGTGGATGACTTATTGGTGAAATCAAGGACCAGGATGGAACATCCAGAAGTTTTGGCTAAGGTCTTGCAAAGGTCAAGAGAATTCCAATTGAAAATGAACCCGAAAAAATGTGTGTTTGGTGTGTCGTCAGGTAAATTGCTGGGGTTCATTGTGAGTAAAAGAGGGATCGAGATTGATCCCGACAAAGCTAAGGCCATCAGGGATATGCCGCCTCCCAAGAATTTGAGGGAAGTCCGAGGTCTAATCGGAGGTTGCAGTTTATTCGTCGGTTTGTGTCTCAACATTCACAAAGGTGTAGACCTCTCTACGAGTTGACTAAGCCAGGAGTAGAATTCCACTGGAATTCTAAATGTCAGAAAGCTTTTGAAGGGTTGAAGGAATATCTGGCTAGTCCACCCGTTCTCATTCCACCTAAACCAGAAAAACCTCTGATCCTTTACATCTCAGTCTTGGATGACTCCGTGGGAGCCGTCCTCGCACAAGCTGATGAAGAAGGCAAGGAACGGGCAACCTATTACTTGTCCAAACTTCTCAATCCCTGTGAGCAAAAGTACACCGGCATGGAGAAAACCTGTGCTGCCCTCGTTTGGGTAGTGCAGAAATTGAAGCACTACTTCTTGGCTCACGAAGTCCACTTGATTGCTCGAATGAATCCTATCAAATTCCTTCTGGAGAAAGCCGTCCTTACGGATAGGCTAGCACGCTGGCAAAGTTTTCTCTCTCAGTTCGACATCACCTACATCCAGCAAAAGGCGATTAAAGGTTATGCCATAGCCGAGCATCTCGCTCACCATCCTCTTCCCAAGTTCGATCCCGTCCAATCAGAGTTTTCAGATGAGGAACTAATGTCCATCAACCAATCAGATGAGCCAATGTGGACACTATATTTTGATGGAGCTCTGAATTCTCAAGGGAGAGGAATCGGCATCGCCCTCCTGTCGCCGGAAGGCCTCACATTCCCATTGGCATACCAGCTCAAATTTCCAGTCACCAACAATATAGCCGAATATGAAGCTCTTCTAGCTGGCCTAGGACTCGCTCATTCTTTTCGTATCACTGAGTTGCGAGTCGTAGGTGATAGTCAACTCATCCTTCGCCAGGTACTCACTAAGTATCGCACTCGCGATCCCAAACTCAAGCCATACCAAGAACTCACTGCTGCCTTTGCCAAACTGTTCACAAAACTGATCTTTGTTCATATCCCTCGTCATCAGAATATTCTCGCCGATGCCCTCGCCTCATTGGCATCATCCATAAGGTTCCCTCTAGGAAGATGGTTTAAGTCCATTTCCATCTACAAACTTCACGCCCCTGCAGTCGATGATGCTTCCTACGTAAACATCAAAGACAGGATAGCAAGGAAGATCCTGCAGGAAGATATCCTTGAGAAGAGGGAGCTCATGTTGGTAGAGGCCGAAGAAGAACTGGCTGATGAAGAGAAACCTTGGTTCTATGAAATTGTCAAATATTGCCAAGATCAGTCTTATCCTGAAGGGGCCACCACAGAGGACAAGAAAGCCATAAGAAGGGTGGCTCAGAAATACACATTGATCGGAGGTCTACTCTATAGGAGGAGCCTTACTGGTATTCTGTTAAGATGTCTTGGTGACGATGAGGTTTGGAAATGTGTAGAGGAGACGCACTCGGGTGTGTGCGGTGGCCACGTGAATAGTCAGATGCTCGCCAAGAAGATCATTCGTCAAGGCTTTTATTGGCCCACTATGGAAGATGATTGTGCTGTCTATGTCCGTAGGTGTGTCAAGTGTCAACTTCACGCCGATAAAATCCATTCACCATCTTCCTCACTTCATCCAATATCCTCCCCATGGCCTTTCTCCATGTGGGCATTCGACATCATTGGTCCCTTAGGTGATCCCAATTCCCTCACCAAGCAGAAATCTTTCATCCTTACTGCAACAGAATACTTCACCAAATGGGCCGAAGCCGAAGCTTACACGGAAATCAAGGCATCAACAGTCTGCAAGTTCATCATGAAGAACATCCTCGCCAGATTCGGCATCCCAAGCACGATCGTCACCGACAATGGGCCACAATTCATTTCTCAGGACCTACAGGACCTCTACAAAAGGTACGCAATTGCATTGCATCATTCATCGCCTTATTACCCACAAGGTAACGGCCAAGCGGAGGCCACCAATAAAACATTGCTCAAAATCATCAAAAAAACCTGCGAGTCTAGTAAGTTTTCAGACTGGCCAGAAAAGCTTATCGAAGCCCTATGGGCCTATCGCACCTCAATCCGTACCCCCACCGGGCAGACTCCATTTGCCCTCACTTATGGTATGGAAGCGGTAGTCCCGTACGAGACTCTGATCCCTTCTCTCAGGGTACAATTGGATGAGGAATTTCCCCTCGACGATAGTCGTAATTCACTCCTCGCCCAGTTAGAACTCTTGGATGAGAAGCGGCTGGCCGCCGCCGAACACGCGCGTGTGTATCAAAATAGACTCGCTCGCTTTTACCAAAAGAAAGTCGTTGAGAGAAAATTCAAAGTCGGTGAGATGGTCGTAAAAAGAATTTTTGTCAAACCTGGAGGGCCGCGTTCTAAGCTCCAACCCAATTGGGAAGGACCATTTGTAATTCAAGCCGTGTACCCTAGCAACGCCTACAAGCTAGTCAACGCCGAAGGGACCGAGTTATCCCACCCTTGGAATGGGCTTTATCTTAAGAAATACTACCCTTAGCACAAAACAAAAAAAATGATGAAAAGATAAAAAACATCAAAAACAAGGAAATATTGAAAACCACTAAAAATATGGAAAATTCAAAATGCCGATGCCTGGCAGGCACCATGTAGTTAAGTCCCTGCATCTAACCTTCATGTTAGGATAGGGCCCATTAAGGCTTGGTAGGCACCGGGTCTTGGTTTGCCGGAACCGTGGAGACCCCTGTCCGGCCACGTCGGCCTATGCTCGCTCGAAGGAAGCTAACATGTGTTCACTTATGTATTTTATTCAAAAAAGTTGGTAGCATCACCTACGGTAGGGCCACACCTAGAAGATCTCCGGAAGCTGTAATCTTTATTCTTTTCTCTTCGACCAAATGAGACAGTCGGCGCCCTTAAAACGCTGAGCATGAGAAACCGAAACTCAAACCCCAAAGGCAAGAGTAGGACCCATTTCCTCGAGCATCGATCAGAGCACGAGAAGAGGGCAGTGTCCCCGCAGGCATACGAAGAGGGAGCCCACCAACGTCAAATGACTATATCTCCCTCACAGAAAGAAATACAAAATCAAAATCAAGAGAAAAGCCTGGTCGTGACCGTGCCTGGTACGATAAACGGAACCCCTCAAAGCAAAAGTCTGAATCCACAAAGGGGGGCCGTGGAATGTAAATGCTCGAGATTTGGTCCGAAGTTGTCCGAAAGGAAAGAGTTAATGGGCCCTTATTCGCTCGCCGGGTTAACGGCTTTGCCGGTCCTCTCAGGAGGTTTATCCCCTACGCTCTTCCTTCTCCCTCTAAAGTTGACGGTTCGATGGAGTTTCTGAAAGGTGAAAACTGCCCAGGGTCTGCGACCTTATTTTAATATACACATTTTGGTTGCCTACTTTAAAAAAGCAAAAGCTATCGCTGCGAAGGAGTCTCCGTGTTTCTGGCTGGTCAAGACCCCTGTTTACCACCTTGATGTCTTCTTGTTTAACCTCGGGCTTAGGCCAATGCAAGCGCGTCACCTATGGGTGCGACGGCGTCTGATTCCGGGTCAGCGTCGCGCGGTTGGTCGTTAGGGTTCCAGGGTGTTCCATCTTATACCATCTAGAGTTGTGAGGAAACAGACCCGGGTCGGGCAAATCATCTACCTCAAACACCTTTTGGGTGAATCCCTGTGGTCGGAAGCAACTGGGAGCCTAAGCATGGCATGACGGTATTGTCATCAGGGTAAGTCTTAGCCGGCGGGATCGTCATTCGAGGGGTCTAGAGGCCCAAATCAACCTAGATGTGCACTTAGGATACCTGGGAGGTTAGTAAGAAACCCCTGTCTCACGTAGGTTAGGTGCCATTTGGGTGCTTGCCGGGCGTTAGCAATAAAAAAATTGAAATGATAAAAGCAAAAAAAAATAGAAAAGAGAAATGTACATATTTGCAAACAAAAAAAATCTTTTTATGATAAAACAAAAAAAATGTCAAATATAAAAAAGAAAACAAATCAATTTTGCATGATTGCATTTACGTGCATCATCTCACTTTAATACCGCTTGCATTCGTGTGCTTGCCTGTCGCATTTATCATCACCGCATCTTTCCCTTGCCTTCGTTAAATAAAGGCTTGGCCCCTTGACCAGTTATCAAGGACAGTCACAGTGACCATTTGCTTATTGAGCAAGGGGCCAAGTCAGAACAGAAATTCTGATTTGTTTGTTTCAGTGATATGTGCAGGGATTCAGGTAACTGAAGCAAAGGTGAAAAACAAACAAACCAAACCTTGTGTTTTATTCCAAAAAACCAAAAAAATTTACATCAAGTTCCGTCCTCTCTCTCTGCATTACTCGTCCCACTACTCTCCGGGCAAAACACTCTCAAAGGTGCTACCCAACTACGAAAAGCGGTACTCCTACCGCTCTGTACTCCTCTTCCTATTCCCACATCCCGGCGTTGATCCGCGGAAGCAGCAGAGAAGCTACCAACACGAAAGCCACGCTCTCGTGCTCTTCGGTAGCGCTCCTCACCTTCTCTCAGCCACTGTTCAGCAAGACCAAGGCTGATTCGGAGTTCGAATAGTTGGGCCTCCATGGCCCTTCGTTCCTCCCTTTCAGTCAATCTGTTGGCTCTTTCTCTCTCTGCGTCTCTTTCTCTCTCTGTCCGTTCTCTCTCACGGTCTTCCCTCTCCAACTGGAGAGTGATCCTCAGTTCCATAGCATCCCTGGATGAGTCGTCATCAGGATGACGCCGCAGTTCCCTCTCCAGTTCTGCTATCCTAGCCTCCTTCTGCGCAGCTTGGGCAAGCGCTTCTTCCGTCTCCTTTTCCTGTCGAGTGTACCATCTCAGATACGCGATAAGGCGTAAACAAAGAGAACTCAACGCTGAAACTTTTACCTGTATACGAGCATTCCTTCTGCCTCCGCAGCACGCTGCGTGGCGTGAGCAAGTTGCTCATGAAGCGAGTCAAGTTCTGAGGTGGGAATCCACAAGCTGGAAGAGGCACCACCTACTCCCATCGCTGGGGAGGCTGCGCCAATCTGGGCATGCTGCGACCATGTGAATTAGCAGCCAACATCTGGAATCTGGGGTTTTAACTAGGAACGTACTGTACACCTACCAAGGCGCTCGTAGCTCCGCGGGCATCGCCCAACTGTTGTTCCATCTCTGCCAAGCGAGTTCGTAAATTCGCTATCATGGCATCCCGGACATCCTGCAGCCTTACAAGTCAGCATTTTTACCAGAAAAACCAAGAAAAGGAGAAAGAAGAGAAGAGAAAAAGGGAAACCTACCTCCGCAAGTCCCCGGGGTTGGAACCGTTCTGCGTACTTTGTCCTATATAGACGCAAGTAGTCCTCGCTGTCCCGCGCCTGTGATTCTACAATCGTGCCACCCCGTTGCCAGTCCTCATACTGTTCGGGGAATCGCACGCGCCAGTCAATGCAAGTCGCCGGTCCCCGCGTCTTTCTCCCGACACGAGGTGGCGCAGCTGAATCCACCCATTCTTGAGCTAGTCCTAAAGTCCTCATAACTAATCGTAGCCGAAGCGGCTCGATTTCATTCAGGCAGTGCATCCATAGTTCCCGTCCGAACCGGGCACGACTTGCTAGAACCCACGGCTGGTTGGCATCGACCATGTCTGAGTAGGGTCTCCAGTTTACCATCGCCGTAGGGAACTCCTGTAGCTCCCGCCTTAACACCATCAGTTGGTAGGTTAGGGGTGCCGCACTCATGACGGGTTCCCACCGCCTGGCTAGCGGCACCATCACGGGTCGCCAATGTCGAGCTCTCCCCATAGGGAGGTAATAATAGCTCCATAACTGCTCGGCGCAGGTCATCAGCACCTTGCGAAAACAACAAAAAAATACAAAACAAGCAAAACCAAAAAAATACCTGGATGAATGGTGTGAAACCACTCACAGTCATCTCACGATCCGTTTCTTGGAATAGGCCTGCAAACAAGTGTGCCAGCATGGCGGCTCCCCAGGCATAATACCCTACTCTTCCAAGGTCTGACAGCAGCTCCAGGAAGCAACATTGGATACCATCCCCTTTCGAGCTCAGTACCAATCTCCCCAAAAGGAAGAGGAGAAATCTCCTCAAATCTATGTCACATCTTTCCCAGTTGCCGAAATCTGTGCAGTACACGGCACGGCATCCTATTTCCATCCTTTCCATGAACTCTTCTGAGGATTCGTCGTCCCGCCGACGAGTGTCGATGAGCCCTAATGCATCCATGAGGGACGCCCTAGCTACCGACCTGTTCTTCCGACCATCTAGGTCCAAACCCAGTAACTTCTGGGCACCTTCTCTGTAGTCCGCGTAAGTGACTCCGGTCACTGCCTCGCCTTCTACCTTCAGGCTTGTGATCCGGACCACATCCTCCAAGCTGGGCACCATGTGCCCCCAGGGCATCAGGAATGCCCGGCTCACTGGGTCCCATCTCTCACACAAGGCTTGGATCAGGACTAGGTCAAGCTGGATCGGCTCGATCCGAAGGAAGGTACCAAATCCCATCACGTCTAGCCTCGCCTTCTGAAAATCTGGGAGGCCCCTGTACGCTGCTACTACCAACTCCCATAAGATTTGTGATTTCATCACAACCTACACATACAAGGAATGGGGGTGAGGTTTGGTCAGAAGAAAGGAAGAAAAAATGAGAAAAGGGCAAGAAAACTTGGCTTACGAGTTGTGATTGGGCCCTTTCGCTGAAGTGCCCTTCAAAGTCTGAAAGCCTCCTGGAACTACTACCACTGGACCTGCTTCTCTTCGAGGAATGGGAAGATTCGCCCTCCATCCAACTCTCAGAATTTTGAACTCCTCCTCTCCCGTAAGAACTTGTGCTCCTCGAGTTATTCCTCGATATACCTGGGAAGATAAAAGGGACAAGAATTTATAGAAATGGAAGGAGTGCGGGCCAAGATTACCTCCATCACCTGTCGATGATAGCCCTCGCAATAAGACACCGACCAAGCGGCCCCATGTGTCGCTTCACCGCTCGCACAGGGTGATTGACTGGACGAAGAATAGGACGAATAGCCCCTATGTTGTCTAGGGATACCCTATCATGTTTTGGAGGACGCCCGCAAAATTTGGCACAACATCCGGGAAAAGGAACTAGGGCCGTCAGTATTGACTTCGACGGCAGATTCCCGTGGAAAATGGTCACAACAAGACGTGATTCTCCGCTCGAGGCGGAGTCTCGACAGATCCGTCACATGGGAACAGTGCAAAGGAGAAGAAGTGTAGGGAAGAAGGAACGCACAAGAGGACAAACAAGCATCAGAAAATCAAATCACTCCATTCATAATTCTACATAAGCTGTCAAAAACATCATAAACATAAAGAGGTGACGGGTCCACTAGCCCGCCAATCCTCACCATCACTCATCTCTCCGGGCACTCTCCTCCTCTCCCCCGAGGTGAGGGTCCCTCAGAAGCCTCCAGGATCCCCGTGCAGTAGCACCTGCCTCGCCTCTGGGCGCCTGCTCCGCAGCAGTGACTCGCTGCTCCTCCCCTGGCGTGGCGAAGAAGCCACTGGCGGCAAAGCGACCGGACTGGCGGAGTCGCTCCCCGAACTCTCGCGCTCTCTCGTAGCGCGTCTCCATCCCTCCTAGCCTCTGCACGACGGCCTGAAGGCCCAGCTGGAGCTCCCTCACTTGGGCCTCCAAGGCCCTCCTCTCGGTCAGATCCCGCTGTCGCTCGGACCTTCTCTCGGCTTCTCTCTCTCTACCTCTCTCCTCATCATCTGCAGAAGAACCCTTAACTCCAGGATGTCTGGAGAAGGTCTCTCCTCACCACGATGCCGCAGCTCCGCTACAGTCGCCACCCAGGCGTCACGCTCCTCTTCCGCCCGGGTCGCACGGGCCACCGCACCGGCAAGTTGCTCCCGGAGGGAAGCAATCTCGAGAAAAGGGGCCGAGGAGCTAGAAGATCCGCCAGCCGCTCCCACCGTCGCTGTCTGCTGGGCACGCTGGAACAAAATAAACAACGGCCGTCAGTGAAACTCCAAAATCTGAAGTTAAAAGGGCGGCACGTAACTTACCAGGAGCGACAGCTCATGTTGAGCGACGGCCAGTTGCCGCCTAGTCTCTGACAGCTGGGCGCGCGAGCCGCCGATGCCACGCGTGTCCCCAGCTTGGGGAAGCCCCGCGTAACTCTCTCTCTGCCGCCGCAGGAAGTCGGCACTGTCCTGCACCAGTACACCCCCTTGCTGTCCAGGGAGACGTACGGGCCAGTCCTCGAGCCTCGCCTTGCCGCGACTCTCCTTCCTGACGCGGCTCGGCTCGTCCGCACTCGCCCACTCATCGGCCAGGCCCAGGGTCCTTGCCATGTCCTGCACCAAGAAAGGGGTCCCATATCAGTCAAAAGGAACGCGTCCCCTGTCTAGGACGCGTCCATCATTTGAGTGCAACACTCTCCGAACCCTTTCCTCCTCGCCCGGCTCGCTTCAAAACCCAAAATGAATTAAAAGAGGAAGAGATCGGAGGACCTACCGGACCGTGTTCACCTCCTCCCACGCCATCGGGCCCCTCGGGTCCCTCGGGGGCCCGAAGCGGCCCTTCCTCCTCCATGGACGCCGTTCCGTGCTCGGGCGCGTCCCTCCTTGGGCGAGGAGTTCCTCGTCCCTCTCCACCTTCACTACGGTCGGGCCCACCGAACTCCATCGATCAAAAGAGGAGGAAGACGAAAAAGGGGCAAGCGCGTTTCGGCGGAAGGCGGGCTCGTTTGCGGGTAAGGCACGGGAGAAGAAGGACCACCCGTCGCTTTAAATTTAAAATCAAGGATTAAGACGCGTCCTCGCGCCTGGACGCGCCCAAAAGGGGGAAAGGAAACAAAATCCCCCCGTGCAAAACATAGTTCCCCGCTGTTCAGGGCAAGGTCTCGCGAGCGTGCCTCAAGGGACAACTCAGTGCAAAAAAAGAAAGTGTGGGAGAGAGAAAAGTACACACAACACAAAAAGCCATTTCCATTTCATATAATAGCCGAAAGTACATCATACAGTGAGAAGGGTGACGTACAAGCAACTCTCTAACTCTCACCGTCACCCTCCTGGTCATCTCCTTCCTCCCTCCTCTGACGGAGATCCCTAGGGGGCCTCCGCGACCTCTGTGAACCCTGAGAAGCCGTGCTCGCCTCGCCCTGCGGTGGCACTCCAGCCTCGAAGGCGCGACGACGCTCCTCGGCCGAAGAAACCAGGTAGCTGCCCATGGAAAAAGAACCAGACTGACGAAGTCGCGCCCCGCGTTCCTTCGCCCTCTGGTACCGCTCCTCGCTCTCCCGAAGCCTCCCCTCCGCCGTGCCAAGACTCAATCGGAGCTCCAGCAGCTGGGCCTCTAGAGCCCTCCTCTCGGTCTGATCCCGCTGTCGCTCCTCCCTCTCTCTCTCCCTATCCCTCTCCCTCTCTCTCTCCACGCTCTCCCTATCCCTCTCCCTCTCCTCTCTCTCCCTCATCGCCTCTCTCCTCGACAGCTCGAGGGCGATCCGCAGATCCACTACGTCGCGAGGAAGCTCCTCAGCCTCCCGTCGCCGCTCCTCCTCTAGCTCCGCAATCCGGGCGTCACGCTCTGCCACCCGGGCATCGCGCTCCTGCTCAGCACGAACAGCACGCGCCAGGGCCTCTCGGATCTCGGCCACCTGTCAAGGCACGCATGCACCGTAAGAGAACAGTGATAGAAGGAAAGTAGCTAGAAAAGGGTCGCGGCCAAGCAAGCACTCACTCGAGCCTCGCGGTCACGCTCGGCCTCCTCAGCCCGAGCCACCGCGTACGCCAGCTGCTCCTGGAGGGCAGAAACCTCCGGAGGAGGGCCCCGCGAACTGGAACCCGCTCCACCAGCCATCGCGGCTGCCGCTGTCTGGTGGGCCCGCTGAAACACGGGGCAAACGTCAGTCAAAGGCTAAGCATCAAAAATCCAGGTCACAAAAAAATGCATTGCATAAACTCACCAGGATCTCCAACTCCTGTCGGATGGCCACCAACTGTCGCCTGGCGTCCGCCAACTGGGCCCGCAGGTCGGCAATCATGGTATCACGAGCATCCTGCATTACACATAAGTTAGTATCCCATGCATATACATATAGAAAGGTGGAGCAGTTTCATTTCACTTACCCCTGCCATACCACCCAAGGAGAGGCGGTCCCCGTACGTAGCTCGGTACCGTCTCATGTAGTCTGTGCTGTCCTGTACGTGGGACACTACTGGGACCCCGCCCTGCTGCCAGTCCTGGTACTGTGCTGGGAAGCGCGTACGCCAGTCCACGATCTTCGCCTTCCCCTTGGTCTTCCGCCCAATGCGGGCCGGCGCATCTACGTCTACCCACTCCTGGGCCAGCCCCAACGTCCTCATGACCAGTCTAAGCCGCAGCGGCTCAATCTCGTTCAGGCAATGGACCCACACGTCCCGCCTGAAGCGAGGAAGACCCGCTACAACCCAGGGCTGGCCAGCATCGCCCATGCCCAGGTAGGGCCTCCACACCACCTGCATCACCATACATACATCATGTTAGTTACCATTCAGTCACATGCATAAACACAAAAAAAATCATACGCATCATACCATGGCCTCGGGATACTCGCTCAGCTCCCGACGAAGTGACGCCAGCTGGTAGCCGTGGGGTGCTGCAACCACGACCGGCCTCCACTGCCGCGCCAGAGGCACGGCCCTCCTGTTCCCATGCCTAGCCCTCCCCATCGGGAAATAGTAATAGCTCCACACCTGCATCCATCATACATCATTAGTACAATAATTGCATATTTAACTGTGGGAATGCATAAATAAAATGTTTACCTGGAGGAAAGGTGCGAAGCCGCTGACTGTCGTCTCCTTCTCCGAAGTCTGGGAGAGATCGGCAATCAGATGGGCAAGCAGAGCCGCCCCCCACGCATAGTGTCCCACCCTGTCCAGATCCGCCAAGATCCCGAGGAAACGGCAGTGGATGCCATCCCCTTCGTCCCCAGCAGAAGGCGGCCCAGGAAGAAGAAAAGAAACCTCCGAAGGTCTAGATCCACCAGCTCCCTCTCGCTCGGATCCTGGGTGAAAGCTGCACGAGCATCCCCCTCCAGTCGAGCCAAGAACTCTGCTCCAGTCTCGCTAACCCGCTGACGCGGGTCGACGAATCCGAGCGCCTCCATGATCTCCACTCGGCCGACTACCCTGCTGTCTCTATCAGTCACGCTCGTCTCTAACCACAGCAGGTCCAGGGCACTCTCTCGGTAGTCGGGGTAGGTGACCCCGCTGACTGCCTCTCCGTCAACTCGTAGCCCGGTGATCCGAGCCACGTCCTCCAGTGACGGCACCATGTGCCCCCAGGGCATCAGAAACGCCCGGCTCGGTGCGTGCCACCGCTCCCTCAGTGCCTGGATAAGAGGAAGGTCGAGCCGGAAGGGCTCGATCCTAAGGAAAGCTCCAAAGCCCATGGCGTCCACACGCGCCCTGTGAAAATCCGGCAGCCCACGGTATGCTGCCACCACCAAGGACCAGCTGATCCGGCCCTTCATCACGCCCTGCAAACCACAAAACCAACAAAGAACACATCAGCATCATGAACAGTAATCAACAATAACACTGTATATACTATTTTATTTTATTTTTTTTTTAAAAATATATATATATATATATATATTTTTGGAGGCGTCCAGGCCCCTGGACGCCTCCTTCCTATTTTCTTTATTCCTTTTTTCGAAAAAAAATCCAAGAACCAAAAATAAAAAATATATATATAATATATATATTATTATGGAGGCGTCCTAGTACTTGGACGCCTCCTTATTTTTTAAATTTATTTTATTATTTACGTAAATAAATAAATAAACAAAAAGAAAAAGAAAAAGTGGAGGCGTCCAGGCACCTGGACGCCTCCTTCTCTCACTACCCGCCTCTCTCTCACAACCTTTCGCACACCCGTTTTAGCCTATTGAACCACAGAGTGAGGATTCCGAGGTACTTACCGGGTCGTGATCGTCCTCTCCCGCGTCACCAGCATCCGCAGCAGCCTCCGCGGCCAGGAGAGGCACCTCCATCCCCTCCTCCGCAGCAATCTCCTCTGCTACGGCCTCCCCAGCATCGTCTCTCAGTCTCCTCGCACGACGAGCCAGCCGTTTACGCTTGTCTCCACCTCGGTTCGGGCCTCCTAACTCCATTGGGGGGAAGAATGGGTCTGTCTGGTTTGACCGGATCGTTTGAATGAACAGTAAGTGAGTAAGGGGGGGAGCCCCCCCTATATATAGCTTGAGCTTTAATTGGGGCGTCCAGGCGCCTGGACGCCCCCACTTTTTTATTTTTTAAAAAAAATTCAAAAAAAACTTAGGGGCGTCCAGGTGCCTGGACGCCCCCAAAACAAAAAATCAAAAAATAAAAAAATAAAAAATT
Organism: Amorphophallus konjac; assembly: GCA_022559845.1. Lineage (NCBI taxonomy): Eukaryota > Viridiplantae > Streptophyta > Magnoliopsida > Alismatales > Araceae > Amorphophallus > Amorphophallus konjac. The sequence goes on from CM040121.1 coordinate 371,667,972, forward strand.
AGGGGCGTCCATGACCCTGGACGCCCCCAAAAAACATTTATTGAAAAAATATTATAAAAAATAGGGGCGTCCAGGCCCCTGGACGCCCCCATAATAAAAAAAATAATAAAAAATATAATAAAAAGAAAAAAGGGGTTAGAGAATGTATATAATCCAAAGCACAAAATAAAAATACAAAGAAAAAGAAAAATCACCAAAAAAATAATAATTAAGGGGACAAGGGTCCGAAACATCCATGCCAGATTTTATTCCATCAGAAAAGCAGAGTGAACTACATCAGGGGTTTAGGCACCTTAGGCCTTAACTTCCCCAGTTCGGTCACATAAGCCCTCCACGGCTCGCATTCTTCCACCACGTGCGCTAACGCCTTTCCCGCAACACTTGTCTTCCAGGGTGCTTTAATGGCCTTCGCTTCCTTCGCGTCCGCTTCAGTACCCAACTCCCTCTTCTTCGAGGGAACGATGCCAGTCGGTGGCGGGAACGAATGGCGTGGGATGCCAATCTGCAGGCAGCACCGATGCGCGTTGTAAAGAACAAACTCGGTCGCGCCGATCAGTTGAAGATCGACTTCGGGAGAAGGCCTCATGAGGAGATCAAGCGAAAGCAAACATGCCGGTGCGCAAGTGAAGAAGCCTTGTGTCACGGTGCGGAAGTGAGACCGCCAGTCTTCACGTTTCTTCAGCCACGGAACGCAGTTCACTACAGTACCACCAAAGCCTAACACGTCGGCTATGTGGTGAAGCGGGCTTTGTTGGAAGAGCTTCGAAGCGGTTGGCATTCCCCCGCGGTGGTCGAATTTGAAATGCAAATCCAGCCAGCAATTCAAGACAAGTGCACAACCAAATGGAGGCTTACCCAGGCTCGAGGCAGTAAGACCGCTGTAAAGATAGGCGAGGACGGCGGGTCCCACCCTCTTTCCACGCCAGATCCCGCAGATAGCACCCAGTTGGTCTTCCTCCACCATGTTGTCGGTATAAGGGAACAAGAGAGCACCCGCCAGACAAATGGTGAACCCCTTCATGATTCCCTCCAAATAGTCATCGTCTGGTGACCCTCTCAGGGCGTTCATGACCCACTCCGCAAGCTTTTGGAGATCGATCCCCTTCTGAGTACGGACCTTTCTAGCTGCGTCGGGCGGCATGAAGCTTCCAAGGACGCTTTCAGAAGTACCCCGTGTCAGCATCCACATAGCCTTCACCTTCCCGTCACTCTTGAATTTCTTCAAACCAAGCAGAAGTTCCACCTCCTCGAGGAGGATGGTCACCTCGAAGGTCGGGAAGATAAAAGTGTGGGTCTGGGGATGCCAGACCTCCACTAGCGCGCCCATAGCCGCCCAGTCCATACGAATCTTCTCGTAATGCTTGGCGTGAATAAGGAGCCCCTGCAGATGCCACTTCGAGAGTATGGCCCTCATGCCAATGGAGATATTGGAAGTCAGCTTTGAAAGCCATGGCAGCTTGGAAAACTTCCTCGGGCCTGGGAAGAGTGGATATGGCTGGGAGAGGAAAGAAGAAGAAATGAAGGAAGTAAGAAGAAGGTTCACGTGCAGAAATTTGAAAAGAGTCGGCTTACCATATGCGACATGATCGTCCCACTCAGATGACCCTCGAGGTCGGAAAGTCGCCTAATCTCGCTGCTAGGCTTGCTCCTCTTCATAACGCGGGAAGACTCTCCTTCCATCCTGAAGATCTCTAGATTCTCCTCTCCTTCCTCTCCTGAGCTTCCAAAACCCACCTTGGTGCATTTGAATGAGCTAGCCTAAGGGGAGTTCTTATAGGAAGGGAAGGGTGCTACAGGACAGAACATGTCACATCAGTGGTCATTATCAAGATTTTTGTCTAGATCTCCTTCGAACTGTGGTGCGATTCTGCTACCTTTTGATGTTGCTAACCTTTGCTGGCCTGTGCAGGTTTTACTAACGGACATCTTTGTCCTATCTCCTGTACCACCTTTCATTGGTTGGTCCCACCATGTCATGCATCATACTATATGATACCTACGCTACTAGAACATGTCAAGGACCTTGCGGCCCGAACGAATCTGGGATTGGAGTTCCCCTTCAACAAAAACGATGATGATCCCGGAAGAGTTTGGGTTGTACGGATAGGTCGTCAATTTGTGATAGAATGGGGACGACGGTTCCATTCAGTGAGTTGGTGCGCGGATAAACGGGCCCCAGCCCAGTATCAGCTCACCGGGTCGGTATCCTGACCCGTTCTTCACAAGTTGACAATATTATCCTTGGCTATTTTCTGTTTTCGTTTGTTTTAAATTTTTCTTTGAACCCAGCATGCATTCATATAGGACTTTGATTTATTGCGGAAGATCATTCAAGTGATTCGATTGTGAAAGCCGTTGTGCTCCAATTCCCGCAAATATGAGATATTCCACTCCGAATGAAATACTGAGTTTCCTTGAGACAGCCCTACACTGCTCTTCCAAAGGAGACCCTTGTTTGGACAGACCCTCAGATATTCCTTTACCTTTTTTGACCCACCTTGGCCGCAGCACTTCCACATTGGCTGGTAACCGCTCCCCAAAGGTGAAACCTCCGGTTTATGACCCAGGTACTTCCACACCGAGAAGTTGGTCTCCTTTTGTTTCGTGCCTGAGCGCACATCTCACCCTCCCTTATTTGATCTCCGTCCAAGCAATCGTCAATGTTTGAAAGACCTTCTTCAAGGTCGCCTCATTGAAACTCCAGGAAAGATTCCAAACAGTAACGTCAAAAGCGTGTCTCATCACACCTTGGCATCAACTTATCAGTCCGCTCCCACTTCACTCCACTCCACTTCGATACCATTCCACTACGTGTCGCTCCCTTGCAAAGCAAACGCCAAGGCGGGGCAGCTGTAGACACGCCATTCTTGACGCCTCCTGAGAAAGTCTCATATTACTATACAACGCCCCGCAACGGCTTACGCATTCTGAATCACTCGAGTGCTTCCTTTTCTCGGATCTTCTTCTACCTTTTTCGGCATCCGAAATCGTCTCGTCACGGCATTCGGACGGCATCAACACCAGTCGGACGCATCAAGAGGTTCCGGAATCAAGAAGGGGGTCTGCCGGGCGGCCGCTGACGCCTGATTTGAGGACCCGGGTGGGTCTTAATGGGGGCGTCCAGGCCCCTGGATGCCCCCATCTTTTTAATTTATTTTATTATTTTATTATTTTTTCTCAGGACCCAAAAATAAATAAAAATAAATATATATTAATGGAGGCGTCCAGGACCCTGGACGCCTCCATAAAAACTAATAATAATAAATATTTATAAAATGCCAGTTGGCATAAAAAAATAAAATAAATAAAAAATACATATTAATGGAGGCGTCCAGGCCCCTGGACGCCTCCATAAAAATAAATAAAAAAATTAAAATGCCAGCCCTTATATAAAAGACAAAAGAAAAATAAAAAATAATAAACTTTTGGAGGCGTCCAGGCCCCTGGACGCCTCCATCAACTCACTCACGGGCGCCGGCCACCGAACGACGGTTTGTCGTGTGTGAAAAAAGCCAAATTTAGAGACGTCCAGCTGACTGGACGCGCCCATTTCTGAATCACGAGGCGCCGCTCACAAAACCACGCGTTGTGCCAAACCGCGTGCGGCCGTCGTCGATTTTCGGTGGACCTGTTAGAGGCGTCCGGGACCCTGGACGCCCCCATAAAAGTATTCTAAAAAAATCAATAAAAATAGAATAAAATATTATTTCGGCCCTGATGGAGGTGTCCAGGGTCCTGGACGCCTCCACCTTCCGGAGCTCTATAAATAGAGGCCCACCCCCTCAGTTCTAAGGGAGCTAAGTAGTGATCCGATAGGCTGCCGGAGCCCAGAGGCTACGGAGTCATTTTTCTAACCCGTGGGGTCTTTTGTAGGTGGAGGTTCTGCCGGCTTCTCGGGTGCCTACGCTCGCGAGAGGAAGGTCGTCTTCATCCACCGCGCTTCCCCGTCGTCCCCACGCTGCCGGAGCTCCGCCGGATTTCACCCTCGGCTCATCCAATAAGCTTTTTCTTCCCCTTTTTCTCCATAGTTCTTTACATTCATCATATTGCATCCTCTATCCCCCTTCACAAGGGCGCCTCTTCTCTTATACTTCTTGCATCCATCATCTCATTTTCCTCCTACTCGAGTCCGAGAGGGGTTTAAAAGATAACACCAACCAGGTGTGTGTCTTGCCATCATTTCGTTATTTTTACTGCGAGGATTTGAATACTACACCTCCATCTTTCTAATCCACTTGTCATTTATTTGTCGTTGTTTTGCAAGGGTACCCGAGGAAAGCCCTCTCCGTCGGCCGGCCGGAAGGAGAGGAAGAAGCAACCCGCCATGTCCCGCTCTTGAGGTAGGCGCGATCACTTTCTTATTTTGGGGTCTTTCGGCCCCTGGCGATCACATCTTTTCATCGAGGCCGCGGCGAGTCACTTCCCCAATGGCCGTTTTAAATTTCTGTTTCCTATATTCTCTTTATATTTTGTTAAATTCTGCTTATATCATCGAGGCCGCGGCGAGTCACTTCCCCAATGGCCGTTTAAATTTCTGTTTCCTATATTCTCTTTATATTTTGTTAAATTCTGCTTATATCATCGAGGCCGCGGCGAGTCACTTCCCCAATGGCCGTTTAAATTTTCGTTCCTATATTCTTTATATATTTTATTATATTCTGCTCATATCATCGAGGCCGCGGCGAGTCACTTCCCCAATGGCCGTTTAAATCTCTGTTCTTATATTCTCTTTTATATTCTGCTCATATTCTCGAGGCCGCGGCGAGTCACTTCCCCAATGGCCGTTTCAATTCTTGTTATTTAATTTCTGCACCATTCCCGTCCCCCCGAGGTCGCGGCGAGTCACTTCCCGATATGGCCGTTTGAACCCCATATCTTGCTATATTATACTTGTCCCGCTCGCCCCGCCGGAGCAATCTCCCGTGGTGGCCCCTTCTCTCTCTTCTCTCATCTCTGTGTTGCAGCAAACAGCAAAACAAACAAAAAGAGGAGCCCGCGCGCTCTCCGCATCCTCTTCCCCGCACCATCGAACTCCGAACCGCGTGACGTCGCTCACAACAGGTCTGGCGGCCGAAGAAGATCCAAAGCTGGGCCCCAGCTCAGGACAGGGAGAACCTTACTGATGTCACTATTGCCCGCCTCAGAGCAGGGGGCAGAAGTGAAGTGAAGAAAGATGAAAGAAATGCTACTACTGTCTACCCCAGGACCCGGGGGAGGAGAGATGAGGTTGAGGGTCAGGAAAGAAATATGACTGCTGTTCGCCCCATGATGAGGGGCAGAAGATACCAGACAAGGGAAAACTTCACTACTACCCATCCCATGGCCAAGGGCAAGAGATGGGAAGATAAGATCTACAATGCTGCTGCCGACCGTTGCCAAGTTGGCAATATGAGAAGAAGTGAACCAGTCACTGTGGTTACTGCAAGAAAATCAAGAGCTTGTGCCAGACAGGCTGATATCTGTAGATACTCCAAAGCCGAGCATTTGAATGCTCAGGTGGCAAGACTGGCTTATCAGCAAAAGAGCCAGGACAGATTGATACTCCAACCTGAGCCATAGAGGCACAATTCTGAAGAGATGAAGCAGATAGTCCAAGACTACTTCCACTACCTGGGGAGCTCTGCCCTCGGTCAACAAAGACTATCCCGTGCCTTGGGCACCAGAGGTGAAGAAAAAGAAGAAACACTTCAGGAAACGATGATCGGAGCCTCTTCCTCCGATTCAAACCACTATGAAGAAGGCCTCAAGCCCGGATATGATAAAGAAGACCTGTACCGGGAAGAAGCCAAAGAAAGAATATCGGTCTTTGACCGGCTCAGATATCCTGACCAGGTGAAAAGAAAGGTCTACAGGCGGAAGGAAAAAATGCAAATCTTCACCTGCAACATGGCTGGACTCGCCAGGGGGCAAGATATACTACCAACTCAGCCAAATGAACTGCTCAGGTTGGCTACTAGACCTGGTCCTGTCACAAGAAGAAGCCAGGCCGCAAAAGATAAAATGAAGAAATATGATGAAGCCCGCAAGATCACCACTATGACAGTCAATGTGGTGACGGCACAGGATGAAGACAATCCCTTTATTGATGATGTTGAAGGGACTTCTGAAGATATGCAAATCCCATCAACCTTGGATCCCATGATCCAGATGATGTTCAGGAGATATCAGCAGGAGATCAGTGCTCTCCGAAGACAGCTCAATGAGAGACATGAAGCTACATCAGTCTCAAAGCAAGCTGAACCTGCGGGGCAAACATCCAGCTCAGTAGAGACGGCTATCCCAGCTAACCCTCTCCTAGCTGATAAGGGCAAGACACCGAGCCAACCTGTTCCACAGCAAACAGCAGCTCAGCCCTCTGTGTCTCAGACACAGCCTACCGCGCCCATCTTGCGCGCCACTGTGATGACAACTCCTCACAGCCAGCAACAAGCTCACTTCTTCCCAGAAGAGATAGATCCAGCTGTAGCCCACAAGCAGATGATTGAAAGAATTGTGGAAATGAAGCTGTCAGAAAAGACTGGTGGTGATGCGGGTACTTATGATGTGTACAAGGTACCGTATCCTCCCCAGTATGCTGCCAAGAAACTACCCCCAGGCGTCAGTAAGCCGCCGAAGTTTGAGAAATTTAATGGCCAAGGCTCCCCTAGGGAGCATATAGCCTACTACACTACAATCATGGGCGACCTAGCAGTCGATGAAGCTTATCTGCTCAAGTTCTTTGGCTCATCCCTCATTGGGTTGGCCTTTGAATGGTACTCAAGTCTGCCAGCTGGGTCAGTGGTTGATTGGCCTGATATGCAGAGAAAATTCCGCGACAGATTTCATGTCACGGAAAGGGAAATCACGATAGCAGAGCTATATGCAACTAGGCAGAAGCAAGATGAAACTGCACTGGACTACATCAAAAGGTGGAGAAACTTAGCCATGAGATGCCGAAGACCTCCTCATCAAGAAGATGCGGTGCAGATATGCAAGCAGAGCCTCAGGAGGGAGGTGCTAGAAAAAAATGATCGGTGTAGATGTCAGAACATTTGACCGACTGAACAATATAGTGGCAGAAGTCGAGACGTTTTTGTCCAAACGTCCAACCGCCAATGTTCCCACCATGCCGAAGGGAAAATCCAATGAGCGACGACCATCACACTCTGAGGCCAACACCGTCGATTTCAGAACCTTCGAGCAACAGAAGGGGAAGAAAGGGGCAGATGAAGCTCCCCCGTTGGCAGATACAGCAGAAAGAAAAGATAAAGTCTCTCTGAGAGACAAGATGAGAAAAGCATATTCCTTCCCAAAGATAAGACGGCCGCACTGTTCAACTGGGCATACAAGTTCAATAAGGTAACATTGCCTGAACCCAAAAGACCAGCAGATGCAGCAAAGAAAGATGATCCACTGTTTTGTCCATTTCACCGTGCGCTGGGGCACGCAATTGAAGATTGTTATGTCTTCAAAGATATCATGGAAGGAATGGTCAAGAAAGGTGAGCTGCAGCTGGGAGATTACCAGGTAAAGCCGCCCCATCCACATGAGCCTCCACCCTGGAGAGTGGCTGCCAATATGATCTCAGTCTACCAACAGTTGCCCAAGTAAGCCGTTGAAGAATGCACCAAGCATACCTATGAAGCTTGCTTCCTCACCCCACAGAAGGATCAGGAAGGATGGCAGATGATACCCATAAAAAGCGGAAAGAAGACTCCTGCAGCCAGTACCAGCGGAGCAGTTATCCGGGGTGTTACCCCAAGGCCCGAGCCGCCTCCAATAAAGCCAATATGGCATACAGCTGAGACCGGGCCAGTCATCCGGATCCCTACTCACAACCGGAGGAGACAAACTCCCCTCCCTACGCATAAGGAGGTAAGCCCTGCAGCCAGGCGTCTGCAGCAATATATTGATGAGCTTGATGAGTACGAACAGAAGAAGCCCAAGCATCTGCTGATGAAAGACTGTATACTCTGGGAACAGTTCGAAGAATTGAAAATCAAAGAACAGCCAGAGGCAGAATAAGAAAAAGCTGAGAATGAACCCTTCTGGGGGCAGGAGCCAGCAAAGCCAAATTCCCAAAAGAAGAAGAAACGGCCCAAATC